>JACBWV010000404.1:1047552-1202552 GCA_013435795.1 Chlamydomonas sp. ICE-L | reverse complement strand
GTCCTGGTTGAGTAGCTACTTGGGCTACGCAACCCTGATTTAAGGATAGTTGCGTAGCCATCGCATGGCAGAGCGCGAAGCGCGGAGCCTGGGGGGGTCGGGTGGCAGCGTCTCCCGATATCGGGGCGTCCGGGGGGTGAAGCATTCGACGGAATGGCGACACGTCGTCGAAAAAAGAAACACTGGACTCACTTTTGTGCGTACATACCATTGCCGACACCATGAGGGTCGGGATTCGATGAGGAAGACACCAACTAGAGGTGACCGCCCTATCGGGCGGTCACCTCTCGCACGGTCGTGGTTTCGTGGGTCTGTGTCTCGGTCTGGGTCTGTGCCTCGGTCTGGGTCTCGGTCTGGGTCTGAGTCTGTGTATCGGTCTGTGCCTCGGTCTGGGTATCGGTCTGTGTATCGGTCTGGGTCAGAGGTCTGGGTCTCGGTCTGCGTCTGTGTATCGGTCTGGGTCTGGGCGGGTCTGGGTCTCGGTCTGGGTCTCGGTCTCGGTCTCGATCTGGGTCTGGATCTCGGTCTGCGTCTCGGTCTGGGTCTCGGTCTTCTGCGTCTCGAAGCTTCCATGCGGCATCCGCAGGTCATGCGCAACGCCGGCTGGCGTCGCCCGAGGGCGCTCACGGGCGCTGAATCCTTCGGTTAAATTGCTCCTCCTCCTCCTCCAGTGTGAGCGGTGCAACCGTGGTGTCTCTGCTTAGTTGAGGGCGGTAACCATGTGTGAGTTATTATTATGTATCCACACGATTGATCCATGCGATGTTATTATTCATCCACGCGGTTGCAATTATTCATCCGCGTGATTGAAAAGAGCCTTATCATGTCTGTCTTCCTTTTCTATTCACCCATGTAATGGAAAAGTGCCATCCAATGTGTGCGTTGTGTGTTTATCCATCCATGTAATGGAAAAGTGCCATCCAATGTGTGCGTTGTGTGTTTATCCATCCATGTAATGGAAAAGTGCCATCCAATGTGTGCGTTGTGTGTTTATCCATCCATGTAATGGAAAAGTGCCATACAATGTGTGCGTTGTGTGTTATCCATCCATGTAATGGAAAAGTGCCATCCAATGTGTGCGTTGTGTGTTTATCCATCCATGTAATGGAAAAGTGCCATCCAATGTGTGCGTTGTGTGTTTATCCATCCATGTAATGGAAAAGTGCCATACAATGTGTGCGTTGTGTGTTTCCATCCATGTAATGAAACAGTGCCGTACAATGTGTGCGTTATGTGTTTATCCATCCATGTAATGAAAATGAGCCGCCAGGCGTGCGTTCTGTTTGTATTCATCCATGCAATAAAAAATACCCCCACCGTGCGTGCGTTCTGTTTGTATTCATCCATGTAATGATAAAAGACCCACCACGTGTGATATATATATTTATTCATCCATGCATTAAAAAAGACCCCCACCGTGCGTGAGTTATATCTGTATTCATCCATGTAATGAAAAAGACCCCCACCATGTGTGCGTTCTGTTTGTGTTCATCCATGAAATGAGGAAGACCCCCACCATGCGGAAGGTAAGTTCTGCGTTTATTCATCCATGAAATGTAAAAGAGCCTGAATCTGTTTGTGTTCTGTATTTATTAACGCATGTAATGGAAAAGTGAACCCCCACCATGCGTAAGTTCTATGTCTATTCATCCATGTAGTGATGAAGGACAAGGAACCACCATGCATGGGTTCTGTTTGTATTCATCCATGTAATGAAAAATAGTTGGGTGCCCTAAGGGCCCCTGCGGTGGTTGGCCCAAGGGTTGAACTGAGCGAAGACAGGCGGGCAGGCAGTTCGCAGAACCTAGGCAAGGGTAGCCATGTCGCAATCGGGAAGGGGAGGGGAGTCGAAGGTCACAAGACGCAGGACAAAAAAAATGGACGCCAGATTGGGCTTCTAGGAATTTGACGTTTATGCCCTTCAATCATTCAGCGCTTGCATCTAAGTGGGACCTAAGGACTTCATTTCGACCAGCAACTTTCACGCCGACGGCAACAGTCACGGGTTGGTTGTATTGTTTGACCAGCTTCGCACAGCTTCGACGGACCGAATCAAACTGAATTCCTGACAATTCCAACGGACTGTTCGCCCATCTCCGGCTTTATGGTCAACCGTTCTAACAGGCAATATACCTAACAATCTCATTCGCCAACCGTTTCTCTGTGATTTTCGACCGTCCCAACCGTTTTTACGACCAATTTCTCATATTTCTACAATATTTCGACCAATTTCTACGATGTCGGTTAATTAATCAACATTTCGATCGATTTCTCAGTTCCTATTACATAGGTCAGTTGCCTACGGGCCGACCAACGAGAAGGACCCACCATGCATGCGTTATGTTTGTATTCATCCATGTAATGATAATGGACAAGGACCCACCATGCATGCGTTCTGTTTGTATTCATGCATGTAATGAGGAAGACCCCCGCCATGCGTGCGTTCTGTTGTATTCATCCATGCAATGAAAACGGACCGGCCATGCGTGAGTTCTGTGTCTATTCACGCATACAATGAAAAAGTGCTATACAATGCGTGAGTGCTGTGTTTATTCATCCATGCGACTGAAAAAAGGCCTCATCATGTTCGCCATCCACATCTTGTCACCCATGGAATAGAAACGTGACATGCAATGCGTGAGCTCTATATCTATTAATCCATGAGTTGTATAAGATATAGAAACCAAGGTAATTCAAAGCGCGCGCTTTTGAGCTTTTGAGCGCGGACTTTTTGACCCCTCTGCGCTTTAAGCGCAGTTTTTTTTCAACCCCTTGTGGGCGCTGCAAGCATTTTTTGCGCTTTTTGCACTACAAAGCGCAGTTTTTTTGTTTTCAAGTGCGCTAAAGCGCTGGCCAATTTGGCCATTTGAAGTACCCTGATAGAAACGTGACATGCAATGCGTTAGCTCTATATGCATTAATCCATGAGTTGTAAAAGAGACTGAACATGTTTGTGTTCTGTGTCTATTCACGCATGTAATGGAAAATTGAAACTCCACCATGTGCGAGTTCTGTGCCTATTCACCCGTGCAATTGAAAAGTCCCCCACCATGCGTGAGTTATGTGTCTATTCACCCATGTAATGTATAAAAGCCGTTCCATGTTTGTGTTCTGTGTCTATTCACCCATGAAATGGAACAGTGCTATACCATGCGTAAGGTAAGTTATGTGTCTATTCATCCATGTAATGTATAATAGCCGTTCCATGTTTGTGTTCTGTGTCTATTCACCCATGAAATAGAACAGTGCTATACCATGCGTAAGGTAAGTTATGCGTCTATTCATCCATGTAATGTATAATAGCCGTTCCATATTTGTGTTCTGTGTCAATTCACCCATGTAATGGAACAGTGCTATACCATGTGTAAGGTAAGTTATGTGTTTAACTGTTTATTCATCCTTGTAATGGAAAAGAGCCATTTCATGTTCGACTTCCGTGTCTATTCATCCTTGTAATGGAAAAGAGCAATACAATGCGTAAGGTAAGTTATGTGTTTAACTGTTTATTCATCCTTGTAATGGAAAAGAGCCATTCTATGTTTGACTCCATGTCTATTCATCCTCGTAATGGAACAGTCGTTCCATGTTTGTGTTCTGTGTCTATTCACCCATGAAATGGAACAGTGCTATACCATGCGTAAGGTAAGTTATGTGTCTATTCATCCATGTAATGTATAATAGCCGTTCTATGTTTGTGTTCTGTGTCTATTCACCCATGAAATGGAACAGTGCTGTACCATGCGTAAGGTAAGTTATGTGTCTATTCATCCATGTAATGTATAATAGCCGTTCCATATTTGTGTTCTGTGTCAATTCACCCATGTAATGGAACAGTGCTATACCATGTGTAAGGTAAGTTATGTGTTTAACTGTTTATTCATCCTTGTAATGGAAAAGAGCCAATTCATGTTTGACTTCCGTGTCTATTCATCCTTGTAATGGAAAAGAGCCATACAATGCGTAAGGTAAGTTATGTGTTTAACTGTTTATTCATCCTTGTAATGGAAAAGAGCCATTCCATGTTTGACTTCCATGTCTATTCATCCTTGTAATGGAACAGTGCCATACAATGCGTACGTTCTGGGAATATTCATATATTTAGTGGAAAAGAATAAAAGACCCCCGCCATACGTTAGTTCCACATTCATTCCTCCATGTATCTCTGAGATAGTGGAAAAAATATATAAATTATATAAATACATGTACATATATATACAGTCCCATATATATAGTCCCAATATATATATATATATACTAATACGGTAGCCCGTGTGGCCGGTGGCCACACCTACTCTCACGAAGACCCCCCCCCCCCCCCCCCCCCCCCCCCCCCCCAATCAAAGTACGGTGCCCGTTTGGCCTTTGGCCACACCTATTTGGGGCTGGTTACATAATGGTTCACACTGGAAGCCCCCCCCCTTTCACACACCACCACCACCAAACCATTATCCGCCCCCTCCCCCCTTCTCTCCCGTTGGCCACACCTGTTTTGGGCTGGGTTACAAAACGGTTTTCTCTGCAGTGCATGCAACTTAAAACATTGACGGACGCATATCCCATGCGATGGTCTCCCTTGTGCACCCACAAGCACACTAACACCAGCGTACTCCCCCCCCCCAGTTATCTCCACCCCCACCCCCACCCAACCATGTACCCCCGCCCACAAACATACTCCCTTACTCTTCCTGACATATTTCCTGACTCCATACCTTCCCCCACCCAAGCCATCCCACCAGCCCCCACCCTCTCCCCACTCTCATCCCTCCCCTCCCTCCTACAAGCACCCACCAGCACACACATACTCCATATCTGCCTCCCTCCACTTCAGCTGTGGGCTTTGCCATAGCTGAAAGGCAAACGGGACGAAGAGCATCGACAACGTTTGCGCATCATCCGACTCCGTTAAAAGCATCGGACCTGCTTCCCTGCCACCTCAGCTGTGATCGATAGTCGACCCCACTGAAAAAGCTGAACCTGCGCAATCGCAACTGTACATAACTAAAGCTTCTTCTTAGCGAGCATGTTTTCAGTTCGGCCGAAGAACAATCCTGTTCACCGCAACTGCATCCGAAGTCAACTCGATCTGAGACTTGGAAACATCGCTAGGTTCATGGTGGTGACCGGGGAATGGAGATCCAGGATTGATGTTGATGCCTTCCAATTCCAATGTGATGCCAAGTTGGTTGAACTTGCTAGCCTAGAGCCCGTCGTACCGACATGAAGCCCCCCCCCCACACACACACACAAACACACACACACACCCGACCCAACCCCACCCACCCCACACAAACACGAACCTCGGACGACGATGGACGGAGCAGGTGTTCCGAGAGGAACGACAGGTCAGCTTTGTTCATCACAGGTCAGAAAGCTCGTTCCCGTGGCGCCAGGGAAATGGTGAGCATCCCTGGAGGAGGAAAAATAAGGGAAAGTCCGTGCCATCCGCGGAAGTGCGGACGGGGCCTCGACATGGCGGGTGAAGAAGAGGAAGGCTAATCAAAGATGAGATTGGCCTGTCGGAAAGAGGGAAGCGCATGGGCGCGAAATGGTCGCATTTATGGGCCGAACGGCAAGGCACTGAAACCTTTGGAAGTGGTAGGAAGTTTGAGGCACCATGCCGAGCAACCTTGGACGGGCGGACGGCTAGAAAAAATCGCTGGTGCCAATCCGCGATGATGACAGGTCAGCCCGGGTCAGCCTCTGTCATGAAAGGTCAGCAAGCTCGCTCCCGTGCCGCAGGCTGCAGCGCAGACCCCGATATCCAGGGCCACGTCGGCGCCAGCTCGGCGAAATAGGGAGATCCTGCCAGGTGGTACCCCAGCCGTGGCAGCAAAACCCCGGACGGACAACGCGCTATTATAGATAGGACTAGCATCTGAGCCCGTCGTCCCGACGGGCGGACCACCCCCGTGGCCACGTCAGCGACAGGTGGCAAAAATTCGAGATCCGAAACCATTGAAACCAAAAGCCCAACTGCCTGGGCCAAAAGGGCTAAACCATATCACGGCCGCTCTACTTTAAATAATAAGATAGAGATATACTAGTACGGTAGCCCGTGTGGCCGGTGGCCACACCAACACCCCCTCTCCCCCCACACTCTCAGACGCACACCTCTTCTCTCTACCTTTTCCCCTTCTGCTTCAGGTGTGGCCTCCCCCCCTGTCAAACACGTATTCCATCCCCCCCCCCCCCTCCCCCCCCCCCCCCCACACACACATACAGACCCACAGCATCCTCTACTTCCCCCGGCCTCTTCCTACCCAATCCACACACACTCTCTTTCTCTCATCTTCGCCCCCAAAAGCCTCCCTTTCCCCAACCACCAACACGCACACACACACTCCTCCTCCCTACCTAATACCCCTCACTTTGGCTGCGGGATTTAATCTTGCAGAAAGAGGGAAAAGTGCAGACCAACAACTTGGGAACGCTCAGATCCCGATCACCCCGAGAACACCGGACCAGTGCAATTCCAAAGCTACAAACTTGCAGTTTCATCTTCTCGTGCAGTGCCCCAGTTGATACTCGGTCAACTCTTGGAACAGCACAAATCGTATTTCGCGATATTCGATACAACGAAAAGAGCTTTCAGATATGGGATGAGAGGTGCAAGCGCGAGAGTGGGCAGAGGGACGGAATGGCCTTGGCGATCTGAACAAAGTCGAATTAATCGCAACAACCAGCCAACCATGACGAAGGCGATACGATGGCATGGCGAAAGTGCGCATGCGTGAGATGAACGGTGGCAACGCTCGCAGGCGGAGAAAAAAAGCATGACGATCTGAAGGTTTGGCTTGATTATGAGTCTGGCGTAACTCCTGGGGTTGGAAAGCAAAGTCTTCACGCCTGGCTTGGTTAATAGCAGCTTATCAGCTTCGCGTTCATCCTGAGGCATGGGATCGCGTTGTTCACGTCCGGCTTGACTATGAGCCTGGCGTAACTCCTCGGGTTGGGCAGCGTGGGCATCACGTCGACTCTTGTTGGCTCTGCCTGGCTCTGTCCAGTTCTTCCTTGCTCATGCAAGCTCGCTTTGAGCGCTGGCTGGCGGTGTCGCGGGCCCTCCTGTCTATTAGGACTGTTGGCATGCATCATGGTAGCATGCTCCGTGAAGAAGCAATGAACTGAAACGATTCTTCAGAGCGCCATGCAAAGCGAGGGTCAGCAGATGACCTCCGAAGAGAGAATCTTCTGGATCTAAATTGCTTGCAGTCATTGTATGGGAGGCAAATGTGGGGATGAAATGAGCGCGCGCGCTTAGCTTTGCGCATCTGCAGTTTCGGTATTTGAAAATTTCGCTGGGCGGGGTGTTGCGAGTTGGGTTTGACAGAAAGTCGGTTGCAAGTCGGTTACACTTCGCACGCCCATGGCACGTGGGTACGCGATGATGATACCACCACGACCACGACCATGATTTCTTCATATATATAGATACCGGTATATATATAAATAGTCCCATGCATCAGAGCTGAAGGACCATCCCTCACTCTGTTGTTTGCAGCTTGCTAGGTACAGAGCACACTCTCAAGGACTGAGGATAGATGTTTTGTGTGTTTGTCTAGTTTGCTTGCTTGATTGCTTGTTTGCTTACTTTATTACTTGAGTGTTTGATTGTTTGTTGACGGTTTACTTTCATCTTTGTTTGTGTCCAGTCACATGCATGGTAGCTCAAGGTCCATCCTTTGTTTTGGTGTGTGTGGTGTGTGTGGTGGTGGTGGTGGTGGGCAGCATGGCTATTGCTTCAGAGTACAAGGTGCGTGTATGCGTTTGTGTGTGTGGTGTGTGTGGTGGTGGTGGTGGGCAGTCCCATGCATGAGTGCTCAAGGACCATCCCTTACTCTGTTTTTTGCAGCTTGCTAGGAACAGAGCACACTCTCAAGGACTGAGGATAGGTGTTTGAAGAGAAGAATTCGCCAGACTCGGTCGTCCGGCGACAGAAGGGTGGGTGGTACGGAACATTCAAGCCCACACATGGTAGCACGAGGTCTGGGACAAGATCCGGATTAAAGTCTGGGTCCGGGACACCCAAGACCCGTACATGGTAGCACAAGGTCCGAACCTTAATTTTGGTGTTTACAACTTGGTATAAACAGAGCACACTCTCAAGGACTGAGGATGGTGTATAGAAGAGAAGAAGACGCCAGGAGACAGATGGGTGGGTGCTACATGACACTCAAGCATATGTAGGAACCGGCAAATCATATGATGTTGACCAAAGACGAGGATGATATCATATGATATCATACAAATATCGTATGATTTAATATCATATGATATCATGCTGTAGGCCAAAGTTACCTAGTCAGACCGCCGGCATCGTATGATATCATATGATGACATGATATCATATGATATCATATTGCCTATCCATCAGCATATGCAGGGTAACACAAGGTCCAGGACAAGGTCCATTGTTTATCTTGGTGGATTCTACTTGCTGGAAAGAGAGCACGCTCTCAAGGACCGAGGATGAGTGTTTGAAGAGAAGAAGAGGCCAGGCTGGGTTGTCCGGAGACAGATCAGTGGGTGCGTTGAGACACTCAAGCATATACAGGGTAACACAAGGTCCGGGACAAGGTCCATCGTTTATCTTGGCGGGTGCTAGTCGCTGGAAAGAGAGCGCACTCTCGAGGACCGAAGATGAGTGTTTGAAGGGAAGAAGACGCCAGGCTGGGTTGTCCGGAGACAAAACAGTGGGTGCGTTGAGACACTCAAGCATATACAGGGTAACACAAGGTCCAGGACAAGGTCCATCGTTTATCTTGGTGGGTGCTAGTTTCTGGAAAGAGAGTACACTATCAAGGACCGAGGATGGGAGTTTGAAGAGAACAAGTGCATTGCTTGTTTGCAGCACTGTCAGCATGAATTGCGGTGCTCTCACGCGTTTTATGACTTGGTGACTACTTATGTACTTCCTTAGAACTATCGGTCCTGACAGTACTATGTCAGCTTACTATTGACTGCGTCATCGGTTCTTCTGACACGCGCTGTCTAACCTGTACCCTGATCAGGTTCCAGGCTACCGCCCCCCTTTCCTCCGCTGGTGTCCCTTTATGGTTCCACTATCTTTTGTAATATTTATTCTCGTCTCCGCATTTATAGATTGGCGTGCTGCACACACTAAGTCCACTCTCCGGAGTGTTATCCAAGCTGATAGGTTATACGGTCCCTCATTTACTATCACTGCTTTGCGATGCAACTTCCGCGAGGGCCTCCCGCTAATTTTGAGAAACTCCACGACAAGAATGGAGAATCTTGGACGCGCGGGATGCGCAGTGTCATTATCAGCAATGGCTGCGACCGTGTCCTTCCTAAGGAGGACCCGGGTCCTCTTGATGATTGGCTAGACGTCTGTGCACCAGCTGCCTCTGCTAGCGGTCATGAGAGTCCTTCCGCCATCGTGGAAGTAACCCCCCCCAATCAATCCTCCACCTTTACGGCTCCTTCTGCTATTGTCCGACGTCTCTCTCCTGAGGTTGAGGACGTTCTGATGCGACTCTGCTGTGCTTCCACTCAGATTATCCAGTACGCAAGGGCGCCTCCTCCTCCTGATGCCCGTTTTGACTACGACTATCAAGAACTTGCTCGTCATCGCCGTGCAGATGGCTATGCTGATGACTCTGATGATGGTGATGAAGATCTGCAGAGTGCTATGAGTGGTGACTTCGGTGGAGTCACTCCTTCCACTGCTACTCGAGTGTTCAATTCTACCGTCTCTCCTGTGTATGAGCCTCTGTCGGCACCTGCTCTTGCGCCTTCCCCGGAGTTTAAGCCTGATCCAGTCTCTGCGCCTCTGCTTGCGCCCCTTCCACCTGTCCACCCGGAGGTGGCCAGGCCGTCTTTGATGCAGAAGTCTGCGTCTTTCACCTTGCCTCCGGACCGAGGTCTGTCTGGCTACAATCGTCGTGCTCGAGAGGCTTCTGCTGCTGCTGCTGGCCGCGCATCCTTTGCTGGCCCTTCGCAGGAGCCCCCTCCACCCCCGCCTCCGCCTGTGGAGCAGCCCCAAGCTCCTGGCCCTCCGCCATATGTGCCTCCTTCGCTGTCATGCGACTCCTGGGAGCATCTGCTCGATGGCGGACATCCTCTGCGTCTATCCCTGCAGGACTGCCGTCTTATCCGCCAAGCTCAACATGCTGGGGAATCCTTGGACCGCACTCTGTACGGTAGGCTGGATATGACTGCCACTCAGGCTATGGTTGATAGCAAGGGTCGCCCTAGGCCTAGGCGTGTGATGGCTTATTCTGAGCTAGGTCTAGAGTGTCGGGCTTTTCTGGGACCTGTTATGCCAGGGATTAACTACCCTCCTGCTAATGGTGTGACCTCTGGAGGGGTTGGGCGTAGGAACAGTGACCTGCGAGGTTACCAGTTTGTTAAGGTGCCACTCCCTTTCTGTCCTGTTCGTCCTGATTTCGAGCTCATTGTGCGTGTTGCGCGTTCCCTAGATCTCATCAGGAACTTAGATGACCAGCGCGCTTATGACGCTGGTCTTGCTGCTGAGTATTTTCTGGCGATTCGTGAGTCTTTAGCTCCTCGGTGTGCTCCTCCTGCTGCTGGAACTTCGGCCTCTCATGGTGAGTCTAGTGTCGATCCTGCACTGTTGGGTTTCAGTGCGCTTACCCTACCCCGCCAGGAGTTCATGATCTTATCCATGATGCTTGCCAACATGACGGATGCCCTAGTCAAGGTGTATAGGGACTTTGCTTCACCTCGGGATATCTTTTTGCATATCCGGAGGCAGCAGTCCGATGCCCTTGCCTCGCGTGTCCCTCTCTTGCTGAAGGAGTATCATGCTTCGGTCATGGGCACTCATGAGCACGTTGACGCTTTCTTTCGTCGGGTTCGCGGTATGTGCACTGACCTGCGCAGTGCTGGGTTTCCGCAGACTCAGCGTCACGCCATGGGCATTATAGTTCAAGGTGCTAGTCTGCCCCGGTTCGAAACGCTGCGGATTAAGTATGGTATCCTGATATACAACCAGCAACCTGTTGAGTACTGGTCCTGTCTAGAGGAATATAGGCAGCTAGATATTCTTAACATAGCGCTCCCTCAGTCGGATTCCAGGCATCCTGGTTGGTCCCGGACCGCTCCTCAGTTTCCTGCTAATGCTGCATTTCAGCGGCGGCAGAAGACTGGTGGTGGTTCTGGGTCGAACAAGAGGCGCCTGGAATGTACCTAGGGACCATGCCCCCACAAGGATGGTCGCTCGGAGGACCGTTGCTGGACGAAGTTCCCTGCCCTGCGAAGGGTCCCTGGTCGTGCAGAACCAACGCTTCCTTCACCGTTGCCTGCTAACCTGGCCCTTCCAGGTCACCTTACTCCAAAGCAATTGTCTTCCTTGCAGGCTCAAATTGATGGGTTTGCTATGCAGAAGTAGCAGGTAAGCCCTGTCCTATTCTCCTGCACCTCTAGGTTCTCAAATGTGTGTAGTCCGAGCCTGTCTGAGGGTGTCTGGCATGTGGATTCTGGAGCTGGAATGTCCATCACAGGTGATAGATCTTTGTTCACTGTGTTTGATGTTCCACTGAATCTGCCATCAGTTCGATTTGGTGATGGTGTGGTTCAACGGGCAGTAGGTAAGGGATCCATTGAGTTATTTAGTGATTGGTTAACAACACCAATCATTCTAACTAATGTTCTCTACATACCTCACTGTCCGGTGAACCTCCTGTCAGTAAATGCTGTGGCTCATTCTCTCCACTGCAAGATTTCTTTTGATAGTATTAGTTGCACTGCCACTCAGGGCTCTTCTATTCTCTGGTCCTTCCCTGCCTCCAGTGATGGTGTTTACAAGTTTGCATGTAGGCCTTGTTACACCACCAGTGGCTGTTCGTTTGGTGCTGACAATTACCCAGCTTTTGCACTTGATGTTGATGAGGACGGTGGAGTTGTTATCCCTACCACTCCTGAATGGCTGTGGCATAGGCGGCTGGGTCACCCCGGCTATGATGCCATGCACAGACTTGTCAAGAAGGGTATGGTTAAGAACTTACCCCTCTCACTCAACCAGGTCCAAAAACTGGCTAAGATCCCTTGTGATGCTTGTCAAAAGGCTAAGGGCAAACGTCTCCCTTTTCCTAAAGCAAGCACTACTCCGATCAATGCACCTCTCCAACGCCTTCACTTGGACATCATGGGGCCAGTTCATATTAGAGGTCTGCGTGGGGAGTTTTATATTCTGTGCCTCACAGACCAACACTCTGGCTATGCTGAAGTGTTGTGCTTGAGGACCAGGGATGAAGCTCCCTTAGCAGTTCAGACTATCATCCTCAGATGGATGAATCAGCTGCACGGGTTTGCCTTTAAGTGCCTGAGGTCTGACAGGGCTAAGGAATTTATAGTAAAGTGGTTTGAAGATTGGCTGATATCGGTTGGGGCAGTGCATGAGTTATCTTTGGCATACACTGCACAGCAGAATGCAACTGTGGAGAGGTACAATGGGGTCTTACAGTCTATAGCTAGGAGCATCCACCTGGAGTCTAAGCTAACTAAGTCTTTCTGGCCCTATGCCTTCCTAGCTGCGTGTTACCTTCGTAATCGCTTGCCCAATCAGGGAGATAAGACTCCTCATGAGCTTTTCTTTGGGTTTCAGCCTGATGTGTCGATGTTGCGCGTGTTCGGATGCCCTTGCTACGTTACGTTAGTCAATGGGAAGAAGCGCAACAAGCTGGACGAAAGGGCGTTATCTGGTAGACTGGTTGGGTATTCCCTGGTGAGTAAGGGTTATTTTGTTTGGGTTCCTAAGTTGCGCCAGGTAGTAGAGAGTCGTGATGTACTCTTCTATGAGCAGTTTGATCATAACTGTATTCCTGGGCTATCTCCCTATGACGGGTCGCCGTATGTCTCTCGCATCCCTGCCGCTATCAACGGACATATGCCTGTGCCTACGGTTAATTCCCTTGACCCTTTGCTAACCCCAATTGTCGACCGCTGCCCTGATCATGGGATGACCTTGCGTCCCAGGTCAGGGGCTGATGGTGCTGTATTGTGTGTGAAGGCACTGGGCGGGCGAGATTCTGCAGTTCTTTCAGATAAAATCTTAGCCGAATCGCAGGGGGTCGCCAGGCCCTCCTCTGCGCCACATTTCGTCGGTGAAGATTTAGGATTACGACAGCCTTCGATCATAGTGGTACCTGGATCAGGTCCATTGACTCATAGTCGCCAACCTCCGACCACCTCGGATGGCTCGCGGGTGTCGTTCATTCAGACGCCTCCTGTCGTCCCTGGTGGATTACTCGGGTCAAGCCCATGTGATGATGTAGCCGTTGCCGATAGTGCAAGTGATGATCTGGAACACTGGTCGGGTTCCGATACTGCGTATGGCTGGGGTGTTCCGGTCGACCCAGGCTTCGTTGATATAGAGGCAAATAAGGCCGGCCCTGTTCAACCAGGCAGTAGTTCTGCACTGGGGGCTATACTACCGGTTACTGCTGATACTGCTGATATCCCCGCTGCTCATGTACAAGTACACTGCTTGTACGTGGGAGCATACATTTCCACTTCCACTGAACTGACCTTCAAAGCTGCCATGCTTCCCACCAACCCTGACAGGGGTCAATGGCTCCTTGCTATGAAGGATGAGATGGCGTCCCTACATGCCCATGGCACTTGGGCGCTCACTCCACTGCCTCCTAAACAGAGGGTCCTGTCTGGCAGGTGGTTATTTGTGAAGAAGGTTGGGGTTGATGGTTCTATTCGCTTCAAGGCACGTTTTGTGGTTCGTGGTTTTCTGCAGCGTCCTGGGTTGGATTTTCATGATGTATATGCCCCCGTTTCTTGTAAAGCAGGTCTGAGGGTGCTCCTGGCTGCCATCACTCATAGGAAGATGTTTGTTCGGCAGCTGGACATCAAGACTGCATTTCTGAATGCTCCCCTTGAACCTGGTCTGGACCTGTACTGCCACCAGCCTGAGGGCTTTAAGGTACTTGGTCCTAACGGTGTTCCCCTTGTGTGCAAGCTGATCAAGTCCCTTTATGGTTTGAAACAGGCGCCCAGGGCTTGGAGTATGGATGTCAAGCGGGTTTTGGTTGCACATGGTTTTATTATGTGCAAGGCGGAACCTGCTCTGTATTTTAGGAGGGATTCTAATGGTGGGTGGAGCTATGTCCTAACCTATGTTGATGATTTTATCTGTGCTTTTAGTGAGCTGGATAGGTATGTTTTGCTGATCAAGGCTATGGAGAAAGCTGGCTGGGAGGTCAAAGAGATGGGTGTGCCGGTTCAGTTCCTCTCCTTGGACATGGCTTGTACACTTGACTCTGACGGCAGGTGTGTTCAGATCAACCTCTCCCAGCACTCCTACATTGTTGATATGGTGGAGCAGTTTGGTCTGACTGCTGCTGCCAAGCCCAGGTTTGGTGCCCCCATGGACAAATCCACCGTCACTGACCCACCTGGAGAACCCCTGTCCTCTAATAGCCAGTACCTCTCTCTTGTTGGTGCTTTGCTATACCTGGCTACTTGCACCAGGCCTGATATTGCCTTTGCTGTGAGCTACCTGTCCAGGTTTTCTGCTCACCCTACCGTCCCCCTGTGGGGGGCAGCCAAGCGTTTGCTTTTGTATTTGAGGTCACATTCCCACCTGGGACTCACTTACACACACAGCCCTGATTTCTCTTTTACTGTCTTTAGTGACTCATCCTTTGCTGATGATGGGTCTGACAGGAGATCTCAGACTGGCTTTGCTGTCCTGGCTGGAGGGTGCATAGTGAACTGGATGAGCAAGAGGCAGCCTACAGTTGCCATTAGCTCTTGTGAGGCTGAGTATCAGGCCCTGTCTCAGGCTGCCAGGGAGGTGCAATGGTTGAAGAAGTTGAGGGTGGATCTGGGTCTGCCTTGTGATTTAGTTACCATTCAGGGTGACAACATAGGGTCTCTGAGATGGGCCAATGACTGGCAGCTCCTCCCTCGCAGCAAGCACATTGATGTTATTCATCACTACATCAAGGAGCTGGTGGAGGACGGTTCACTAGATGTTGCCTATGTTAACACCAAGGACAACTGTGCTGCCCCCTTCACCAAGCCCCTTGATCCTGCTGTGTTCTGGAGGTTTATGCGGATGCTTGGGATGACCGCTTCTTCTTAGGAATTTTTTTTTTGGTTACATCGATTTCTTTGGTTATCATTGTATGGCATTAGGTTCCTATTCCCGGATCGGGTTTTCTATACCGTTGTTACCCATCTTTGATATTCGGTTTTCATCCTTTTCTAACTTGGCAAATTTTGGTTTTTGCCGTGTTTCATTCCTTCCTATAAACCTTTGGGTTTCCATTTGAAGTTCTCTCGAATTTTCGGAGTTCTTTTTTTTTTTTTTTTTCAATCTGTTACATATAGTTCTATGTCACCAGTGCCATAGGTGGAGAAGTAGTATTGTATGTCACTTGTGTCATAGGTGGAGTGTCAGCATGAATTGCGGTGCTCTCACGCGTTTTATGACTTGGTGACTACTTATGTACTTCCTTAGAACTATCGGTCCTGACAGTACTATGTCAGCTTACTGTTGACTGCGTCATCGGTTCTTCTGACACGCGCTGTCTAGCCTGTACCCTGATCAGGTTCCAGGCTACCGCCCCCCTTTCCTCCGCTGGTGTCCCTTAATGGTTCCACTATCTTTTGTAAGATTTATTCTCGTCTCCGCATTTATAGATTGGCGTGCTGCACACACTAAGTCCACTCTCCGGAGTGTTATCCAAGCTGATAAGCACTAGCTGATCTCGGCAGCTAATCTGAACGCATTTTTGTGTGTTTGCAGCTCCAACTGACCTCCGCTACAAATCTAACAACAATTGTGTGTGTTCTAGGAGCTCCAGCCGAGCTCCGCTACAAATCTGACCATATGTTTTTACTTATGCACCACGAGCTGATCTTGGCTATTAATCTATTATTCAACGGCAAGAATGCTGTTTCAGGTAGGGGGAAGCTGGTCAGCAATTATTTCCCTAAACAACCTGACTAGCCAAGTGCTGACTAGCAAAGTCTTGACTAGCTAAGGGCTGACCAGCAAAGCACTGACCAGTGTGGAATTCACGGAGGTGACTTCTTAACCAAGACCTTCAACAGCAAGAATGCTGTTTCAGGTAGGGGGAAGCTGGTCAGCAATTATTTCCCTAAACAACCTGACTAGCTAAGTGCTGGCTAGCAAAGTCTTGACTAGCTAAGGGCTGACCAGCAACGCACTGACCAGTGTGGAATTCACGAGGTGACTTCTTAACCAAGACCTTCAACGGCAAGAGTGCTGTTTCAGGTAGGGAGAAGCTGGTCAGCCCTGGTACATTATCAATTCGGGTCCAAGGGCCCGTAGGAAGAACCGTTAGAGGGTTGTCAGATCATGTACGGTGAACACCTACTTCAGTATTGGATAGCTAAGGGCTAACCAGCAAATCACTGACCGGTGAAAGTCACTAACTAAGTCACCTGCCACCTTTTGCCTTTCTCTTCAAGGCACTGTCCTCCAACTGTGGTCCTCCAACTGATCTGCCTCTTCATCACACACACACACGCTTACCCCCACCCCCCACCCCCCCAACACACATACACTCACCGTGACTGCAAAAGGGATAGGGTTGACTCAACCAAGATCTTCAATGGCACAAATGCTGTTTCAGGTAGGGAGAAGCTGGTCAGCCCTGATACAGCTGGTCAGCCCTGGTACATTATCAATTCGGGACCAAAGGCCCGTAGGAGGAACCGTTAGAGGGTTGTCAGATCATGTATGGTGTACACCTACTTCAGTCTTGGCCAGCTTACCAGCAAATCACTGACCGGTGTGAAATTCTTAACCAAGAGCTTCAAATTGGCCAGCGCTTTAGCGCACTTGAAAAGAAAAAAACTGCGCTTTGTAGTGCAAAAAGCGCAAAATTTGCTTGCTGCGTCCACAGGGGGGTGCAAAAAACTGCGCTTAAAGCGCAGAGGGGGTCAAAATTCAATAAGACAGCGCTCAAAAGCGCAAAAGCGCGCTTTGAATTACCCTGCTTACCAGCAAATCACTGACCGGTGTGAAATTCTCAACCAAGAGCCTCAATGGCACAAATGCTGAATCAGGTATGGAGAAGCTGGCATTTCTCCTGAAATCGATTGTTTGGGTTTGTCAGTACAATTATTGTGTGGGGTTCAGCTCATCAATGCCTTTTCATTTTAGCCCTTCCTGTCACGGTTGGGCATGTCCCTTCAGCCTATTTGGCCAACCCGTAGACTGTAACATAGAAACACATACAAGGGGCAGCCAAGGGCTTTAACGGCAAGAATGCTGTTTCAGGTATCTCCTGGCTGCTGATTTGAATTTGAATTTGAATTGTTACATGCTATTTCAGGTATGGAGAAGCTGGTCAGCAATTATTTTCCTAAACCAACTTAACCAAGTAGACCCTAAGCCACCTAAACCCAAGAGCTGACCAGCAAAGTCTTGACGGGTTAAGGGCCGACCAGCAAAGCCTTGACGGGTTGAGGGCCGACCAGCAAAGCCCTGACCAGCAAAGCCCTGCCCCTTGTTACAACTGACTAATCGCTTAATAAGCTCCCTGAGTCCCGGTTTTCGGTGGGCATCGCACGGGGGGACTTTTTTTGGTGGAAGATGGTGAGCAGTCTAGAGTTGGTTGAAAAACTATGTAACAATTCAAATTCAAATTGTATCGCTGTTTTAGGACCCGGTTGCATCCTGGACCATCTAAACCACCTAAACCTTAACCACCTAAACCCTAAACCACCTAAATCTAAGCCACCTAAACCCAAGTGCTGGCCAGCTAAGTGCTGACCGTCTTCCCCCTACTGCTTATTCAAACTGTCTAACCTGCTTAGTAAGCTCCCTGAGTCCCGGTTTTCGGTGGGCACCGCACGGGGGGGCTTGGAATTGGAAGACGGTGAGCAGCCCAGAGTTGGCTGAAAAACTATGTAACAATTCAAATTCAAATTTCAATTGTACCGCTGTTTCGTGACCTGGGTGCATCCTGAACGATGGCCACCCCAAGTGCTACTGTGCTTTTCTCAAATTCAAATTCAAATTCAAATCATACTGCTGTTTCAGGACTCGGTTGCATCCTGGAAGATGGCCATTCCGATTGCTACTGTGCCTCTCTCAAATTCAAATTCAAATTATACCACTGTTTCAGGACCCGGGTATATCCTGGACAATGGCCACTCCGAGTGCTACTGTGTCTCTCAAATTCAAATTCATATTCAAATTATACCGCTGTTTCAGGACTCGGTTGCATCCTGGAAGATGGCCATTCCGATTGCTACTGTGCCTCTCTCAAATTCAAATTCAAATTATACCACTGTTTCGGGACCCGGGTACATCCTGGACAATGGCCACTCCGAGTGCTACTGTGTCTCTCAATTCAAATTCATATTAGAATTGTACCGCTGTTTCAGGACCCGGGTGCATCCTGGACGATGGCCACTCCGAGTGCTACTGTGCACCTCTCAAGGATAGCGATCCCACAGGCGAATGGGTATGGCAGTGCAAGCACCCGCACAACACTACCGTTGAATTTGGTCCAGCTGCTGGGAAGACTTGTCCCGTTGCCATCCCTGTGCCAAAGGACTTTTATGACAGGTAAATAAATAATATATAAAAGTCCTATATATATAAATAATATAAATAAAATATTTATTTACGACAGGTATATATATTTATGACAGGTAAATAAATAAATACTTCGCCTTTTTACGAGGCGTGAGGTTGAGGGGGCCAGCCTGTTTCCTTTCACTGGGGCCGACCACCAACAACCATTGCCATACCTGTTCCAAAAGGCAGCTATGATAGGTACTTTTCTCTCCTAACATGTGTTTTTATTAGATGCACCGAGGACATATTTTAGCTTTTATTTTATTTTTATTTTAGCTTTTATTTTTATTTTATTTTTATTTTAGCTTTTTAGCTTAACGGGGTCTCCTATTACGATTGTAATATATTACGGGGGGAAATCTCTGGTTTACATCCTTGACGAATGCCATTCCAAATGCTACTGTGCCTCCATCAACTTTTATGACACGTCCATTTTTCTCCTATCATGTTTTTGTTGTATGAGACAGTATGAGATACCTTTTTCTCCTTTCATGTTTTTGTTGTATGAGACAGAATGAGATACTTTTTTCGCCTTTCATGTTTTTGTTGTATGAGACAGAATGAGATACTTTTTTCACCTTTCATGTTTTTGTTGTATGAGACAGAATGAGATACTTTTTTCTCCTTACGTGTTTTTGTAAGAGATGCACCGGGGATAAATTTCACCCTGCCCTAAACCCTAAACCCTAAACCCTAAACATTATTTTTTAGGAGATGCAATGGGGACGAAATTGAAATTGAAATTGAAATTGTTACATCCGTGTAGAACCGTTACTCACAGGACGTGAAGTTAAGGACACCATAGCGTAAGCCGGAGCTAGCTATAGTCACCGTAGGACCATCTCAGTAAAAAGAATTACCACCGATGCCTGAACAACAGGCACTGTAGCCCCATCATGCCAGTGCAGCTTCCTACGGGGTTTTTTCACCCCGGTTGGGAAGCACCGGCACAATACAGCCGGTAAGACAAAACCTGAGAGGGGGGACGGTCTGTGTGCTAGTCCCCGGGTATCGACCCGGGGTGTGTTTCCATAAAGCGTCTGCACTGTAAAATACTCTGGAAACTAGTAATGGTGTGCCAGTTTGAGGGCACAGGATCTCTGAAGTCCAAGAGTGGTCATAGAAGTCAAAAAAGAGGTAGGAATAGTACCAGTTGTACCAACGGTAATAACTTCATAGTGAACAAGGTATCCAGCCGATCGAAGGCCATTGACTAATTCAACATGTTAGGCATGTTTAGTAATAAACTTAGTAGCGTGATTAGTATCAGAGCAGTATCCAAGCTCAAGAATCCAGAGTTCTTTATCAGACATACAGGTAGGAGAGTCTATGTCAGGTAGGACGGCAAGATCAGGTCTCATCCTCTTCCAATCCGCTAAAGTAATAGTGGAGGGGCGTAGCCAGTCGGGGAGACGTTTGCCCAGGACCCCCCTGGGAAGGTCCTCTTCCTTGCCAGCGTCCATGATCATTCTGCGAGATTCTAGGGCTCCTGTGCAGATGGCCTTGTGGATGAGTCGCACTGCGGCGTCATGTCTCTTGATGTAGAGCCCCTTGAAAGTCCGGTGTGTGCAACCCGCCAGGATGTGGCCCGCTCCGTCCTCACAGGTGTGGCAGATGGGGCATAGGGAGTTCGTGGGTGGGTGAGTGCTGGTAGTATAAGGGAGTTTCCAGCGGAATGCAAGTTTACGGTTCCACAGTCTACCCCAGCGGGCTTTAAGGATGTGGAATTTAGTTTTATGCTGGATAAGGGTTAAGGTCCAAAATTTGTTACTTGCTTGAGGAAGTTGGTGGGGGGTGTTCTCAGCCCAGGTGGTTGCATAAATCCCTTTAAGAGGGTGTTGACCAAGGTGGCAGCTAGTGGGTAGGTTAGAGGTGATACCTTGTGTAAGGTTAGGTGCTAAAATTCTTGGGGGGATATCTCCCATGGGTGTACGAGGAGGTTGAACTGTAGGTCAGTAAACATTGTGGCGGGGGATTTCCCCAGTGTTATCAGTAAAATTAGTTGAAGTAGGGTGCTCAGCTGCCTTGCGTGCCAGAGTGTCTGCTCTGTCATTTCCAAGGATACCTGTATGGGAACGGACTTTACAAAGGGTAGTGTGTGAGCCATGCAGGATGCGTTGAATGAGGTGTTTTTGAATTGATTGCAGTAATTCAGTATGAATGGAACGGGCTGTTGTGGTGGGGTCATGAATCATTTTTTTTATAAGTTGAAGAGAGCAGAGGCTGTCTGTATGAAGGGTAAGAGATTTGTCATAATCAATGTTGAGAAGGGCTTGGTGGATGGCTACCAGTTCTGCCCGGTTGTTAGTTTTGGTGGCCCCTATTCCCCCTGGGTTGATGGTGTAGCTTTGTCCTGCAGCCGGGACATATACTGCAGCACCTATTTTGCTAGGATGCCCTGGTTTACCTTTTATTAGGCTACCATCTGTGTAGACCTGGAGGCCAGAGGAGGGGGTAGCAAGGTAAAAACAGGGGTGGGTAATGGTAAGAGGAGAGGGGGGAGGGTGTTGGTGGAGTAGAGGTTGCCAGGGATTTTTGGCCAGAGATTTAAGTTTCCGAGGGTAGGTGATGACAATGTCAGTGAAAGTAAGTGTGGAAGGTGGTGTGATAGTAGAGGGCTCCCAGGATGAGGAGAGGCTTTGCATGTAGTATGTCCATTGGTCAATAAAGTCTGGGAGTTTAGGAAAGTAAGTCTCTTGGCTGTGAGGGTTGCATATAAGGATGAGGTGTAATTTTTGAGTGGAGGGTGGGGTGTGAGATTTGCTGCCAAGCCATATTTCAGAGGTAGTATAAAATTCAGACTGTGGTCTAGAGTCAATGTAGTGGATCCAGGAGTGGTGGAGGAGAGTTTTGTAAGGGGCAGAAAGGTCATCAGGGAGGAGCATCAGGGTGCAAATAGAGCTGAGAGTATTTTCAGCATGGTCAGCACTGGCTAGAGCCCACCTTAGAGCTTGGTGTGCTTGTGTGGTGGAATTGGGATTGTCCACCAGTGAGCCCCCAGTCCAGATGGTAAGAAAGGGGTCTTGGTTGGAGCCAAAGAGCTGGTCAGCAGGGCTGGTAGAAGAGAAGCTGGTGAGGCTTGGGTCGTAGCTAAGAGGATTGGAGGTACGATGGTGAGTAATGCCCAGAGCAGCTGCTGCTTGGTAGAGGAAGGGAGACAGAATGTTAGTGGCAGCAGGAGCAGCTCTGTATCTGGTGAAGAGGGCAGCTAGGTCAGTGTGGTATGTTCCTCCTTGGGTCAGTTGGTTCCATTTGGTTGGGTGGTGATTTTTAAAGTGGTCATAGTTTTGTTTAAGAGAGGTGAGCCTGTCGTTGGGAATGTGCCCAAGACAGTGACCTGTGGGGTTATAAAGATATGAAACGTTGGTATGTGTGTGTGTGGATTGGCCATCCAGAGTAGTAAGGATGCCTGTTTGTATAATGTAGGCTGAGGGTGGTTGAATGTCCCAGTCTGGGTGCCTGTCGTGTGTGTCAATTTTCAGAAGTTTGTGAACAAGGTTGTGGTTGTCAGCATTAAATCCTGGGGAGGTGGCCCATTGGCCTTGTTGCTGGAGGTTAGTGAGGTGGATGTCCTTCCTGGGATTGAGGTATGTGGTTATCGGAGGAGTGGTTTTAAAGGTGTGGGTTAATTGGTCATATGTTGGTTGTCCTACCAGTTCAACAAGGTGAGCCGCATGGTGAGATTGAGGCTTCCAGTGTATGGTGGAGGTAGTGGGGGTGAGAGGTGTGCAATGGTGGATGCTGTATCCCATGCGTGTGTAGGAGTTGATATGGTCGTTGTGCATGATGGTTGGGGCCCATTGGACGTGGACAACGGTGGTGGTGGCAAGTTTGTCGTCGTTGTAAGAGCGCTTGCCCCGCCAGCTCGTAATGTGCAGGGCTCTGTACTGAGATCCGCAAGTAAGGTGAAGCAGGCGCGCCGGTGGTGCAGGTGCGCTGCTGGCTGGGAATGTCATGGCCTCGCGGATCCTGTCAGGGTGCGAGGTGGAGGTTATTTTATATGCGCGGTAGAATTTGGAGGAGGAGGAGTGTCGAATCCAGGATTTGCACAAGTAGTGGCGCGCTGACCAAGTGGCGTCACTGTTGGGGCAGCCCCATGCTTGGTGCGCGTGACTGCCTGCGATCTGCGTGGGCCACGCCCACCATTGGTTTCCTTCCAGGTCCCCAGTGGGGTCCGCCTCGTAGTCTGCATCAGTAACGGAGGCGTGAGGTTGGTAGCGCTGGGTAAGTGGGGTGGAGGATTCGATAGGAGCAGGAAATTTAACGTCGTCTGTCGTGTTCTGCGAAATTGCGTAGCCAGGCGCAAGTTGCCTGTGGGAGAGGGGTAGTGGGTCAGAGTGAGTTGGAGGAGTGACGGTTTGGAAGGAGGAGAGGTGTGCGGTGAGGCGGTTCAGGGATCGTTTGTGGTGTTTAGTAATTTTGTGTGAAGTAATAAGAGAGAGGTCAGTAGTGCTGATAAGATGAGTTCCCATGGGAGTGACCAGGTCGTGGTATGAGTAGATGTCCAGGTCGTGAAAAGGAGTCATTAGTGAGACAGGGATTGCCTGTGGTGGAAGAGGGAGAGAGTGTATGTTAAGTTTGTCAAGGAGTTCTGTGTCATTCCAAGAAATCATTATGTCAGATTTTTTAATAATTTCCAGCTGGCGGGCTAGGGACATATATTTAAGTTGCTTGCTGGAGAGAGAGAGAGGATCTAGAGTGGTCATGGTGGAGGTTGATTTGTCAAGAAGAGCCCTGGTGAGAATTCCCAGGGTGACCTTGGTCGTTCATGGACTGGGTGAGGGCTGTTGCAGTAATCTGAGTATATTCAGTGAGTAGAGAAGGCACCCCTAGTCCTGCCTCTGTTTTAGGGAGGTGGAGTGCTCTTGTCGGAAAGGATCTAGGAAGGGAGCAACAGAGTTTAACTGTTTTTAATACTGCTCTGTCAATGACATGAATGTCGGTTAGTGAGAAGGGAGCTACTATCATGGGGTATTTAATAGCTGCTCTGACACATTGTGAGATTATTCGTAGACATTGAGTGGGGGTTGCCCTATTTTTAGCTTTAGTGAGGATACTCAAGCCTTTGTTGTGGATGGTTTCAATAGTAGAGTGAAGTTGAGTTTTCCAATTTAAGGTGAGTGAGATGTGAACCCCCAGGTATTTATAGGCTTGGTCTGGCGGCTGGTAGGTAGCATAGGAATTACCTAGGGGAATTTTTTCTAGCCTTTGTTTGAGAGTGTTGTTGTGAGTAGGTTGTGAGGGGTGTGATTTGTGGAGTATGCCACTAACCACACATTTAGTGGCGTTAAGAGGAATGCCCGACCAGATACTAAAAGTTTGAACTTTACCACATTGGATGCGAAGGTCCTCTGAGCTGCCGGTTAGGACGGCAGTGTCATCAGCATACCCCAAGCTGCTAGTGTGGTTTTCATCTGCTGTTGTGGAGGGTAGGGATGCTGCTCTGTATCCTCGTCCTCCAGAACGGAGCCATCTGTGTAGGGGTTCTAGAAAAATAATGAAGAGTAAGGGGGAGAGAGTGTCCCCCTGGATAGTGCCCCTAGTGATGGGGATAGGGAAGCCAGATGTATTGTTAAGGAGGATATGTGTAGTAAAGTTTGTGTAAATTCCTTTAATTGTATCTATAGTATCATGGGTATAACCCAAGCTGTGCATAATGCAGAGAAGTTTTTGGTGATCAATCATGTTGAAGGCAGAGCTAAAGTCAAAGTAGGCAGCATAAAGGTCCTGGTGGAAGAGGGCAGCATCCTCAATGTTGTGGAGTACGGTCAAGAGTTGTCTATAGGTACTTTTGTCTTTTCTGAAACCCTCTTGGCAGGCACTGAGAATGTGATTGGTTTCAGAGTAGGCAGTAATAGTGTTGGTAACAAGAGAGGTCCAGAGTTTGGCTACAGCATTGTTGAGGCCTATTGGCCTGTAATTTTGGGGTAAGCAAGGATCTGATTTTTTGTAGAGCATGACTGTGTGGGAGATTTTCCAGAAGTCTGGTGTTTCTCCCAGGATCCATACTAGCTGGCCACTCCGAGTGCTACTGTGTCTCTCAAATTCAAATTCATATTCAACTTATACCGCTGTTTCAGGACTCGGTTGCATCCTGGAAGATGGCCATTCCGATTGCTACTGTGCCTCTCTCAAATTCAAATTCAAATTATACCACTGTTTCGGGACCCGGGTACATCCTGGACAATGGCCACTCCGAGTGCTACTGTGTCTCTCAATTCAAATTCATATTAGAATTGTACCGCTGTTTCAGGACCCGGGTGCATCCTGGACGATGGCCACTCCGAGTGCTACTGTGCACCTCTCAAGGATAGCGATCCCACAGGCGAATGGGTATGGCAGTGCAAGCACCCGCACAACACTACCGTTGAATTTGGTCCAGCTGCTGGGAAGACTTGTCCCGTTGCCATCCCTGTGCCAAAGGACTTTTATGACAGGTAAATAAATAATATATAAAAGTCCTATATATATAAATAATATAAATAAAATATTTATTTACGACAGGTATATATATTTATGACAGGTAAATAAATAAATACTTCGCCTTTTTACAAGGCGTGAGGTTGAGGGGGCCAGCCTGTTTCCTTTCACTGGGGCCAACCACCAACAACCATTGCCATACCTGTTCCAAAAGGCAGCTATGATAGGTACTTTTCTCTCCTAACATGTGTTTTTATTAGATGCACCGAGGACATATTTTAGCTTTTATTTTATTTTTATTTTAGCTTTTATTTTTATTTTATTTTTATTTTAGCTTTTTAGCTTAACGGGGTCTCCTATTACGATTGTAATATATTACGGGGGGAAATCTCTGGTTTACATCCTTGACGAATGCCATTCCAAATGCTACTGTGCCTCCATCAACTTTTATGACACGTCCATTTTTCTCCTATCATGTTTTTGTTGTATGAGACAGTATGAGATACCTTTTTCTCCTTTCATGTTTTTGTTGTATGAGACAGAATGAGATACTTTTTTCACCTTTCATGTTTTTGTTGTATGAGACAGAATGAGATACTTTTTTCACCTTTCATGTTTTTGTTGTATGAGACAGAATGAGATACTTTTTTCTCCTTACGTGTTTTTGTATGAGATGCACCGGGGATAAATTTCACCCTTCCCTAAACCCTAAACCCTAAACCCTAAACCCTAAACCCTAAACATTATTTTTTAGGAGATGCAATGGGGACGAATATCACTAGCCAGATTGGCTTATAAATGTTTCATTTTTTTGTTGTTGCGAGAATGCTGTTTCAGGTACTGGGTTGCATCCTTGACAATGGCCATCCCAAATGCCACTGTGGCTCCCTTCACTTTTATGACAGGTACTTTTTCTCCTATCGTGTTTTTGTTTTGTGTATCGGTATAATTTTCTGTGTTGTTGTTGTTGTTGTGAGAATGCTGTTTCAGGAAACGGGTTGCATCCTTGACAGTGGCCATCTCAAATGCTACTGTGCCTGTATGTAATTGAAATTGAAATTGAAATTGTTACATCCGTGTAAAACCGTTACCCACAGGACGTGAAGTTAAGTACACCATAGCGTAAGCCGGAGCTAGCTATAGTCACCGTAGGGCCACCTCAGTAAAGAGAATTACCACCGATGCCTGACCGGCAGGCACCGTAGCCACATCATGCCAGTGCAGCTTAATACGGGGTTTTTTCACCCTGGTTGGGAAGCACCAACACAATGCAGATGGCAAGACAAAACCTGAGAGGGGGGACGGTCTGTGTGCTAGTCCCCGGGTATCGACCCGGGGTGTGCTTCCATAAAACGTCTGCACTGTAAAATACTCTGAAAGCTAGTGATGGTGTGGGAGTGGGCTGTGTCCGCCAGTTTAAGGGCACAGGATCTCTGAAGTCCAAGAGTGGTCATAGAAGTCAAAAAAGAGGTTGGAATAGTATCAGTTGTTCCAACGGTGATAACTTCATAGTGAACGAGGTATCCAGCCGATCTAAGGCCATTTACTAATTCAGCATGCTGGGCGTGTTTAGTGATAAACTTAGTAGCATGGTTGGTATCAGAGCAGTATCCAAGCTCAAGACCCCAGAGTTCTTTATCAGCCATACAGGTAGGAGAGTCTATGTCAGGTAGGACGGCAAGGTCAGGTCTCATTCTCTTCCAGTCCTCTACAGTAATAGTGGAGGGGCTTAGCCAGTCAGGGAGACGTTTGCCCAGGACCCCCCTGGGGAGGTCCTCTTCCTTGCCAGCGTCCATGATCATTCTGCGGGATCCCAGGGCTCCGGTGCAAATGGCCTTGTGGATGAGTCGCACTGCGGCGTCATGTCTTTTGATATAGAGCCTGTCCGGTGTGTGCAGCCCGCCAGGATGTGGCCCGCTCCGTCCTCACAGGTGTGGCAGATGGGGCATAGGGAGTTCGTGGGTGGGTGAGTGCTGGTAATATAAGGGAGTTTCCAGCGGAATGCAAGTTTACGGTTCCACAGTCGCCTGTATGTATGTTACAGTCCAGGGGTAGGCCAAATAGGCTAAAGGGACTTGCCCAGCCGTATAGGAGGGGCTTAAAAAGAAAAAGCACTGATGAACGAAACCCCAAACAATCGTTTTAACGACGGGGGACCTGAGTTCGTGCTACAGTTATCATTTAATTCGAAGTGCCTCCTTCAACTTTAATGACAAGTACTTTTTCTCCTGATGTTTTTGTTGTCTGAGATGAACTTTTGTCTCCTTCCGTTCTTTGTATGAGATGCCCCCACCCACCCACCCACCCACCCACCCACCCACCCATCCATGACAGCGGCCTAGAACAACTGTCCTGTGACACCAACCCACACACCCTCACTCACTTACTCACTCACTCACTCACTCACTCACTCACTCACTCACTCACTCACTCACTCACTCACTCACTCACTCACTCACTCACTGACACCCACCCCACCACTCCCACACATGACAGCGGCCTGCCACAACCATTCTGCGACACCAGCCTCCATCCTACTGGACTGGCTGGCAACCCTTCATGTGGCTATGAATCTGTCACCCACTCCACCCACACCCGCCCCTACCCATGACAGCGGCCTGGAAAATCCGTCCTCCGACACTGACATTCATCCTACCCTCACTCACTCGCCCACTCTCTCTCACACACACATGCTGACACCAACCCCACCCACACCCACATCCTACCCATGACAGCGGCCTGCCACAACCATCCTGCGACACCGGCCTCTATCCCACTGGGCTGGCTGGTGACCCTTCATGTGGCTATGACGACTGCATCACTGGTGGTGACAACACAGCTGTATGCGGTTGTGTTGACCGTGCAGCTTATGGGATGGGAGTCGGCCAAGTGTGGTACTGCCTCCATTCGACCTGCAGTAGCGAGGATGGGTATTGCGGAACAGAGAATAGTGCAGATGATGTGACACCTCCGTCTTCGCCTTTGTTAGCTTTAGCTTCAAGTGAAGTGTTCACCCTCTTAGTGGCCCTGGTGGTGGCATTAGTGGCATTGGCGTACTCATACTCGTCTTTCAAGGCTGTGAAGAAACTTCCTGCAGCCTCTGCCAACATCAACATCCAAACTCCAACGTCCAAACCCAAACTTTAACGTTAATAGCGATAAGGGGAGAAACAAATGTCCACGTCTATCTACATTTTACCGGTAAATTTAGTTTAACTGCTGAAGACGGCCAGCAGCTAATTGCTGGCTGAAGCTATGTAACCAAGTTCAAGCTCAAGTTAACAGCCTGTCTAACATCCAAGCTCCAACGATAACAGCCAATTGAACATCCAACGTTTACAGCCAAACTTCAACGTTAACAACCAATATAACATCCAAGCTCGAACGTTTACAGACAAACTTTGGCGTTAACAGCCAATTGAACATCCTAGCTCCAACGTTCATTGCCAAACTCCAACTTCCACAGCCAATCCAACATTCAAACTTCAACGTTTACAGACAAACTTTGAACTTAAAAACTGTTATTGTCCGACTTATATGTCGGCATCTGAGTAGGCAAAGTACACACCGGTCCCTGTTCCCTCCTGGTCCCGTGTTGTCTGCCGCCAGGCGTCCAGGCTAGCTATGGCCTGCACGACTCTGCATTACTATGCAGTACGCATTATATCTTCATGATATACCACTATATTTCGATTAACTCTTATCTTCACTCCATTGCGTCCTCGTGTCAACAACAACGACTGAAAACAACCAAGCTAACATCCAAGCTTCAACGTTTACAGCCAAGCTATGACGTTGACAGCCAATGCAGACCCTCAAAAACGCAACGACCCCCCCAGATTTGCGTCGGCGACGCGCCCAGACCCTTTAAAATGCCCCCCCCACCCCCCACCACACACACACCCCAATTTGTGAGACGCACGCGGACACTCTAAAATGTAACGGACCCCCCCAAATCTGCATTTGCGACGAACCCAGACATTCTCGGAGGCTACGCCGCAACGGACCATAAAAAATCTACGTCTGATATGCAATGGAATTTTCAACGTTGCATCTGTGATGCAGGAAAATAAAAAATCGACAAATGAAAATGAGGAAAAATTGGAGATTTTTGATTTGTTCGAGTTTACATTTTCCTGGTACTAATTGTTTTACTGCCGAAGACGGCGAGCAGCCAAATTTCTGGCTGAAGCTATATACCGATATGCAATAGAAGTGGAGTATATGATATGCATTAGTAGGATAGGGCGATGCTCTCTCCCTCGAATCCTCGAATTCAGTGTTGTCTAATTTTCTAATTTGAGTGTTTTCTTAGTCTTCATGAATTGTTACATCTTATGATTTTAAGCTAAATTGAAACCTGTAGCTGCTAAAAATCCATTAGCAAACCCGATATACCGGTATATTGGTTGGATATGAAGTCTATGTGCAATAATGATTTAATTGTATTGTTGAATTAAATGATCAATGTAGCACGATCCCAGGGTCCCCGTCTGTAAAATGATTGTTTGGGGTTCAGTTCATCAATCTTTTTTATTTGTCGCCCTTCCTGTCACGGTTGGGCAAGTCCCTTTAGCCTATTTGGCCTACCCCTGGACTGTAACATACATGCAGCAAACCGGTAATTAAATAATCACTGTAATACTAACTCAGGGCCCCCGTCGATAAAACGATTGTTTAGGGTTCAGTTCGTTCGTGCTTTTTCTTTTTAGCCCCTCCTGCCATACCACGGCTGGGAAAGTCCCTTGACTAGGCCGTTTGGCCTATTTGGTCTACCCTTGGACTGTAACGTACACATAGATGTACTTCACTTCATTGCTGCCACGCATTCGGAAATGGAGGTACAAGTGTACAACACAACCAAGGCTTTCTCGGACGTTCTCAGCCCCCCGCTACCGGGCAGCGGGTAGCGGAGTAAGTTCGACCAACCGTATTGTGGTGCCTCTGCATAGGTCTGGCTGCCTACGGGCAGACCAACGAGAAGACGGCATGACGCGTATGCGGAGCACGAGCACTTCGAGTCTGCGAGGGGTCCCTAAGGCACAATCCCTCATTTCCCTTCGTTCTGCGACCTCAAACTGGTGAACGGTGTACAGCGCGATAAGCCGTAGTCGAAGCGAAACGATTTGAAGCAGAGATCTCTGATTTGAAGAGACCAAGCGCCCGCCAGGACTTTCGTCTCCCCCCCTCCCCTCGAACCGACAGGACTGACCCCTCGCAAGTTGCGTAATAGCGAGGTAGCGCTCTACCATTATCTTCATCTCCACACCGCGCCCGATGTTTTAGTCGAACTTCATTCGACAACCTGTTGTTGCCATTTACGACACCGATTTTGAACCTCCCCAACATTCGCGCAAATCAAGTTTTGAGCACCCCAGTTTTGATCCTTCTACCTCATCGCTCTCGGAAAGTGATTCAACTGGTGAGACCTGGAAACTACTTTATACCTTGGCTGTGACATCATGCAAAGTGATTCCAACACGAGTGCAGCGCGATACAGATTGCAACGCCTCTGCCCCGCGATGGTAACTCCAACGCCAGCGCCAACGCCAGCGCTATACGATTGAAACAATATTACAAAGCGATGGCTCGAGATCTAAACAGATGTGTAGTTCAAAGCTACGTGCATGCATGGGGCCCTCCTTCCATTCCTCCCTTGCTTCATTCAATCATCCCTCCCAGTAGAGGATCCATTTCCCTTGCATATTGCTTACCCACCCGACATGCATACATTGGGCAAGAGGAGGCACATGGAGGTATGTGGAAGGAGAAGTTCGCGTTCGTCCCATTTCGAACCATTCGACCAACACTCCGCTGTCGCCCAGATAACCAGGATGTAACGCCACGCGTCTTCAGATCAGCTCTATATACTCACCCACCCACACGCTCGATCCCTTCTGCCACTGCTGCGATGCTTGGCCGGCCGAGTGCGTCCTTCGCGCTTCGTTCCTGGCAATCTGACTATACCCCCGTACTACTACTGGTCCGTAGGTTACAGGTTAGGGCCCAGGCCTTCTGCCTCACAGTTCGCCTTACCTTGCCTTTGTCACCTTCTACCCACACCACCTTACCAACACCACCTTACCCACACCATCCTGCTTACTCTTGCAGTCGCAGGACCATGCATTCCCTCTCTCCCAAGCCCTGCTTTGCCCTATGCCTGCTGCTGAACCTCCTAGCCATCACCTGGACTGCTGGCCGCACCACCTTGCCCCACACAACATTCCCCCCCACCACCTTGCCCACACCACCTCGCTAACTCATGCAGTCACAGGACCATGCATTCCCTCTCTCCCAAGCCCTGCTTTGCCCTATGCCACCTGCTCGATGTCCTAGCCATCACCTAGGCTGCTGGCCCACACCACCTTGCCCCACACCACATTCCCCCAAATCACCATGTCCACACCACCCCACTACTCTTGCAGTCACAGCACCATACATTCCCTCTCTCCCAAGCCCTGCTTTGCCCTATGCCTGCTGCTGAATCTCCTAGCCATCAACTGGAACCTCCTACCCACAGCACCTTGCCCCACGCCACATTCCCCCCCACCACCTTGCCCACCCCACCCCACTAACTCTTGCAGACACAGGACCATGCATTCCCTCTCTCCCAAGCCCTGCTTTGCCCTATGCCACCATCTTGATGTCCTAGCCATCACCTAGACCGCTGGCCCACACCACCTTGCCCCACACCACATTCCCCCAAACCACCATGTCCACACCACCCCACTACTCTGGCAGTCACAGGACCATGCATTCCCTCTCTCCCAAGCCCTGCTTTGCCCTATGCCACCTGCTCGATGCCCTAGCCATCACCTAGACCGCTGGCCCATTCCACCTTGCCCCACACCACATTCCCTCAAACCACCATGCCCACCACACCCCACTACTCTTGCAGTTGCAGGACCATGCATTCCCTCTCTCCCAAGCCCTGCTTTGCCCTATGCCTGCTGCTGAACCTCCTAGCCATCACCTGGACTGCTGGCCAGCACCACCTTGCCCCACACAACATTCCCCCCCACCACCTTGCCCACACCACCTCGCTAACTATTGCAGTTACAGGACCATGCATTCCCTCTCTCCCAAGCCCTGCTTTGCCCTATGCCACCTGCTCGATGTCCTAGCCATCACCTAGGCTGCTGGCCCACACCACCTTGCCCCACACCACATTCCCCCACCACCTTGCCCACACCATCCCGCTAACTCTTGCAGTCACAGGACCATACATTCCCTCTCTCCCAAGCCCTGCTTTGTCCTATGCCTGCTGCTGAATCTCCTAGCCATCAACTGGAACCTCCTACCCACAGCACCTTGCCCCACGCCACATTCCCCACCACCACCTTGCCCACCCCACCCCACTAACTCTTGCAGTCACAGGACCATGCATTCCCTCTCTCCCAAGCCCTGCTTTGCCCTATGCCATCTGCTCGATGTCCTAGCCATCACCTAGACCGCTGGCCCACACCACCTTGCCCCACACCACATTCCCCCAAACCACCATGTCCACACCACCCCACTACTCTTGCAGTCACAGGACCATGCATTCCCTCTCTCCCAAGCCCTGCTTTGCCCTATGCCTGCTGCTGAATCTCCTAGCCATCAACTGGAACCTCCTACCCACAGCACCTTGCCCCACGCCACATTCCCCACCACCACCTTGCCCACACCACCCCGCTAACTCTTGCAGTCACAGGACCATGCATTCCCTCTCTCCCAAGTCTTGCTTTAGCATAGGCCTGCTGCTGAATCTCCTGGCTCTCAGCTTGGCTGCCCTTCAGGGCGATGAGTGTGGAATTCACGGAGGTGACATCTTTGACGGAGACAATGAAGCTGAGAATCTGGTTTCAGGTAAGGAGAATCTGGTTTGAGAATCTGCTTTCAGGTAGGGAGAATCTGGTGTTAGAATCTGGTTTCAGGTGAGGAGAATATGGTTTGAGAATCTGGTTTCAGATAAGGAGAATCTTGTTTCAGGTAAGGGGAAGCTGGTCAGCAATTATTTTACTAAGCACCTAAACCACCTAACCCCTAAGCCACCTAAACCATCGCCACTGGGTCGTCATTCCGTCGTCGCATGGCGACGCATGAGTTTGACAAAAATAGTCAGAATTGGTCTTCCGTCGCCCACTGAGCTACGGAAAAACATTGGTAAGTGGCCTTCCATCGCCCACCCGTCGCCCATTGCTACTGTCGCCTACTGCTTCCATCGCCCACTTCTATAATGGCTCATGTTAGTCCAGGGGCGTGGCAGAGTGGCAGACATGGAAGGAAATGAGTTGTACTGCAGGAACTTGAAGTATAGGAGTAATGTAATGATAACGCCTGGTGGGGCGTGGTGTTAAGGGAGCCCGTCGTACGCGGATGGGGAGCGGTCTCCCACCTCAACTGGACAAGCTACCATCACGGTTGGCGACGACCTATAGGAGTAACCTCTCTCAAGAACTTGAACTTGGTTACATGGCTCCAGCCAGCTTCCCTCTACCTCCGTTTCAGGACCTGCAAAGTGCTGACCAGCTTCCCTCTACCGTGACTCTGGTCGAGCTTACCTGGTCAGCACTTAGTTTTCTAAACCACCTTAATCACCTAAATCTAAACCACACAAACCCTGAACCACATAAACCCTAAACATCAATACATCATAAATCTCAGCCACCTAAACCCAAGTGCTGACCAGCAAAGTGCTGACCAGCTGCCCTCCACCACTGTTTCAGGACCTGGGTGCATCCTGGACGTTGGCCATTCCAAATGCTACTTTGCATCTCTCATGGACTTGAACTTGGTAACATGGCTACAGCCAGCAATTTGGCTGCTTGCCGTCTTTGGCAGTAAAAAAACAATTATCACCTCAACCTACACCCAAGTGCTGACCAGCTTCCCTCTACCACTGTTTCAGGACCTGGGTGAACCATGGAGGATGGCCGTTCCGAATGCTACTGTGCAGCTCTCAAGGACTTACACTTGGTCACATAGCTACAGCCAGCAATTTGGCTGCTTGCCGTCTTTGGCAATACAAAAACAATCATCACCTCGACCTAAACCCAAGTGCTGACCAGCATTCCTCTACCACTGTTTCAGGGCCAGGTGTATCTGAAGATGGCCGTCCGATGCTCTGTGCAATCACTCATTCAATTCAAATTCAAATTATACCACTGTTTCAGGACATGGGTGTACTATGGAGGATGGCCGTTCCGAATGCTACTGTGCATCACTCAAATTCAAATTCAAATTCAAATTATAACCACTGTGGAGGGGAAAAAAGGGGGGGAAAAAAAGGGGGGGGGAAAGGCTACTGTGCAATCACTCAATTCCAATAAATTCAAATTATACCACTGTTTCAGGACATGGGTGTACCATGGAGGATGGCCGTTCCGAATGCTACTGTGCATCACTCATATTCAAATTCAAATTCATATTATACCACTGTTCCAGGACCTGGGTGTACCATGGAGGATGGCCGTTCCGAATGCTACTGTGCATCACACAAATTCAAATTCAAATTATACCACTGTTTCAGGACCTGGGTGTACCATGAAGGATGGCCGTTCCAAATGCTACTGTGCATCACTCAAATTCAAATTCAAATTCAAATTATACCACTGTTTCAGGACCTGGGTGTACCATGGAGGATGGCCGTTCCGAATGCTATTGTGCGTCACTGAAGGACAGCGATCCCACCGGGATATGGGTATGGCAGTGCAACATCCCAGGCGTCACTCTTGTTGAATTCGGTCCAGTTGCTGGAAAGACTTGTCCTGATGCCATCCCTGTGCCAAAGGGCAAATATGACAGGTGAATAAATAAATGAATACATAGAAAGTGCCCAGGCGTCACTCTCGTTGAATTCGGTCCAGTTGCTGGAAAGACTTGTCCCGATGCCATCCCTGCGCCTAAGGGCAAATTTGACAGGTGAATAAATAAATGAATACATAGAAAGCGCCCAAACTTCACTCTCGTTGACTTTGGTCCAGCTCCTGGGAAGACTTGTCCCGATGCCATCCCTGCGCCTAAGGGCTTATATGACAGGTGAATAAATAAATGAATACACAGTAAGCGCCCAGGCTTCACTCTAGTTGTATTCGGTCCAGCTCCGGGGAAGACTTGTCCCAATCAGGGTACTACTTCTTGCCAAATTTGTCAGCACTTAAAGCGCACAAGCGTCAAATTGGTGAGCGCTTTTTAGTGCAAAAAGCGCAAAAACTGCGCGCTGCGCCCACAGGGGGTTGAAAAAACTGCACGAAACGCGCAGAGGGGCTCAAAAAGGCAGCGCGGCATTGCACTGCCACGCGCGCTTAGTAGTACCCTGGTCCTGATGCCATCCCTGTGCCAAAGGGGGTCTATGACAGGTGAATTCCGGGTGAATAAATAAATAAATAGTATGTTTTTAAAGAGGCATGAGGTTGAGGGGGCCAGCCTGTTTGCTTTCACTGGGGCCACCCACCAACACCTGATATCATCCCCTTGCCAAAGGGATTTTATGGCAGGTGCTTTTTTCTCCTTACATTTTGTGCAGCTCCTGGGAAGATTTGTCCTAATGCCATCCCTGCGCGAAAGGGCTTTAATGGCAGGCGAATAAATAAATGAATACACAGTTAGCGCCCAGGCTTCACTCTAGTTGAATTCGGTCCAGCTCCTCGGAAGACTTGTCCTGATGTCATCCCTGTACACAAGGGCATTTATGACAGGTACTTGTTTCTTCTTATGTGTTTTGTGTGTGTGACCTATCATATATGTATATATTTTACAGTCTAGGGGTAGGCCAAATAGGCTAAAGGGGCTTGCCCAACCACATGGGAAGGGCTTAGCAAGAAAAAGCACTGATGAATTTATAAATTGTGCTACAAGCAGCAGTGCTACAAGCAGCAGTACAATCAGCAGTGCTACAAGCAGCAGTACAAGCAGCAGTGCTACAACCAGCAGTACAAGCAGCAGTGCTACAACCAGCAGTACAAGCAGCAGTGCTACAACCAGCAGTACAAGCAGCAGTGCTACATCCAGCAGTACAAGCTGCAGTGCTTCAAGCATCAGTGCAAGCAGCAGTGCTACAAGCAGCAGTACAAGCAGCAGTGCAAGCAGCAGTGCTACAAGCAGCAGTACAAGCATCAGTGCAAGCAGCAGTGCTACAAGCAGCAGTACAAGCAGCAGTACAAGCAGCAGTGCTGCAAACAGCAGTACAAGCAGCAGTGCTACAAGCAGAAGTGCAAGCAGCAGTGCTACAAGCAGCAGTACAAGCAGCAGTACAAGCAGCAGTGCTACAAGCAGCAGTGCAAGCAGCAGTGCTACAAGCAGCAGTACAAGCAGCAGTGCTACAAGCAGCAGTACAAGCAGCAGTGCTACAAGCAGCAGTACAAGCAGCAGTGCTACAAACAGCAGTGCAAGCAGCAGTGCTACAAGCAGCAGTGCTACAAGCAGCAGTACAAGCAGCAGTGCTACAAGCAGCAGTACAAGCAGCAGTGCTACAAGCAGCAGCAGCAGCTTGTAGCACAATTTATAAATAATAAATAATGCACCTTAATAATTAATAAAGAATACACCATGGTGTATTGAGGTATGACCGATCATTTGTATCCGTTACTATTCCTTTCATTCCTTTCCTATGACAGCAGCTTGTAGTACTGCTGCTTGTACTGCTCCTAATTTGTATCCGTTACTATTCCTTTCATTCCTATGACAGCAGCTTGTAGTACCGTCTGCATTATTCCTTCCATTCCATTCAAAATCTGTCACCCACCCATACAACCACACTTACACACAAACACACAATGCCACCCACCCACCCACACCCACCGACGGCAGTGACCTGAAAATCCGTCCTGCGACACTGACCTTCATCCTACCCACAGTCACTCACTCTCTCACTAGCTCTCTCTCTCTCTCTCTCTCTCTCTCTCTCTCTCTCTCTCTCTCTCTCTCTCTCTCTCTCTCTCTCTCTCTCACTGTCACCCACACCCACACCCACACCCACACCCACCCATGAAAGCAGCCTGGAAAATCCATTCTGCGACACTGACCTTCATCCTACTCTCATTCTCTTACACACACACTGTCACCCACACCCATCCATGACAGTGAACTGGAATATCCGTCCTGCGACACTGACCTTCATCCTACTGGGCTGGCTGGCGACCCGTCATGTGGCTATGACGATTGCAGCACTGGCGGTGACAACACAGCTGTCTGTGGCTGTGTTGACCGTGCACGTTACAGAATTGGAGAGGGCCAGGCGTGGTACTGCCTCCATTCAACTTGCAGTAGCGAGGATGGGTATTGTGGCACATCCAACGATGCGACACCTCCGCCACCACCTTTGTCAGCATTTGCTCCTTGCGTGCAGATATTTACCCTTTTACTGGCACTGGTGGTGGCCTTGGCTGCAACCTACCCAGACTGGTGATTTTGCAAGGATGTTGTGGCACACACAACGCATTTGATAAATAGTTGGGTGCCCGTAGCCCCGCAGGGCCCCTGCGGTGGTCGGCCCAAGGGTTAGTAGGTTGAAGTGGTAGTAGGCGAAGACAGGTAGGCAGGCAGAATATAAGTTAGGTGCGACAGGCTGGCGGGCAGGCAGTTCACAGCAGGGTTTCCAACCACGTTTCCCAATTCTCAATTCCCAACCCTACCCAGGCTGGTGATTTTACAAGGACATTGTGACTACCGGTAGTTACTTTGCTGACAGCTCTGGTAGGTTTTATAACCCGGAGGCAAAGAGATTTAGAGTTCAGGGTATTCGTACAACCTTAGAGCAGCTAGATTTTCATTGCACTGGGGAGAGATTCGTACAACCTGATAGCAGCTAGATTTTCATTGCACTGGGGAGAGATTCGTACAACCTGAGAGCAGCTAGATTTTCATTGCACTGGGGAGAGATTCTGTACAACCTGAGAGCAGCTAGATTTTCATTGCACTGGGGAGAGATTCGTACAACCTGAGAGGCACTAGATTTTCATTGCACTGGGGAGAGATTCGTACAACCTGAGAGCAGCTAGATTTTCATTGCACTGGGGAGAGATTCGTACAACCTGAGAGCAGCTAGATTTTCATTGCACTGGGGAGAGATTCGTACAACCTGAGAGCAGCTAGATTTTCATTGCACTGGGGAGAGATTCGTACAACCTGAGAGCAGCTAGATTTTCATTGCACTGGGGAGAGATTCGTACAACCTGAGAGCAGCTAGATTTTCATTGCACTGGGGAGAGATTCGTACAACCTGAGAGCAGCTAGATTTTCATTGCACTGGGGAGAGATTCGTACAACCTGAGAGCAGCTAGATTTTCATTGCACTGGGGAGAGATTCGTACAACCTGAGAGCAGCTAGATTTTCATTGCACTGGGGAGAGATTCGTACAACCTGAGAGCAGCTAGATTTTCATTGCACTGGGGAGAGATTCGTACAACCTGAGAGCAGCTAGATTTTCATTGCACTGGGGAGAGATTCGTACAACCTGAGAGCAGCTAGATTTTCATTGCACTGGGGAGAGATTCGTACAACCTGAGAGCAGCTAGATTTTCATTGCACTGGGGAGAGATTCGTACAACCTGAGAGCAGCTAGATTTTCATTGCACTGGGGAGAGATTCGTACAACCTGAGAGCAGCTAGATTTCATTGCACTGGGAGAGATTCGTACAACCTTAGAGCAGCTAGATTTTCAATTGCACTGGGGAGAGATTCGTACAACCTGAGAGCAGCTAGATTTTCATTGCACTGGGGAGAGATTCGTACAACCTGAGAGCAGCTAGATTTTCATTGCACTGGGGAGAGATTCGTACAACCTGAGAGTAGCTAGATTTTCATTGCACTGGGGAGAGATTCGTACAACCTGAGAGCAGATAGATTTTCATTGCACTGGGGGCAACCTGAGAGCACATAGATTTTCATCCCACTGGGCTGGTTGGCCCCAGTGAAAGTGTCAGCGTGAACTACTGGGACACAAGTGCATCATCGGCACCTGATCAGATGCCGATGATGCACTCGTGTCCTAGTAGTTCACGCTGACAATAATGCCTGACCCTGGGGGGAAACGGCATAGTAGTTCACGCTGACAGAAAGCAAACGGGCTGGCCCCCTCAACCTCACGCCTCGTAATAAGGCGTACTATTTATTTATTTTATTTATTCATCCCACTGGAGTTGGGCATTGTCGTTTTTGTTTTGCCACGAATCGCAAATTGAGCGACTTGGTGCGACTTCGGTGCAACGTGCTGCCCTCCCCCAGGCCCCCAGCCCCCCCCCCCCCCCCCCCCCCCCCCCCACACACACACACACACACACACACTCACACACACAGCATAAATTGCGGTGCTCGGGGGGGGGGTCGGGGGGGGGGGGGGGGGGGTGGGGATTTCTGACTAGTTTAGCCATGTCTAGTACGATATTAAAACATGTAAAATTCGACTGACATACTACCAGGGTACTTCAAATGGCTAAATTGGCCAGTGCTTTAGCGCACTTGAAAACAAAAAAACTGCGCTTTGTAGTGCAAAAAGCGCAAAAATTGCTTGCTGCGCCCACAGGGGGTTGCAAAAAACTGCGCTTAAAGCGCAGAGGGGGTCAAAAAGTCAGCGCTCAAAGGCGTGCGCTTTGAATTACCCTGCATACTACCGTATTATGGTACAACATGATTTATCTCCGCCACTTAATCGCATACGTTTATTGTTCATTGTAGCACGAACTCAGCCCCCCCATCAGTAAAACGATTATTTGGGGTTCAGTTCATCAGTACCTCGTCGGTTTAGCCCCCTCTGCCACGGTTTGGCAAGTCCCTTTAGCCTATTTGGCCTACCCCTGTACTGTAACAACAAATAGTAGGGTTCCCTGGTGGTCGGCCCAGGGGGGGGGGGGGGTGTATTGTGAGTCGAGCAGCAGTCCTTGGTGAAAGATGCTTAATCATCCGTACAATTTAATATTTTGGGGGTCAAGAATCAATATAGCACGACTATTGCGCACCATTATATCCTCCAGGAATTTCAAGTAGTTGTAAATTTGCACGCGCTGTGATATGATGGTTGACAGAAAAAAAAAGATTAAAAGGGGCTCATGTCCTACCAGTGAAACAACACCGCCCTCAAGTCGGGCTCGAGGTTCCACCCGCCGTCTTCCGACAGCGAGGCTCGAACTCCGGTGACGGTAACCTGAATCACCGGGTCTCGGGGTATGGACCATACCGCCCTCCAGACTGGGCTGCCGGTCAAAGAATAGTCAAAGATCAGATGTATCTTATGTTAGAATTGCCTCTTTCAATGACGTGAGAGAGGATATAGTTACATACTCAGCAAAAATCAATGCCGAGACTGAACAGCGCCGAGGCAGCTGGACAGTTTTATAACAGTGAGGGTTTGGGCAACATACCCCTCAGAACCTGGTCCAGGAGGTGACCTCCAAAAAAGCGTACGAAAGAGCAAATAAAAGGCTTGACAACAAGCAATGCGAACTACGTGACGTGAGAAAGATTACAAGGGGCTCATGTCCTAGCAGTGAAACAACACCGCCCTAAAGTCGGACTCGAGAAACCACCCGCCGTCTTCCGGGCGTAGAAAGATTACAAGGGGCTGACGTACATTGGTCGAGTGGTTTCTCGAGTCCGACTGTATGGCGGTGTTGTTTCACTGCTAGGGCATGAGCCCCTTGTAATCTTTCTAATCTTTCTAGTGGTAGACTGAGTCATTTAAGGAATGAAGAGTCGGGGGTTCGACTCCTCCTTCGTCGCTCTTGGGGTTGCAGGTCGTCCTCAACAGCGATGGTACCTTGTCCAGTTCAGATAGTAGGCCGCTCCCCACCCGCGTACGACGGGCTCTCTTAACCCCACGCCCCATCAGGCGTTATCATTACCTTTATTATTATGTCCGTTAAACCGGTATGCTGAGGATAGAAAGCATGTTAATGAGAAAACAAGGGCGTGACCGCCCTTGTGTTAGATTGGACCAATTGAACCAAGGGATCCGCTGGGGATGGGGATGTCCGGATAGGTAGGGTTGTTTTGTGTGCGGTGTGAGGTGTGCGGTGTGTCTAACCTTGTTGCTGCCCTCGTGGCTGTTCTTGCGAAATGTGTGTCTTTTATACCGCGCTTTGGTACACAGTCGCGCGTTACCACATAAACTGGGGCTGTGCACCCTTCGACAGTGACTAGGCAGTCTTCTTCGGGATGACTGCCGAATTCAAACGTCAAGTGGTTCGGGGCGCGACTTAAATCTACCTGGAAGATGAGGTGACGTGACTGAAAATACAACTTGTCTGAAATTTGCTTCGAGTCGGAGAAGAGGTGTCTTTGCGAGTTTATTGAGCTGCCTGCCGTTTGCTAACGTGAGTTGGTGCGGTCCAAATGCAATTTGTAGGGCGAACCCTTAGGTTCCCTAGCGCACCCGTTTGGCGCACCCGTTTGGCGCATCCGTTTTGCTCGCCCGGCAGTACGGCTGATGTACCGAAGTCGCTACCCATGGAGGGGCGGTAATGAACATCGAACCTGAATTAGTGAATAAAAACTCCAGTATGAAGCTGGTCATGAATCCTGATTCCTTTGAAGGATGGAAATACTTAATGCAATGTATGCACAAATGCGATAATGTCAGAACTGCTAGGCTACGGGAGTTCTATTCCCCTGAAGTCTGGCACTCCGTCTGAGTGGATCTTGTCCGTTGACTCGATCACCTTGAGAGGCGGCGGGTGCTTCAAATGGAAGAAAAGTTCTAGATCTAGATGTCCTACAGAACTCCCGTAGCCTAGCAGTTCTGACAGATAACAATCGCACAATTAAATTATCATCCCTGGTGAGATTACAACTGGTCGATTCCCTAGGGGTCTCACTGTCTCATGCCTGTGCAATGCTTACGCGTAATCTTCACATTTCCCAAGAAAACCGGTCAAATTTGCCGACTTAACTGACATCTCTCGCATGGAAGCGAGGCGTGTTCGATTCCTGCTGGGGTTGGCTTATCTCGGAGGGCACTTTTTCACGTACGGATCTCAGGGTTGCGGACTGTGGACTTGTGGAGGCGGCGTTTCATTTGTCGTTTGCTTGGCAAGGTAATCTGCTGTTTCGCACTAGTTCCTGCAGGTTGCGCAGTAGCCTCGGGAGTTGCTGCACCTGCCTCCATGGAACTTCGGGGAGTCAGGGAGCTATTAAGTTAATTAGCCTTACAAGCCACCAAGTTGAATAATAATGCCATGCCATGCTATATAGATTCTTGACCCCCCAAATATTAAATTGTTCGGATAAGTAAGCACCTGCGTGTGCATCTTTCACCAAGGAGTCTACCACTGCTGCTTGACGAACATTACGCCAATCCCTGAGCCGACCTCCAGGGGACCCGCCAGGGCACTCTACCATTTAATTATATTGTACACGGTTGTACAATTAAATGATCACTGTAGCACAGACTCAGGGCCCCCGTCGGTAAAGCGATTGTTTGGGAATTAGTTCATCAGTGCTTTTTCTTATGAAGCCCTTCATACACGGTTGGGCAAGCCCCTTAAGCCTTTGGCTTTTGGCCTACCCCTGGACTGTAACATACATATATGTAGGTAGTAGCGATAGCACCAGAAAACCTGCGCAGTGGCAGCTTCCTTGGCAAAAGCTGCACAAACAGCTGCTTACTCCTCCGTACAAAATATATTTGGGGGTCAAGCCTGGGCCAAGAGTCAATCAAGCATGGCTATTACGCACCATTATTTCCTCCAAGAATTTCAGGGGGGGGGGGGGGGGGGGGGGGGGGGGGGGGGGGGGGGGACCCACTAATTAGGTCCTCAGAATGTCACCGCACCCGGCCTGGGGCTATCGACCTACCTGGAGTTCACGGGAGCAAAGTCCGGCGCCAAATTACGTAATGAATGAATATCCACCGAATATACCCTGGAGGATCGCGTATCTCCTGGCGATTGAATGTCGCAGCAATTTTCAAACTGGAGCAAATCTCGGCCCAAATCCCGTGAACTCCAGGTAGGGTCTATCGATAGATCACGCGATCCCCTAACAGAAACCACTTTCCAATACCTCAACAACATGTTGGGGCAGGGGTATCGTGTTGGGTTATCGGAAGGTGGGCCGTGCCTGACACTCTGTGGCATTTGGCATCCTCCTGCTGGTGGGGTAAAAAAAACGCCAACAAATTGGGCCGAGCGAATGACGGGGTTGTGAGATCTAACATTTCCAGTAGTACAGCAAAAAGTACGACCCTCCTGCCTCATTGCATGGGGTCACGTGGGATGCGCCCCTGGTGGGATGTACCTATATTATGGTATCTGCTATCTTTCATGGGTGACACCCTGGCGCTTGTGCTGGATTATCCCGCGAAGCTCCCAAGATCCGCTTTCGCTTTCATGCTGGTGTAGCAAGCTCTCAGGCAGCCAAACTGAGCCTAGCCAAGAAAATGACAGAAGTGGGCATCGGATCTGCGCTAATCAACAGACTAGCCCTCTAAATAACGCTCTGATAACAATCTTTGGACGCCACCGCATAGCCGACTGGGGGGTTGAGAAGAAGGAGCAGTGTCGTCACGTGGTTCTTCACTCCTCGACGCGTCCATCGCCATCGTCCAGCAGTCTGCGTAATACAGGGCCCCTGGCACAGACACAATACAATTCTTCTCTATGCGACACCTCGTCAACCAGAGAATATAACCGTCAGGGGTCGGATCCTGATCCGAAGGGGTTCGAAAGCCTTTCAAGAATAAGCTACTTACAGTATTGTAAAGTAGCGACTCTGCGTTCTTCTTCACGGATTAAAATCTGGACTCTGGGTGAGCTTCCTGCCACTGAAACAGGTATTTCAGCTCGCGAATCGGCTAGCATGGTACGCCCGTAGGATGTGCCCACACAAGACTTGGACACACACAGTCCCACACAAACTTCAACTTCAACTGCACCTTCACATGGCCATCCCATCTTTCCCATGGCTATCCCATCTGTCACATGGCCATCTCACCAGTCCCATGACCATCTTACGTTTCCCATGGCCATCTCACCAGTCCCATGACCATCTTACCTTTCCCTTGGCCATCCCACCTGTCACATGGCCATTCCACCTGTCCCATGACCATCCCACCTGCTCCATGACCATCCCACCTGTCACATGGCCATCCCACCTGTCACATGACCATCCCACCTATCACGTGGCCATCCTACCTGTCACATGACCATCCCACCTGTCTCATGGCCATCCTACCTATCTCATGACCATCCCACCTGTCACTATGCTAAGGTGTATGTTGATTGTGCTAAGGTGTATGTTGATTGTGCTAAGGTGTATGTTGATTGTGCTAAGGTGTATGTTGATTTTGCTAAGGTGTATGTTGATTGTGCTAAGGTGTATGTTGATTTTGCTTAGGTGTATGTTGATTGTGCTAAGGTGTATGTTGATTGTGCTAAGGTGTATGTTGATTGTGCTAAGGTATTTGATGGCATGTGTATCTCAGTACAGTCATGGCATGTGTATCTTCGTACCGTCATGGCATGTGTATCTTCGTACCGTCATGGCATGTGTATCTTCGTACCGCCATGGCATGTGTATCTCCGTGCGGCCATGGCAGTTGTATCTCAGTACCGCCATGGCATGTGTATCTCCGTGCGGCCATGGCAGTTGTATCTCGGTACCGCCATGGCATGTGTATCTCCGTGCGGCCATGGCAGTTGTATCTCGGTACCGCCATGGCATGTGTATCTCCGTGCGGCCATGGCAGTTGTATCTCGGTACCGCCATGGCATGTGTATCTCCGTGCGGCCATGGCAGTTGTATCTCGGTACCGCCATGGCATGTGTATCTCCGTGCGGCCATGGCAGTTGTATCTCGGTACCGCCATGGCATGTGTATCTCCGTGCGGCCATGGCAGTTGTATCTCGGTACCGCCATGGCAGGAGTATCTACGTACAGCCCCTATCGCAAAACCCAGACACCCCCAACAGAACCCCATTCCAACCCCATCCCACCACCGCCCCACCCCATGTCCTCCTTGTCCGCCCCATGCCAGACACACCACATGCCACCCTCAGCACCACCCCCTTTCCCCAACCCCCAGACACCTCCAACATCACCCAATTCCAACCCCATCCCACCACCACTCCACCCCATGTCCTCCTTGTCCGCCCCATGCCACACACACCACATGCCACCTTCAGCACCACCCCCTATCCCCAAACCTTCGCACCTCCAACGTAACCTCATTCAATCCCCAGACCACCATCCCATATCACAACCTCTATGCTGTACTTTAACTTTAAGTTGGTTACGTAGCTTCAGTCAGCAATTTGGCTGCTCCCCGCCTTCTGCAGTAATTGTCTTCCACAGGAAAATGTAAATGCGAACAAATTACTTTCCTTTTTATTTATTTCTTCGTTTTTCCATGTTAAATTTTTCATTTTTCTTCCTCTCTCTCTGCTGTACAACCAAACTCCCATGCAGGGTACTACAAAGCGCACGCGGCAGCGTGATTTTGCGCACGCTTTTTTAGCCCCACTGCGCAATTCGCGCAGTTTTTCACTCCCCTGTGGGCGCAGCGCGCAGTTTTTGTTCTTTTTGCACTGCAAAGCGCTGACCAATTTGACGGTTGTGAGCTTGTACAATGAAGCTTCCATGTGCTCAGTTGTAAAACTAAAATCCCATGTACGACACTCTTAATGTACAACTAACTAATGTAATGCTAACCAATTTTCAGCTAACTAATGTTCAACTAACTTATGTTCATCTAACTAATGTTCATCTAAGTAATGTTCAACTAACTAATGTTCAACTAACTAATGCACAACTAACTAATGTACAACTAACTGATTTACACCCACCCATATGCCCTGCAGGTGCGTCTCACGTTTGGAGGCATGGTCTCTGTACCTGCGGCTGTACTGCTGCTAGCCCTCTCTGCCGCTAGCCTGGCATGGGCCCAGGATGACACCCTGATTGAAGTACAAGACTTCACCCAGCTCAGCAATGCTGCAGACACTATAAATACAGCCTGGTCCAATCCAAGCAACCAAGACAACTACATGATTGTCATCACCGCCACCACCATTGACATGCGCGGGTCTATAGTCTTCAACTTCAACCAATCTGAGAGCGCCATGCGAGAGCTGACGATTGTGGGAGCTGGAATGGACGCAACCACACTGGATTGCGGAGGCAAGGTGGACATAGCCTTTGAGTTCGTATCAGCTGTAGATCTACTCATCTCAGGCATCCACTTCACAGGCTGCATGGGTACCTCTATCTCTCTGTCCGTACTCGGCAAGGACATAGCTGCCATTATCCCGAGTGCAGCGGCACTGATCGACAGCTGCTTATTCACCAACAACCAAGCTTTTGTCTGTCGCGCGGGCGCTGCCGGGGCCATTGCAAGTAACGGACTTTTCAGCGCCATTACCATCGCAAACTGCGTTTTTGATTGGAATAAATGCTCCCCTCTTGACTTCATATCAGTGTTTTACTACTACAATGACAGAGACCCATGCACAACATATGATTTCCACTATGGTGGTGGCTGTGGTGATTACGGCAGTCAACCACCTGATGCCTCTTCTGACTTCCTACCACCTGGTGCCTTTTCAGACTACCCACCACCTGGTGCCACCTCTGACTACCCACCACCTGGTGCTATTTCAGACTACCCGCCACCTGCTGCCTTCTCTGACTTCCAACCACCTGTTATCTCTTCTGACCTCTCACCCCCTTTGGCCTATTATGACTACCCACCAGATGACCTCCTGGCGGTAGGATACTTTTCTGACTGCGGGTGTGCCAGCTCTGTTGCCATCTATACGGCCAGTTCAGTGTCGGTGGTGAACTGCACGTTCAAGAATGGGCAGCAGGACGGTGCATTTTATATGACAGCTGCAGCTTTGAACATTGCCAATATTACTCAGCAGGTCGAAGTCTCTGATTGCACCTTTTTGAACAACACGTGTTCAGTAGAATGCACTGGTGCTCCGGGGGCTGTGTTCTTGGCTGACTCAACCGGTACCATTGAGGTCAGCAATTCCACCTTCACAGGGAACTACAGAGGGAGCGCCGCAAACTATTTAAACGTCAAGGATACAAATGGAGCGGGGGCTCTGCTTTTAAACCAAGTGCAAGCAGTGAGTGTGTACAACTGCACTTTTGTGAACAACACCCTCATGGACCCCCACCAGAGCAGTGGAGCCCTGACAGTGTGGGAAGCAACTGTGCTTACTGTCGACCTGTGCACTTTCACCGGCAACCAGGTTGTTCTCGAGGGTGAGCTGATTTCCGACACAAATTCTGCTGCGGCTCTGCTGGTTATCAGAACTCCTGATATCAGCCTTACGCACAGCTCCTTCGTAAGCAATGTTGTCCTGGGCAATGCGAGCAGGAGCTCTGGTGGCGCTAACTTAGGCTTTGTGGAGATGGCCCTCATCGATAACTGTATCTTCCAGGGCAACAATGGGGGCCTAGTGGGCCTAGGGGCTCTCATGGTGCAGCCTACACACCGAGAGACGTTACCAGACGACTTGACCGCCCCCCCAGATGACTTGAACCCCCCACCACCAGACGACTTGACCCCCCCCCCAGATGACTTGACCCCCCCACCATCAGATGACTTGACCGCCCCCCCAGATTACTTGACCCCCCCCCCACCACCAGACGACTTGACCGCCCCCCCAGATGACTTGACCCCCCCACCATCAGATGACTTGACCGCCCTCCCAGATTCCTTGAACCCCCCCCCACCACCACGTGACTTTAACCCCTCCTCACGCCGAGCACTGGGAAATGTGAGCGCTCAGAGGATCACGATCTCTAACACTTTGTTCATTGGCAACCAGGCCGATGTAAACCAGAGCGTGGCTGGACTGTACGTCAATGTCGCCGATGTTTTAGCAGAGGACGGGACCGCTAGTGATGCTGTCAACAGCAACCTCGAAGCCCACTTGAGCGTCACAAACTGCACGTTTCAGGACAACTTAAGCAAGGGCCGGCGGGGCATTGGAGCAATGTACGCGATGAACCTAGCCTCTGTAACAGTAGAGTCATGCAAGTTCGTGAATAACATAGCTACTGGCAGGGACAGGGAGCTGTCAAATGCAGAAGTCTTTGATGACCTAGCCTTCACGGGATCTATCGGATCCGTCGGTGGGCTGCAGTTGGCCAACATCATCTCATCCGTGGTGCTCAAAGATTCGCAGTTTTCTGACAACAGCGGCCCAGGATTCGACGGGACTGGTGCTATCTTCCTCTTTGATATTCATGCCCCTGTTAACATTGGAAAATGCACCTTCAACAACAACAGCGCACTAAACTCAGGCGCAGGAGGATGCATTGCCATGACCTCTGTTTCCAATTTACTGATCCACGAGGTACGTATTTGTATGCTAATACCCCCCCCCCCCCCCCCCCCCCTCGCATCCCTGTTTGTTACTTAGTTTTTTTTTATTACTTTGGCATGAATGTGTGTTTCAATCGACAGGCGGATGCATTGCCAGGACCTCTGTTTCTAATTTAGTGATCCACGAGGTTGGTTTTTGTATGCTTACCCCCCCCCCCCGCCCCCCCTCCCCCTCACATCCCTGTTTGTTTGTGTGTTTGTTTGTTTGTTTGTGTATTACTGTGGCATGAATTTGTGTTTTAATCGACATGTGGATGCATTGCCATGACCTCTGTTTCCGATTGACTGATTCAAAATGTAGATTTTTATGCTTTTACCCCCCCCCCCCCCCCCCCCCCTCCCCCTCACATCCCTGTTTGTTTGTTTGTTTGTTTGTTTATTACTTAGGCATGAATTTATGTTTCAGTCGACAGGCGGATGCATTGCCGCGACCTCTGTTTCTAATTTAGTGATCCACGAGGTTGGTATTTGAATGCTTTTACCCCCCCACACCCACCCACCTCCCCCTTCCCCCCTCCCCCTCACATCCCTGTTTGTTTGTTTGTTTGTTTGTGTGTTTGTTTGTTTGTTTGTTTGTTTGTTTGTTTGTTTGTGTATTACTTTGGCATGTATGTGTGTTTCAATCGACATGCAGCTGCATTGCCATGACCTCTGTTTCCAACTTTCTGATTCGCAAGATAGATATCTATATGCTTATGTCACCCTCCCTTCCCCCTCCCCCTCACATCCCTGTTTGTGTGTTTGTTCATTCCTTTGCATGTATGTGTGTTTCAATGAACATGCGGATGCATTGCCATGACCTCTGTTTCCAACTTCCTTCTCCACTAAGTAGGTATCTGTGCTTACCCCCCCCCCTCCCCCCCCTCCCTTCCCCCTAACATCCCTGTTTGTTTGTTTGTTCATTACTTTGCATGTATGTGTGTTTCAGTCGACATGCGGATGCATTACCATGACCTCTGTTTCCAATTCACTGATTCGCAATATATATATATGCTTATGTACCGCCTCCCCCCCCCTCCCCCCCCCCAACCCCCCCCCTCTCCCCTCCCCCTAACATCCCTGTTTGTTTGTTTGTTCATTACTTTGCATGTATGTGTGTTTCAGTCGACATGCGGATGCATTACCATGACCTCTGTTTCCAACTTCCTGATTCGCAAGATAGATATCTATATGCTTATGTCACCCTCCCTTCCCCCTCCCCCTCACATCCCTGTTTGTGTGTTTGTTCATTCCTTTGCATGTATGTGTGTTTCAATGAACATGCGGATGCATTGCCATGACCTCTGTTTCCAACTTCCTTCTCCACTAAGTAGGTATCTGTGCTTACCCCCCCCCCTCCCCCCCCCTCCCTTCCCCCTAACATCCCTGTTTGTTTGTTTGTTCATTACTTTGCATGTATGTGTGTTTCAGTCGACATGCGGATGCATTACCATGACCTCTGTTTCCAATTCACTGATTCGCAATATATATATATGCTTATGTACCGCCTCCCCCCCCCTCCCCCCCCCCACCCCCTCCCCTCTCCCCTCCCCCTAACATCCCTGTTTGTTTGTTTGTTCATTACTTTGCATGTATGTGTGTTTCAGTCGACATGCGGATGCATTACCATGACCTCTGTTTCCAACTTCCTGATTCGCAAGATAGATATATATGCTTATGTACCGCCTCCCCCCCCCTCCCCCCCCCCCAACCCCCCCCCTCTCCCCTCCCCCTAACATCTCTGTTTGTTTGTTTGTTCATTACTTTGCATGTATGTGTGTTTCAATGAACATGCGGATGCATTGCCATGACCTCTGTTTCCAACTCACTGATTCGCAAGATAGGTATATATGCTTATGTACCGCCCCCCCCCCCCCCCCCCCCCCTCCCCCCCCCCCCCCCCCCACCCCCACCCCCACACCCCCTCTCTCCTCCCCCTCACATCCCTGTTTGTGTGTTTGTTCATTACTTTGCATGTATGTGTGTTTCAATGAACATGCGGATGCATTGCCATGACCTCTGTTTCCAACTCACTGATTCACAAAATTGATAGGTATATGTTTTTATATATCTGCATGCTTTTTTATATATCTTTATATTTGTTTTATATATCAGTATGTTTTTTTGTTCACAAGGTAGATATCTATGCTTATGTCCCCCTCCCCCTCCCCCCCCCCCCCCCCCCCCCCCCCCTTCCACTTAGTGATGGTGTTTGTGTGTCTGTCTGTTTATTTGTTTGTTTGTTCATTAATTTGCATGTCTGCATGTGTGTCTGTTTGTTTGTTTGTTTGTTAATTTGCATGTATGTGTGTTTGTCTGTTTGTTTGTTTGTTTGTTTGTTTGTTTGTTTGTTTGTTTGTTCATTAATTTGCATGTATGTGTGTCTGTTTATTTATTTGTTTGTTTGTTCATTAATTTGCATGCATGTGTGTCTGTTTGTTTGTTTGTTTGTTCATTAATTTGCATGTATGTGTGTCTGTTTGTTTTTTGTTTGTTTGTTCATTAATTTGCATGTATGTGTGTTTGTCTGTTTGTTTGTTTGTATGTTTGTTTGTTTGTTTGTTTGTTTGTTCCATACTTTGCATGTATGTATGTTTCAATGGACAGGCGGATGCATTGCCATGACCTCTGTTTCCAACTCACTGATTCAAAATGTAGATTTCTATGCTTATATCTCCCCCCCCCCCCCCCCCCCCCCCCCCCCCCCCCCCCCCCCCCCCCCCCCATACACACACACCTGGTCAACCTGTGCAGGCCTTGTTTAAAGACAACGTTGCTGGTTGCAATGCAAGTTTGTGGCTTGATATTGCCACACCCACCCACACCACCCACTCGCACACAAGCCCCCCCAATCCCCCCCCCCCCCCCCCACACACACACACACACCTGGTCAACCTGTGCAGGCCTTGTTGAAGGCAATGTGCATGGTTGCACAATGCAAGTTTGTGTCTAGATATCGCTACACACCCACCCCACACCACCCACTCGCACATAAGCCCCACCCATCCCACCCACCCCGCCCCCCCACACCCACACACGCCACGCCTGGCCAAACCTGTGCAGGCCTTGTTTGAAGGACAAATCGTGTTGTTGCAATGCAATGTTTGTGGCTAGATATTGCTACCCCCCCCCCCCCCCCCCCCCCCCCCCCCGCCCCCCCCCCACACACACACACACCACACACACTAAACACACCACACACACACACACACACACACACCCACCCCACAACACACATACACTGGTCAACCTGTTCTCATGGGAGCCATTGTTTGAAAGACAACGTGCTGGTGCAATTGCAAAGTTTGTGGCTAGATATTCCCCACCCACCCACCCACCCCACACCCCACACCCACACCCACCCACCCACCACCCACACCCACACCCACCCACCCATACACACTCACACACACACACACACACACACACCTGGTCAAACTGTGCAGGCCTTGTTTGAAGACAACGTTGCTGGTTGCAATGCAAGTTTGTGGCTAGATATCGCCACACCACGAAGTTGTGGGGGCGGCGCTGTTAGGATCGGCGAACAATCGTTCGTCACTGTTCTCAACTCCACCTTCAAGTAAGACAATTTGTTTTGTAATCATGATCCCTGGTTGGGCGTGATATTAAGGGAGCCCTGTCTTACGACGACAACGAACGGGCTGCTACTTTGCCTGGACAAAGCTATCATATTTTACATTTGACAGCGACCGCCATGGCTAGATATCGCAACACCATGAAGTTATGAAGATGGCGCTCTTAGGATTGGCAAACAATCGTTCGCCACTGTTATCAACTCCACACTCAGGCAAGCCACGTTTAGTTGCATTCATATTCGTTAAGGGGGCTTTTGGTCTGTACACCCTGACTGTAACCTACTTGTGGAGGTAGCGCTGTTAGGATTGGCGAACAATCGTTCGTCACTGTTCTCAACTCCACCTCCAGGTTGGTCACCAACACCACCACCCACACACACTCACCCACACACACCACTTCCCCCCACACACACCCAGACACCCCCCCACCCCCACCACCCCACCCCCACCACCCCACCCCACCCCACCAACCCAGAGGTAACAAGGCGATCAAGTTAACCGCTACCGCGGCTGCTGGTGGCGCCATTTTTGCCCTGGGCGGGTCTCCAGTGCGAATATACATGCCTATGTACCACCACCATCACCACCACCACCCATGACCACAAGCACCCTCCCCTCCCCCCACCCCACCCCACACACCCACCACCCCACCCACCACCACCACCCCACCCACCACCACCACCACCCACCCCAGAGGTAACAAGGCAATCAACGGCCGCTCCTTTGGTGGAGCCATCATGCTCAACTTCGATGCCAACCTGCTGGCCATCGCCAACAACTTCACCAACAACACCGCGGCTGCCGGTGGCGCCATATTCGCCCTGGGCGGGTCTGTAGTGCGAATTGACATGCCCGTGCACCAGAATGGGTGCCTATGTACGCGCCAGATTCCATCTGTAGATCCCTTGCAGGAGGCCTTCCCGCGCTTGTTCGATCAGTATTTCGACATCGAAGCCGAGACGCCGATATTGGGAGGCTCAATTTTCTCGGGAAACACAGCGTTCTCTGGTGGGGCGCTGGCTGTTGCGAATTCGGAAGTGACGGTGGGCTACGCAAAGGAGATTGTGTGCACTTGCAACCACACGACGACGTTGTTTGATAGCAACAGGTGCGGCCGTGTGTTTGTGTCTGTGCCTGTCATTTATCATTGTTGTGAGGCTTGATTTTCTCTGGAAACGCAAAGTTCACTGCTGGGGTTCACTGGCACTTGCGAACCCGGAAGTGACGGTGGGCTACGCCAAGGAGATTGTTTGCACTTGCAACCACACAACGACTTTGTCTGATAGCAACAGGTGTGGCCGTGAGTGTGTGTCTGTGCCTGTGATTCAATTGTTCTTGTGAGGCTTGATTTTCTCTGGAAACACAGCGTTCCCTGGTGGGGCGCTGTCTGTTATGAACTCGAAAGTGACGCCTTTGTTTAATTGCAACAGGTGGGGCTGTGTGAGCGTGAGCGTGCCTGTGATTGTATTGTAGTCGTGTAAATCTTTTTTTCTCTGGAAACACAGCATTCACTGGTGGGGTTCACTGGCTGTTGCGAACTCGGAAGTGACGGTGGGCTACGCAAAAGAGATTGTGTGCACTTGCAACCACACGACGACCTTGTTTGATAGCAGCAGGTGCGGCCGTGAGTGTGTATGTGCCTGAAATCTCTCTCTCTCTCTCTCTCTCTCTCTCTCTCTCTCTCTCTCTCTCTCTCTCTCTCTCCTCTCTCTCCTCTCTCTCTCTCTCTCTCTCATACAATGTCAAATCCATCCTCACCAACACCGTGGCTTGCCACCCTTTGGAGGAGCTCCCCATTACCACCACTACCCTAACTCCACACACACACACACATACACCACACCACCACCACCACCACCACCACCAACTCCTTTTTCCCATGGCCGCAGTGCATACCCCGGTGGGGCTATCTCCTCAGTTCACAACATCGCCTGCTCATATATACATTAGTCCAAGTCCATCTTCACCAACAACTTGACAGGCAACCCTGCAGAGGAGCTCCCCACCACCACCACTACCACCGCCACGAAATACCACCACCACTACCACCACAAAGTACCACCACCACCTCCACCACCACCACTACCCCACCACCACCACCACCACTACCACCACTACCATCATCATTACTACCACTACCACCATTACCACCACCACACCACCCCCAACACACGCACACCGCCACCAACTCCCTTTTTCCATGGCCGCAGTGCATACACCGGTGGGGCTATCTCCTCAGTTCGCAACATCACCGGCTATTACATACATTGTCAACTCCATCCTCACCAACAACTTGGCATGCGACCCTGCATATGATCTCCCCCCCCCTCCCCCCCCACCACCCCCACCATACACACACACATACACATACACCACCACCACCACCACCAACTCCCTTTTCCAATGGCTGCAGTGCATACATCGGTGGGGCTATCTCCTCAGTTCGCAACATTGCCGGGTCTTACATAGTCAACTCCATCCTCACCAACAACTTGGCATGCAACCCTGCATATGATCTCCCCGCCTCCACCACTACCCCACCACCCACCCACCAACAACACACATACACATACACATACGCCACCACCGCTACCAACTCCCTTTTCCCATGGCCGCAGTGCATACACCGGTGGGGCTATCTCCTTAGTTCACAACATTGCCAGCTCATACATTGTCAACTCCATCCTCACTAACAACGTGGCTTGCAACCCTACGGAGGAGCTCCCCACCAACACCACTACCCCACCACCCACCCACCACCCACCCACCACACCAACACCGCCACCAACTCCCTTTTCCCTTGGCTGCAGTCCTTCACTGGTGGGGCTATCTCCTCAGTTAGCAACATTGCCGGCTCATACATACATTAGTCCAACTGCATCCTCACCAACATCGTGGCATGCAACCCTGCATATGATCTCCCCGCCTCCACCACTACCCCACCACCCACCCACCAACAACACACCACACCAACACCGCCGCCAACTCCCTTTTCCCATGGTCGCAGTCCATACACCGGTGGGGCTATCTCCTCAGTTCGCAACATTGCCAGCTCATACATTGTCAACTCCATCCTCACTAACAACTTGGCATGCGACCCTACATATGATCTCCCCCCCCCCCCCCCCCCCCACCCCCCCACCCCCACCCCCCCCCCACACACACACCACCACACACACACCACCACCACCACCACACCACCACCAACTCCCTTTTCCCATGGTCGCAGTGCATACACCCATAGGGCTATCTCCTCAGTTCGCAACATCTCCGGCTATTACATACATAGTCAACTCCATCCTCACCAACAACTTGGCATGCAACCCTGCATATGATCTCCCCGCCTCCACCACTACCCCCACCACCCACCCACCAACAACACACCACACCAACACCGCCGCCAACTCCCTTTTCCCATGGTCGCAGTGCATACACCCATAGGGCTATCTCCTCAGTTCGCAACATCGCCGGCTATTACATACATAGTCAACTCCATCCTCACCAACAACTTGGCATGCAACCCTGCATATGATCTCCCCGCCTCCACCACTACCCCACCACCCACCCACCAACAACACACCACACCAACACCGCCGCCAACTCCCTTTTCCCATGGTCGCAGTGCATACACCCATAGGGCTATCTCCTCAGTTCGCAACATCGCCGGCTATTACATACATAGTCAACTCCATCCTCACCAACAATTTGGCATGCAACCCTGCATATGATCTCCCCGCCTCCACCACTACCCCACCACCCACCCACCAACAACACACCACACCAACACCGCCGCCAACTCCCTTTTCCCATGGTCGCAGTGCATACACCCCATAGGGCTATCTCCTCAGTTCGCAACATCGCCGGCTATTACATACATAGTCAACTCCATCCTCACCAACAACTTGGCATGCAACCCTGCATATGATCTCCCCGCCTCCACCACTACCCCACCACCCACCCACCAACAACACACCACACCAACACCGCCGCCAACTCCCTTTTCCCATGGTCGCAGTGCATACACCCATAGGGCTATCTCCTCAGCTCGCAACATCGCCGGCTATTACATACATAGTCAACTCCATCCTCACCAACAACTTGGCATGCAACCCTGCATATGATCTCCCCGCCTCCACCACTACCCCACCACCAACCCACCAACAACACACCACACCAACACCGCCACCAACACCAACTCCCTTTTCCCATGGCCGCAGTGCATACACCGGTGGGGCTATCTCCTCAGTTCGCAACATTGCCGGGTCTTACATAGTCAACTCCATCCTCACCAACAACGTGGCTTGCAACCCGAATGAGGAGGCTGGGTGCACCCCAGCAGCTTTGAAGAGTAGCCAGGACTTTTCAACCGATGTGGTTGGTTACATTGGCTGCGGCATAGGCATGGGAGGCGCTCTATGCTTCACCTGCGCAGAACGCTGTCTTGCCGCATTGGCGAATACTAGTGTTGACGGTAACAGTGCAACATACGGCGCAGGCATGTACACGAGTGCCGACGTCCTGCAGTGTGCCATACCAGACAATTGCTACACTGTAAGTATGTGTGTTTATGTCTGTGTATGTCTGTATATATGTATGTGTGTGTATGTTGATGTATGCCGCCTTGGCGAATACTAGTGTTGACGGTAACACTGCAACGTACGGCGCAGGCATGTACACGAGCGCAGACATCCTGGATTGTGCCATACCAGACAATTGCTACACTGTAAGTATGTATGTTTATGTCTGTGTATGTCTGTATATATGTATGTATGTGTATGTTGATGTATGCCGCCTTGGCGAATACTAGTGTTGACGGTAACACTGCAACGTACGGCGCAGGCATGTACACGAGCGCAGACATCCTTCAGTGTGCCATACCAGACAATTGCTACACTGTGAGTGTGTATGTATATGTATGTGTATGTTGATGTATGCCGCCTTGGCGAATACTAGTGTTGTCGGTGACACTGCATTGTACGGTGCAGGCATGTACGCAAGCGCAGACGTCCTGGAGTGTGCCATACCAGACAATTGCTACACTGTGTATGTGTATGTGTATGTACGTGTATGGATGCCGGCTTGGCGAATACTAGTGCTGTCGTTAACACTGCAACGTACGGCGCAGGCATGTACACGAGTGCCGACAGTGTGCCATACCAGACAATTGCTACACTGTTAGTGTGTATGTATGTGTATGTGTATGTTGATGTATGCCGCCTTAGCGAATACTAGTGTTGTCGGTGACACTGCATTGTACGGTGCAGGCATGTACACAAGCGCAGACATCCTGGATTGTGCCATACCAGACAATTGCTACACTGTGTATGTGTATGTGTATGTGTATGTATGTGTATGGATGCCGGCTTGGCGAATACTAGTGCTGTCGTTAACACTGCAACGTACGGCACAGGCATGTACACGAGTGCCGACAGTGTGCCATAACAGACAATTGCTACACTGTTAGTGTGTATGTATGTGTATGGATGTGTATGTGTGCCGCCTTTGCAAAGACTAGAGTTGACGGTAGCACTGCGACGTATGGTGCAGGCATGTACACAAGCACCGACACCAAACCCAAGCCCAGAACTTACACCAACACCATACCCAAGTCCAGCACCAACACCAAGCCCAACACCAACGCCTGAACCATACTTTCCCCTGTCAAACCTGTAGTCCTATGTTACCGGACTGAACCACTACGACTACGGCTTCAAGCTGCACTAACACTAACACAAACACCAAGCCCAACACCAACGCCTGAACCATACTTTTCCCTATCTGACTTGTAGTCCTATGTTACCGGACTGAACCACTACGAGAACGGCTTCACGCTCCACTAACACAAACACCAATTCCAGCACCAGCCCTACCCCCACCCCCACGGAACCACTACCACAACCCTACCCCCTACCCCCATCCCAACTTGCAGTCCTTGGTTACCGGCCTAAATCACTATCAATACGGCTTCACGCTCCACTAACACAAACACCGATTCCAACACCAGGCCTACCCCCACCCCCATCCCAACCCATACCCCTACCACAACCCCTACCCCTACTTGCAATCCTATGTTACAGGTCCGAACCACTACGACTACGGCTTTACGCTCCACCAATACCAACACCAAAACCAAAACCAAGCCCAACACCAATGCCAACTCCAACGCCAAGGTCAATGCCAACCAACCAACTAACCAACCCCAACCAACCATCGCCAAGGTCAATGTCATATTCAACCCCACCCCCACCCAACCAACCCCAACCAACCAACGCCAAGGTCAATGCCATATTCAATCCCACCCCCACCCAACCAACCAACCCCAACCAACCAACGCCAAGGTCAATGCCATATTCAACCCCACCCCCACCCAACCACTACCACAACCCTAACCCCTACCCCCATCCCAACTTGCAGTCCTATGTTACCAGCTTTAACCAATACCAATACGGCTTCACACTCCACTTACACAAACACCAATTCCAGCACCAGGCCTACCCCCACCCAACCACTGCCCCTACCACAACCCCATCCACAACCCCTACCACAACCCCTACCACAACTTGAAGTCCTATGTTACCAGACTGAACCAGCATCACAACAGCTTCACGCTACACGAACACTAACACCAAGTCCAGCACCACCCCTACCCCCACCCCACCCCCTACCACTAACACAACCCCTACCACAACTTGAAGTCTTATGTTACCAGACTGAACCACTACGACTACAGCTCCACGCTACACTAACACAAACACCAATTCCAGCACCACCCCTACCTCCACCCCAACCCCTACCACTACCACAACCCCTACCCCTACTTGCAGTCCTATGTTACCGGTCTGAACCAGCATCACTATGGCTTCGCGCTACACTAACACTAACACCAAGTCCAGCACCACCCCTACCCCCACCCCCAACCCCTACCACTAACACAACCCCTACCACAACTCGAAGTCCTATGTTACCAGACTGAACCACTACGACTACAGCTCCACGCTACACTAACACAAACACCAAGTCTAACACCACCCCCACCCCCACCCAACCCCTACCACTACCACAACCCCTACCCCTACTTGCAGTCCTACGTTACCAGACCGAACCACTACGACTGCAGCTTCACGCTACACCAATACCAACACCAACCTCTAAGCCCAACACCAAAACCAAGCCCAACACCAACGCCAACACTAACCCCTACCCCTACCACTAACACAACCTCTACCCCTACTTGCAGTCCTACGTTACCGGTCTGAACCACTACAAGTACAGCCTCACGCTCCACCAACACTTAACCCAAAGCCCAACGCTAATTCCAACACTAACCCCAACCCTAACCCCTACCCCTACCACAACCCCTACCCCTACTTGCAGTCCTACGTTACCAGACTGAACCACTACGAGTACAGCCTCACGCTCCACCAACACTTAACCCAAAGCCCAACGCTAATTCCAACCCTAATCCCTACCCCTACCCCAACCCCTACCCCTACTTGCAGTCCTACGTTACCGGTCTGAACCACTAACTAAACTACTACGGCTTCACGCTAACACTAACACCAATTCCAACACCAACCCTGCCCCCATCCCCAACCCTAACCCCTACCACTACCACTAACACAACCCCTACCCCTACTTGCAGTCCTACGTTACCGGTCTGAACCACTAACTAAACTACTACGGCTTCACGCTAACACTAACACCAATTCCAACACCAACCCTGCCCCCATCCCCAACCCTAACCCCTACCACTACCACTAACACAACCCCTACCCCTACTTGCAGTCCTACGTTACCGGTCTGAACCACTAACTAAACTACTACGGCTTCACGCAAACACTAACACCAATTCCAACACCAACCCTGCCCCCATCCCCAACCCTAACCCCTACCACTAACACTAACACAATCTCTACCCCTACTTGCAGTCCTACGTTACCGGTCTGAACCACTACGACTACGGCTTCACTCTACACAACGTTGGAGAGGGCAATGTCTTCGTAACTGGCACTCAGACCAACTTCACGAACAACGTTGCTGTTGGTGGTGCTGGCGGGGCGATCTACATGGAGCATCTGGAGACAGTCGATGTGTTGTGCATTAATGGGAAGGACACAGCCATGGTAAGTCGGAATCAATCCAAACCCCAACATTACCACCAACACCACCACCAACACTACCACCAACACTACCACCAACAGCTACACCAACTTTACGAACAACGTTGCTGTGGGTGGTGCATGTAGTGCAATCTACATGGAGCATCTAGAGACAGTCGATGTGTTGTGCATTAATGGGAAGGACACCGCCATGGTAAGTCGGAATCAATCCAAACCCCAACTCTACCACCAAACCTAACACTACCACCAACACTACCACCAACACCAACAACACTAACAATGTGCTGTTGGTGGTGCTATTTACATTAAGCATTAACGTCAGTGGTGGTGCATGTGGTGCAATTTACATGGAGCATCTACAGACAGTCGATATGTTGTGCATTCATGAGAAGGACACAGCCATGGTAAGTCGGAATCAATCCAAACCCCAACACTACCACGAACAACAACACCAAAACCAAACCCAAATCCAACACTAACACCAACACAAACATGTTGCGTTGGGTGGTGCATGTGCTGCAATCTACATGGAGCATTCTAGTCAGTCATTTTGTTATGCATTCATGAGAAGGACACAGCCATAGTCAGTTGTAATCAATCCAAACCCCACCACTGCCACCAAACCCAACACTACCACCAACTCCAACACCAACACCAACAGCAAGAACAACGTTGCGTTGGGTGGTGCTGGTGGTGCAATCTACATGGAGCATTCTAGTCAGTCATTTTGTTATGCATTCATGAGAAGGACACAGCCATGGTAAGTTGGAAGTACCCAACACCAACACCAGCTCAATCCCAACACCAAACTCAATCCCAACACCGACACCAACACCAAATCAACCCCAACCCCAACACCATGACCAACACAATCCCAACACCAATCCCAACACCAACACCAACACCAACACCAACACAATCGCAACACCAACCAACCAACCAACCAACCAACCTCAACCAACCCCAACCAACCAACCAACCCCACCCCCAACCACCAACATCCGTTTCCCAACCATCCCCAATCAACCCCAACCAACCAACCCTAACCAACCAACCTGTACCTGTCGCATGCGTTGCAGGTGAACCAGAGCTTTATCCAACCCCAACCAACCAACCCCAACCATCCCCAACCAACCCAAACCAACCAACCCCAACCCGTTGCAGGCGTTGCAGGCGAACCAGAGCTTTATCCAACCCCAACCAACCAACCAACCCCAACCATCCCCAATCAACCCCAACCAACCTACCCCAACCCGTTGCATGCGTTGCAGGTGAACCAGAGCTTTATTCAACCCCAACCAACCAACCAACCAACCAATTAACCCCAATCAACCACACCCAAACCCAACCATCACCAGTTGACCCCAATCAACCCCAACCAACCAACCCTAACCAACCAACCTGTACCTGTCGCATGCGTTGCAGGTGAACCAGAGCTTTATCCAACCCCAACCAACCAACCCCAACCATCCCCAACCAACCCAAACCAACCAACCCCAACCCGTTGCAGGCGTTGCAGGCAAACCAGAGCTTTATCCAACCCCAACCAACCAACCAACCCCAACCATCCCCAATCAACCCCAACCAACCTACCCCAACCCGTTGCATGCGTTGCAGGTGAACCAGAGCTTTATTCAACCAACCAACCAACCAACCAACCAACCAATTAACCCCAATCAACCACACCCAACCCCAACCATCACCAGTTGACCCCAATCAACCCAAACCAACCAACCAACCTGTACCTGTCGCATGCGTTGCAGGTGAACCAGAGCTTTATCCAACCCCAACCAACCAACCCCAACCATCCCCAACCAACCCAAACCAACCAACCCCAACCCGTTGCAGGCGTTGCAGGCGAACCAGAGCTTTATCCAACCCCAACCAACCAACCAACCCCAACCATCCCCAATCAACCCCAACCAACCTACCCCAACCCGTTGCATGCGTTGCAGGTGAACCAGAGCTTTATTCAACCCCAACCAACCAACCAACCAACCAATTAACCCCAATCAACCACACCCAACCCCAACCATCACCAGTTGACCCCAATCAACCCAAACCAACCAACCAACCCCAATCAACCAACCCAAACCAACCAACCCCAACCATCCCCAATTATCTCCAACCAACCAACCCCAACCCGTTGCAGGTGAACCAGAGCTTTATCCAACCCCAACCAACCAACCAACAAACTAACCCCAGCCAACCAACCAACCAACCAATTAACCCCAATCAACCACACCCAACCCCAACCATCACCAGTTGACCCCAATAAACCCAAACCAACCAACCAACCCCAACCAACCAACCCCAACCAACCAACCACAACCAACAAACCCAAACCAACAACCCCCAACCAACCAACCCAAACCAACCCAACCCCAACCAACCCAAACCAGCCAACCCAAACCAATTTTCACCAACCCCAACCAACCAACCAACCCAAGCCAACCCATTGTTTGAAACAGAGCTTCAATAGAAACCAAACAGCCATGGACAATGTATTCCAGTACCTGCCTTGCACTGAGTGTACTGGCCCAACCGACCCCAACCAACCAACCAACCGACCCCAACCAACCAACCAACCGACCCCAACCAACCAACCAACCCCAGCCAACCAACCCCAGCCAACCCCAACCAACCAACCCAAACGAACCTCAGCCAACCAACCAACCCCAACCAACCCCAGCCAACCCATTGTACGAATTGCAGGTGAAACAGAACTTCAATGGAAACCAAACAGCCATGGACAATGTGTATCAGTACCTGCCCTGCACCGAGTGGACTGGCCCAACCGACCCCAACCAACCAACCTACCAACCAACCAACCAACCAACCCCAACCAACCAATCCCAACCATCCCCAACCAACCCCAGCCAACCAACACCAGCCAACCCCAACCGACCCTAACCAACCCATTGTACGAGTTGCAGGTGAACCAGAGCTTCAACGGAAACAAAACAGCCATGGACAATGTGTTCCAGTACCTGCCTTGCACTGAGTGGACTGGAAACCAAGTCGTTGATGGAGGCTTTGGTCCTGAGGTGTGTGTCTGTCTGCCTGTATGTGTCTGTCTGTCGTGAGATGTGTCTGTCTGCCTGTATGTGTCTGTCTGTCGTGAGATGTGTCTGTCTGCCTGTATGTGTCTGTCTGTCATGAGATGTGTCTGTCTGCCTGTATGTGTCTGTCTGCCTGTATGTGTCTGTCTGCCTGCATGTGTCTGTCTGCCTGCATGTGTCTGTCTGCCTGTATGTGTCTGTCTGTCGTGAGATGTGTCTGTCTGTCTGCATGTGTCTGTCTGTCGTAAGATGTGTATTTGTAACCTACAGTAAGGGGTTCAGGTGTACTGTGGTAAACCGAAACTGCCATGGACAAGGTGTACCAGTAGCTGCCTTGTGCCGAGTGGACTGGCAACCAAGTCTCTGGCAGAGGCTTTGGCCCTGAGGTGTGCCTATCTGTCTTTCTGTCTGTCTGTCTGTCTATCTGTCTGTCTGTCTGTCAATCTGTCTGTCTGTCTGTCTGTCTGTCTGTCTGTCTGTCTGCCTGCCTGTCTGCCTGTCTGCCTCTCTGTCTGTCTGTCTGCCTGTCTCTCTGTCTGCCTGCCTGTCTGTCTATCTGTCTGTCTGTCTGTCTGTCTCCCTGCCTGCCTGTCTGCCTGTCTGCCTTTCTGCCTGTCTGCCTGCCTGCCTGCCTGCCTGCCCGTCTGTCGGTCTGTCGGTCTGTCGGTCGGTCTGTCTGCCTGCCTTCCTGCCTGCCTGCCTTCCTGCCTGCCTGCCTGTCTGCATGTCTGCCTGCCTGCCTGTCTTTCTGCCTGCCTGCCTGCCTGCCTGCCTTCCTGCCTGTCTGCCTGCCTGTCTGCCTGTCTGTCTGCCTGTCTGAACTGGCATTGGAGTCATTGATGGAGGCTTTGGGCATAAGGTGTGTGTGTATGTAACCTAAGGCTCCTCGACAACAACACCATGTACGACACGTCCCCCCGCCCGCCCCCCCTCTACCCCCCCTCCCTCCCCTCTACCCCCCGCCCCCCCCCTTTCCACACACTTCTCGCACCCATGTGGGCCAGCTCCCTTGTCTCCTTCACCTCCCCTTGGATCTCAAAGCCAACTAATGGATCCTCGACAACAACATCGTCTACTACAAGAGCCCCCCCCCCCCCCCCCCCCCCCCCCCCCCCCCCCCCCCTCAACCCCCCTCATCGCCCCCTTGACCCTCCTCAACCCCACTCCCTCCCCTCTATAACCCTCCTCACACCCCCTCACACCCCCCTCAACCCCACTCCCTCCTCCTCTATCCCCCTCCTCAACACCCCCCTCAACCCCACTCCCTCCCCTCTATACCCCTCCCCTCTATCCCCCTCCTCACACCCCCTCACACCCCACCTCAACCCCACTCCCTCCCCTCTATCCCCCTCCCCTCTATCCCCTCCTCACACCCCCCTCAACCCCTTGCACCCAGGTGGCCAGCTCCCCCTTCTCCTTCACCGCCCCTTGGAGCTCCAACCTACCAATGGCTTCTGGACAACAGCACCATCTTTTAACTACCCCCTCCCTCACCCCCCCTCAACCCCCCCAACCCCCCTCAACTTCCCCTCCCCACACACCCTCAACCCCCCCTCCGCCCCCCTCATCCCCCCTTAACCCCCTCAACCTCCCCTCCCCTTCACCCCCCCCCCCCCCCCTCCCCCCATCCCCTCAACCCCCCACCCACCCCCCCTCCCCCTCACCCCCACCCCCTCAACCCCCTCACCCCATTCCCCTGTACCCAGGTGGCCAGCTCCCCCGTCTCCTTCAACCGCCGCCCTTAATACTCCAACCTAACCAATGGCTACTGGACAACAGCACCATCTACTACCACCCCCTACCACCCCCCTCCCCACCCCTCAACCCCCCCTCACCCCCCACCCTCCCCCCACCCCCTCAGACCCCCCCTCTCACCCCCCCACCCCACCCCCTCAACCCCCTCCCCCCACCCCCTCAACCCACCCCCTCTCCCCCCCCACCCCACCCCCACCCCCTCACCCCCCCCCTCCCCACACACACCCCACACCCCACACCCCCTCACCCCCCCCTCCCCACCCACCCCTGCACCCAGGGTGGCCAGCTCCCCCCGTCTCCTTCAGCCTTCAACCGCCCCCTTATACTCCAACCCCTCAACCCCCCCTTTCCCCACCCCTCAACCCTCCCTCTCACCCCCCCACACCCCCCACCCCCCCACCCACTCAACCCCCACCCCACCTCAACCCACCCTCCTCACACCCCCTTTGCGCCCAGTGGCCAACTCCCCTGTCTCCTTCACCGCCCCCTTGGAGCTCCGACCCTACCAATGGCTTCTGGACAACAGCACCATCCTCCTCCCCCCCCCCCCCTACCCCCCTCATCCCCCCTCACCCCCCTCATCCCCCCTTAACCCCCCTCAACCTCCCCTCCCCTCACCCCACCCACCCCCCACCCCCTCAACCCCCCCTCCCCTCCCCCCCCTCCCCCCACCCCCTCAACCCCTTCGCCTCCCCCCCCTCCCCCACCCCACCCCCACAAACCCCCCTCCCCCTCAACCCCCACCACCCTCACCCACCCTCCCCCCCACCCCCCTGCACCCAGGTGGCCAGCTCCCCCGTCTCCTTCACCGCCCCCTTAATACTCCAACCCTACCAATGGCTACTCAACAACAACACCGTCTACTACACCTCCGGCGACCCCCTCGCCTTCAACGTGTCCGTATGGGACATATTCAACCAAGAGCATGTCACCTCTGTCGTGAACCCACGGGCCCGGGTGCTGCTGACCATGACGGTCTCCGAAACCAGAGTAGGCGATACCGTCCTCCAGCTAGAAGCTGCCGCAATGCCAGGTAGACTGCCAGTCAACCGGACTACACTCACCGTGCGCGCTGCGTACGGCTCACGGGTAGTGAATCTCACGGCCGAATCCATTTCTCTGCTCAGGACTCTGACGGGGTCAGAGACGGAGCTCACTGTGAGGCCCTGCAAAATTGGGGAGTATAATCGCGACGGCTTCGAATGCCTTCCATGTGATGTCAACTTTTTCAACACCGAGCCCAATGTGATGAAAGACTCTTGCAATGTGAGTCACACAATACAATCGTAAAACAGTGCGAGTTACACTATGCAATGCGAGTCACACAATTCAATGTGAGTTACACAATGCAATTGTAAAACCTATTAATAAATACAAATTACAACAATGTGAGTTACACAATACAATAATACAAAACAACAAAATAAACAAAATTGGAATACAATATTTCTATTTCAAAATATTTCTATTACAAAATAAACATAATTGGAATACAAAAATTATATTACAAAATATTTCTATTTCAAAATAAACATAATTGGAATACAAAAATTATATTACAAAATATTTCTATTTCAAAATAAACATAATTGGAATACAATATTTGTTATGTTTACATATCTGTGTATATATTAAATATTATGTATAGTATAATCGCGACAGCGTCCAGTGCTTTCCATGTGACATGCACTTCTTCAGTACCAAGCCCAACGTGATGAAAGACTCTTGCAATGTGAGTAACAAATAAAACTGTACATAATAGAACAATACAAATAAATGGAACACATTTTTTAATATTCAACATTATCTTTGTTCTTTCAATAGTTAACCGCAACGGCTTTCAATGCTTTCCATGTGATGTCGACTTTTTCAACACCGAGTCCAACGTGATGAGAGACTCTCGCAATGTGAGTCACACAAAACAATCGTACAAAATAACAAAATAAAACAAAACAGGTTCAATGCAACATGTAATTCGATATGTGCTGCAATATGTAATGCAATATGTGATGCAATATGTAATTCAATATGTAATTCAATATGTAATTCAATATGTAATTCAATATGTAATTCAATATGTAATTCAATATGTAATTCAATATGTAATTCAATATGTAATTCAATATGTGATTCAATATGTAATTCAATATGTAATTCAATATGTAATTCAATATGTAATGCAATATGTAATTCAATATGTAATTCAATATGTAATTCAATATGTAATTCAATATGTAATTCAATGCAATATGTAGTTATATTTTGTATACAGTTGTATGCATTAAATATTGTATGTTTGGTGTAAGCACGACGGCTTTCAATGCTTTCCATGTGATGTCGACTTCTTCAGCACCGAGCCCAACGTGATGAAAGACGCATGCAATGTGAGTCACACAAAACAATCGTACAAAATAACAAAATAAAATATAATAAATTCAATATAATATGTAATTATATTTTGTAGACAGTTGTATACATTTAATATTGTATGTTTGGTGTAAGCACGACGGCTTTCAATACTTTCCATGTGATGTTGACTTTTTAAACACCGAGCCCAACGTGATGAAAGACGCATGCAATGTGAGTCACACAAAACAATCGTACAAAATAACAAAATAAAATAAAATAAATTCAATATAATATGTAATTCTATTTTGTATACAGTTGTATACATTAAATATTGTATGTTTGGTGTAAGCACGACGGCTTTCAATGCTTTCCATGTGATGTCGACTTCTTCAACATCGAGCCCAACGTGATGAAAGACGCATGCAATGTGAGTTACAACATAAAACTGTACATAATAAAACAATTAAATAAATAAATAAAACATTTAATTATATTGCGTTTACATATCTGTGTATATATTAAATATTTTTTGTAAAGTATAACTGCGACAGCTTTCAGTGCCTTCCATGTGATGTCGACTTTTTAAACACCGAGCCCAACGAGACCTTTGCAATGTGAGTCACACAATACAATTGTAAAACAAAATCGTAAAAAAACAAAATCGTAAACAAAATCATAAAAATATATGTGATAAAATAAGTAAATGCATTGCGTGTATTAATTATTGTATGTAGTTGAACAGCGATGGCTTGCCATGCTTTCCGATCAGGATATAAATTCGTTTAGTATGGTATAATAGTATTATCTCATAGTAATAATAATAATAATAACAATAATAATAATAATAATGCAGCAATCGTATTGTGTAACCAAAACATTGACCCAGCCGAGCGCCAACAACTCTGTCATCGTACCCACCAACGACAACTTCAACAGCAATCCGTACAGCCAGCAGCTAAACGAATGTGCATGATCTCTGCCCCCCCCCCCCCCCCCCCCCCCCCCCCCCCCCCCCCCCATCCGCTCACAGGTTTGTCCTGACAATGCCATCTGTGTAACCGACACATCGACCCAGCCGAGCGCCAACAACTCAGTCATCGTACCCACCAACGACAACTTCAACAGCAATCCGTACAGCCAGCAGCTTTATGAATGTGCATGGAATGGACGCGCCTGCGACCACGAAGGAAGGGAGGAGAGGCTGATGGAGTATCAGGCCACACTTGTCTACGATCCCACTTTGTACAACCGGACCACCTATTCTGAAATCATGTGTGACCCAGGCTTCACAGGTGCGGTAAATGTATAATATGAAAGAACAAATATAATACAAATTTCATAATATAATAATACAAATAAAAGACAAATATAATACAAATATAATGCAAATATCATAATATAATCATACAAATATAATACAAATATAATGCAAATATCATAATATAATCATACTAATATAATGCAAATGTCATAATATAATCATACTAATATAATACAAATATAATGCAAATATCATAATATAATCATACAAATATAATTCAAATATAATGCAAATATCATAATATAATCATACAGATATAATTCAAATATAATGCAAATACCGTATGCGCAACATGTAATGGCAAGAATAAACATCGGCAAATGTGGTTTTTAACCTTATTTCATGGATCACAAATGTGTGGCAAAACTAATTTGGCAAAGGGTTTGGGTCTGGGACTTGCTCAAGGTTTGACTTGGAAACATTTGGCAAAGCTCCAATTTGCTTGTTATATTTCCTTCTTCCATGTTTATAAGTAGGTTGCTTGGGAATGCTTTATACAGCAGATCCTCTTGGTCATAGTCTGGAAAAGAAATGATTCAAAGCTCTGCCTAGCTAACAACTGAGGAAATCTGATAACCTCGTTAGTAATAATGGTGGTGTTTTCAGGGGGGGGTGGAGGGGGGGAATGGTCGGTGCATCACATCTTTTTTGTGAGATATGTATGGGTGGCAAGAGTCCTCCATATGTAGTAGTCCAGGCTCGGGGCAGATCCTTGCAACGGAACGGTGGTGGGCGAATCACCCTTCGGGTCTGGGACATAGAAACGTGGCATCCGGCTAGCGTTCAAACCGCTGGCGGTCAAACCAGTCAGTGCGATAGGAGCGACCAGCTTCGACAGGCGCGACCAGCTTTAATAGGCGCTACCAGCTCATTGTATCTCGAAATCAGCGCATGCAAGGAACGATCAAGGCGATTTGGACGAGTCGAACTGAGTTTGTTTGAATCGACGGTGTTGGACAAACTTGGCAAACGCCGGTGTCCCAGGTTCGGCTCACTTACGTGCTGAAATGACGTTGGCAAATGGTCGTTTGCCAAATCATTTGCCATTACATGTTGCGCATACGGTATCATAATATAATCATACAAATATAATACAAATATGATGCAAATATCATAATATAATCATACAAATATAATACAAATATAATGCAAATATCATAATATAATCATACAAATATAATACAAATATAATGCAAATATCATAATATAATCATACAAATATAATACAAATATAATGCGAATATCATGATATAATCATAAAAATATAATATAAATGGAATACAAATATCATGATATTATAATACAAATACAATACAAATATAATACAAATACAATGCAAATATCATAATGCAAAGTATTGCAATAGCGATGGCTGGCCCCAGAGCAAGAAAGCTGGCTGGCCCGCTCAACTTCATCACCCTACCTACATGCATACAGACAGGCAGACAGGCAGACAGACAGACAGACAGACAGATAGACAGACAGACAGACAGACAGACAGGCAGACAGACAGAAAGGCAGACAAATAGACAGACAGACAGACAGAAAGGCAGACAAATAGACAGACAGACAGGCAGACAGACAGACAGATAGACAGACAGGCAGACAGACAGGCAGGCAGACAGACAGACAGGCAGACAGACAGGCAGACAGACAGACAGACGGACAGACAGACAGGCAGACAGACAGGCAGACAGACAGACAGGCAGGCAGACAGGCAGACAGACAGACAGACAGGCAGGCAGACAGGCAGAAGACAGACAGGACAGACAGACAGACAGTCAACAGACAGACAGGCAGACAGGTTAACAGGCAAGGCAGACAGGCAGACAGACCGACAGACACACAACAGAACAGACAGACAAACGGCAGACAGACAGAAAGGCATCCAAATAGACAGACAGACTACAGACATAAAGGCAGACAAATACAGACAGGCATACAGACAGACAGACAGACAGACGACAGACAGGCGGAAGACAACGACAGAACAGGCAACAGGCAGACAGACAGACAGACATACAAGACGGCAGACAACAGACAGAGCATACAGCCAACATTCAGACAGACGCAGACAGACGACAGGCAGGAGGCAGACAACAGACAGACAAGTGAGACATGCAGACAGACAGACAGCAGACAGCAGTCAGACAGACAGACAGGCAGGCAGAGCAACAGTCCAGACAGAAGTCAGACAACAGGCAGAACAGGTAGACAGGCAGAAACAGGCAAGACAGCCAGAGCGCAGGCAGCCGACAACATGGTCAGACAGAGTACTTTCTTTCTCACACATTCTCGTGTTAAAGACAGCAGACAGTGTAACTACACATATGTACTTGACTTTTTTCACACTTCCATGTTACAGCCAGCGAACAGATGTATACTCACATATGCTTGTACTTTCTCACACATTCTCATGTTAAAGGCAGACCGAGACTATGTATACTTACAACAGATGTAAACTTGTACTTTTCTCACACATTCTCATGTTACAGACAGACAGACAGATGTATACTTACACATATGTACTTGTACTTTCTCACACATTCTCATGTTACAGACAGACAGACAGATGTATACTTGCACATATGTACTTGTACTTTCTCACACATTCTCATGTTACAGACAGACAGACAGATGTATACTTACACATATGTACTTGTACTTTCTCACACATTCTCATGTTACAGACAGACAGACAGATGTATACTTACACATATGTACTTGTACTTTCTCACACATTCTCATGTTACAGACAGACAGACAGATGTATACTTACACATATGTACTTGTACTTTCTCACACATTCTCATGTTGCTGTGTAGCACCTGCCGGGTGGGGTACGGCACCACATACATCCATACGTATATGTACACATACATACATACTTACTTATATATACACATACATATGTACTTATACACACACAATATCAGGTGTGCTGTGTGGCAGCTGCCGAATGGGGTATGGCACCACATATATCCATACATCCATACTTACATGTACACATGCATACATACTTATATACACACATACATACGTACTTATACTTCCACATACAATATCAGGTGTGCTGTGTGGCACCTGCCGAGTGGGGAGCGGCACTACACATACATACATACGTACTTATACTTACACACACATACGCAGGTGTGCTGTGTGGCAGCTGCCGAATGGGTTATGGCTCCACATAGATCCATACATACATACGTACTTTGATATCCACATACATGCATACTTTTACGTACACATACATACTTACATATACACATATATACATACTTATATATACACATACATGCGTACTTATACTTGAACACACATTCTCAGGTGTTCTGTGTGGCACTTACCGAATGGGGTGCGGCACTACACTACATCCCTACATACGTACTCATACTTACACATACATTATTAGGCACTACATTCACTGGCTGCAATAAATGCTTATACTTATACTTATACATACATACACACACATTGCAGGGGTGCTGTGTGGCACCTGCAAATTGGGGTATGGCACTACGTTCACTGGCTGCAATAAATGCTTATACTTATACATACTCATATGTACACATACATACGTATTTACAAAACTCTAAACCCTAAACCCTAAACCCTAAACGCACACACATTCCCAGGTGTGCAGTGTGGCACTTGCTGAGTGGGGTACAGCACTACGTTCACTGGCTGCAATAAATGCATTGCACTTATACATACATACGCACACACACATTCTCAGGGGTGCTGTGTGGCACCTGCAAAATGGGGTATGGCACCACGTACATCCATACATTCAAACATCCATACTTATATGTACACATACACACATACTTATACATATACATACATGCGTACTTATATTTACACATACACACATACTTATACATACAAATACATGCGTACTCATACTTCCACACACATTCTCAGGGGTGCTGTGTGGCACCTGCCGAATGGGGTATGGCACCACATACATCCATACATCCATACATGCATACTTATATGTACACATCCATACATACTTATTTATACACATACATGCATACTTATACTTACACACGCATACGCAGGTGTGCTGTGTGGCACGTGCCGAATGGGGTACGGCACTACGTTCACTGGCTGCAATAAATGCTTGGATCAAAAGTGGGCGGCTCAGCTCGTCTTTGCCGTCATCACTATCATCTTTACATGCCCCATCTTCTTCTTACTGAGGGTGAGTATTTTGTTTCCTTTTTGTTTTTTCATTTTTTTAAACCTGCATGGCATGAACTGTGGGGCATCGCCGTCATCACCATCATCTTTACTTGCCCTATTTTCTTCTTACTGAGGATGCGCTTTTTGCTACAATTTGTTTCACAATTTTATAATTTTACATTTATTTACACTTGTTTTTACATTTTTTTTGAACAGCATAGCATGAATCCCGGATCTTCGCCATCATCACCATCATCTTTACTTGCCCTATCTTTTTCTTACTGAGGGTGCGTTTGTGTTACCATTTGTTTCACAATTTCACATTTTTACATTTATTTACACTTGTTTCTACATGTGTGTCGAACAGCATAGCACGAATCCCTCGTCTTCGCCATCATCACCATCATCTTTACACGCCCTATCTTCTTCTTACTGAGGATGCGCTTTTTGCTACAATTTGTGTCACAATTTCACATTTTTACATTCATTTACACTTGTTTTTACATTTGTTTTGAACAGCATAGAGTGAATCCCTCGTCTTTGCCATCATCACCATCATCTTTACACGCCCTATCTTCTTCTCACTGATGGTGCGTTTGTGTTACCATTTGTTTCACAATCTCACATTTTTACATTTAATTACACTTGTTTTTACATGTGTGTTGAACAGCATAGCATGAATCCCTCGTCTTCGCCATCATCACCATCATCTTTACACGCCCTATCTTCTTCTTACTGAGGATGCGCTTTTTGCTACAATTTGTTTCACAATTTTACATTTTTAAATTTATTTACACTTGTTTTTTTATGTGTGTTGAACAGCATAGCATGAATCCCTCGTCTTCGCCGTCATCACCATCATCTTTACACGCACCAAGTGGTGAGACAACACGACATTTTATTGTTTTCACATACAGGGGTGCGAGGCCAGCTTGACACCCCCCACATTCCAGGTTTCAAATGCCTTTCTTGCGCCCCTCGCCCCAAGTTGAGCAAGGATGGGGGGGTCGCTATCTATCTCCGCACTTGCCTAAATGCTACTTTAGTCCATGAGGCACCTGAATTAGGCATGGCCTGGATTCGCATACATGGAACACACATTGGTGTGTGCTATATCCCACATGCTAACAGCTCATACTACAAACATGGTGACGACTACATTAGTATAGAGGACCACTTCCTCACTCTGGGTAAAATCATTGGGAACTTCCAGGAAAAAGGCAACGTTGTGGTGATGGGTGACTTCAACGCTCGGGTTGGTCTTGGTGTGGACAATGAAGATACCGAGTTAGGAGATGAACCAGTACCCGAGGGAGCGTTTTTTGTTACAATTTATTTCACAATTTTAAAATGTTCCTTTTATTGACACTTTATTTTACATGTGTGTTGAACAGCATAGCATGAATCCTGGGTCTTCGCTGTCATCACCATCATCTTTACATGCCCTATCTTCTTCTTACTAAGGGAGTGCTTATTGTTTCCATTTGTTCACAATTTTAATTTTTTCCTTTTATTTACATTTTGTTTTTACATTTGCTTTGAACAGCATAGCTGGAAGTTTTTGTATTTGTCTTCACTACATTGCATGACTCATGGATGTTCGCCATCATCACCATCATCTTTACATGCCCTATCCTCTTCTTGCTGAAGATGAGTAAAGTATTATTTTGTATCTAAACTGCATAGCATAAATCCTGGATCTTCGCCGTCATCACCATCATCTTTACATGCCCCATCTTCTTCTTACTGAGGGTGAGTATTTTGTTTCCTTTTTGTTTTTTCATTTTTTTAACCCTGCATGGCATGAACTGTGGGGAATCGCCACCATCACCATCCTCTTTACACACCCTATCTTCTTCTTATCGAGGGCAAGTTTATTGTTTACATTATGTGTATCTGCATACGGTAGAATAAGCTCTGGGTCTTCGTAATCAGCACCATCATCACCATCATCACCATCATCACTGTACATGCCCCATCTTCTTCGTACTGAGGGAGGTAAAAGTTTTTTTTCTAGGGTGAGTTCATTGTTTACATTTTGTTTTTACATTTTTATCTGCATAGAATGAGCTCTGGGTCTTTGCCGTCATCACCATCATCTCTACATGCCCTATCTTCTTCTCACTGAGGTAGATTTTATAGTTTACATTTTGTTTTCATATATTTTAAACTGCAATGAATGAGCTCTGGGTCTTCGCCATCACCACAATCATCTTTATGTGCCCTATCTTCTTCTTGCTGAGGGTGCGTGGAAAACAAATTAAATTACTCAACCATTAAATAAAGTATCAATACAAAAATGCATAGCATGAACTTTGTGTCTTCGCCATCATCATCGTCCTCTTTCGCTGATCTGTCTTCTTCTTACTGAGGGTGCGATAAAAAAAAACATTAAATTCTATAATACAAAAACTGTGTAGCATGAACTCCAGGCCTTTGCCATCATCACTGTCCTCTTTACATGATCCTCACCATCATCACCATCATCGCCATCATCACCATCATCCTCTTTCCATGATCCTCACCATCATCACCATCATCACCATCATCACCATCATCCTCTTTACATGATCCTCACCATCATCACCATCATCACCATCATCCTCTTTACATGATCCTCACCATCATCACCATCATCACCATCATCACCATCATCCTCTTTACATGATCCTCACCATCATCACCATCATCACCATCATCACCATCATCACCATCATCCTCTTTACATGATCCTCACCATCATCACCATCATCACCATCATCCTCTTTACATGATCCTCACCATCATCACCATCCATCACCATCATCCTCTTTACATGATCCTCACCATCATCACCATCATCACCATCATCCTCTTTACATGAGCCTCAACATCATCACCATCATCACCATCATCACCATCATCCTCTTACATGATCCTCACCATCATCACCATCATCACCATCATCACCATCATCCTCTTTACATGATCTATCTTTTTCTTACTGAGGGTGAATTCAAAAAACTGTTTAATTCAATTATTCAATTATTCAATTATTCAAATATCTGCATATTATCAACTCCAACTCCTAGTTCATGGTTGGTTGGAATTCATTTTCACCAGTTTTTTTTTCACCCCCCACCCCCCCCCCCCACCACACTCACCCCCACCCAACCACCCCACCGCACCCACCCCAGTCTTTCAATTTTGTTTGGGTTCAGGTCACCATTTACCCCCCCCGTCAACCACCCACTCCAACCCCACCACCCCCCCCCCCAACCCACCCACCCAACGCACCACCCCCCACCCAACCAGTCGTTCAATATTTGTTGGTTTCAGGTCACCAACCAGTTTCCCGCCCCCTCCCCCCCCAAAACACCCCACCCCCACCCCCCACCACAAAACCCACCCCACCCCACCCCACCCCACCCACCCAGGTGTTCAAATAATTTGTTTGGGTTCAGGTCACAGTTTCCCCCCCCCATCCACCCACCCTCACCCCACCACCCACCCCACCCCCCACCCACCCCCACGCCCCACCACCCCCACCCATCGTCAATAGTGGTTTGGGTTCAAGGTCACAGTTTTCCCCCCCCCAGCCACCCCCCCACTCCCACCCCCCCCCCACCCACCACCCCCCCCACCCCCCCCACCCCCCCACCCACCCACGCACACACCCACCCACCCACCCAGTCGTTCATAGTTGTTGGGTTCAGGTCAACCAGTTCCCCCCCCACCCCCACCCCCCCCCACCCCACCCCACCCACCCCAACCCAACCCACCCACCCAGATCGTTTCAATATTTGTTTGGGGTTCAGGTCACCAGTTTTTCCCCCCCCATTCACCCACAACCCACCCCCCAACCACCCCACACACCCCACCCACCCACCCACAACAGTCGTTCATATTTGTTGGGTTCCAGGTCACCAGTTGTCCCCCCCCCATCCCCACCCAACTCCACCCCCCACCCACTCCCCCACCCCACCCACCCCCACCCCACCCACCCCCGCACCACCCACCAACCCACACAGGTCGTTCAATATTTGTTGGGGCAGGTCCCAGTTCACCCCCCCCTCCAACCACCCACTCCACCCGTCCACCCCCCCCACCACCCCCCACACCCAACCCACCCACGACCCACCCACCCACCCACCCAGTCGGTAAATATATTTGTGGGGGTTCAGGTCACCAGTTGTTCCCCCCCCACCCCACCCCCACCCCACCAACCCCAACCCCACCCCACCCCCACCCACCCGTCCCCGTTCAATTTTGTTGGTTCAGGTCACCAGTTTTTCCCCCCCCACATCCACCCCCACTCCACCCCACCCCACCCCCCCCACCCCACACCCACGCACCCACCAACGCCACCCACCCAGTCGTTAATATGTGTGGGTTCCGGTCAACAGTTTCCTCCCCCCCCCAATCCACCCACCCACTCCCATCCCCCCCCCCCACCCCCCCCACCACCCACCCACCCCCCACCCACCCAGTCGTTCAATAATTTTGTTGGGTTCAGGTCAACCGTTTCCCCCCCCCCACACCCCCCCCACCCCACCACCCCCACCCCACCACAACCCAGTCCGTTCAATATTTTTGTTGGGTTCAGGTCCACCAGTTTCCCCCCCCCAGCCACCCACCCACCCACTCCACCCCCCCCCCACCCCCCACCCCCCACCCCACCCACCCACGCCACCCCCCACCCCCCCCCAGTCGTTCAATATGTGTTGGGTTCGGTCACCAGTTTTCCCCCCCCCAATCCACCACCATTTCCCCCACCCAACCCCCCACCCCCACCCCCCCACACACGCACCCAACCACCCACCCACCCAGTCGTTCATATTTGTTGGGTTCAGGGCACAAGTTTCCTTCTCCTCCCCCCACCCCACCCCAACCCCCAACCCCACCCCACCCCACCCACCCAGTCGTTCAATATTTGTTGGGTTCAGGTCACCAGTTTCCCCACAGCCCCCCCCCACTCCCCCACCACCCCCACCCACCCCCCCACCCACGCACCACACCCACCCACCCACCCAGTCATTCAGTATTTGTTAGGGTTTCAGGTCACCAGTTTCCCCCCCCATCCACCACCCACTCCCACCCCCCCCCACCCCCCCACACCACCCACCCACGCCCCCCCCCCCACCCACCCAGTTCTTCAAATATTTTGTTGGTTCAGGTCACCAGTTCCCCCCCCCATCCACCCACCGCACCAATCCCCACCCCCCCCCCGCCCACCCCACCCCACCCACCCAGTCGTTCAATATGTGTTGTGTTCAGGTCACAAATTTTTTTCCCCCCTCCCCCCCCCATCCACCCACCACTCCACCCCCCCCACCCACCCCACGCCACCCACCACCCACGCCACCCAAGTCGTTTCAATAAATGTGTTGGGTTCCCCCCCAGGTCACGTTTATCCCTCCCCCCCCCATCCACATCCACCCACACCACGCCCACCCCCCCCCCCCCCCCCCCCCCCACGCCCCCACCCCACCACCCAGCACCCAACCACCCACTCCAACCCTCGTTCAATATTTGGTGGGTTTCCAGGTCACCAGTTTTCCCCCCCCCAACCCCCCCACCCCCCCACCACCCCCCCCCCCCACCCAGTCTTTCAATATTTGGTGGGTTCACGGTCACCATTTCCCCCCCACCATCCACCCACGCCACTCCACCCCACCCCCCCCCCCCACCACCCCCCCACCCCACCCACGCACCCACCCCCCACCCCCCCCAGTCCGTTCATATCTGTTTTGTTCATGTACGAGTTTACCCCCACACCCTCCACCGCCCCCACTCCACCACACCCCACCCCCCCCCCACCCCACCCCCCCACTACCCACCCCACCCACCCCACCCACCCATCGTTTCAATATTTGTTGGTTCAGGTCACCAGTTTCCTCCCCCCCCCCCATACCACCCCCACTCACTCCCCCCCCTCCCCTAACCCCCCCACCCACCCCCCACCCACCCACACACCCAGTCCGTTCAGTATTGTTTGTGTTCAAGTTCACCATTTTTTTCCCCCCCCCACCCAACCCCACCCCCACCCCACCCCACCCACCGTCCTTTCAATATTTGTTGGGGTTTCAGGTCACCAGTTTCCCCAGTTTCCACCCCCTCCCCCACCCACTCCACCCCCCCCAACACCCCCACCCACCCAACCCACCCCGCACCCCACCCCCCCCCCCCCAGTCGTTCAAGATTTGTTGGGTTCATGTCAACTAGTTTTCCTCCCCCCCCCCATCCCACCCACCACTCAAACCCCACCCCCCCCCCCACCCCACCACCCAGCACACCCCCACCCCACAGTCGGTAAATATTTGGTTGGCTCAGGGTCACATTTTGCCCTCCTCCCCCCCACATCCCCCCACCCCCTCACCCCACCCACCCCCCCCCACCCCACCCACCCCCGCACACACCCAACCCACCCACCCCCCCCAGTCCGTTTCATATTGTTGGGTTCCAGGTCAACCAGTTTCCACCCCACCCCCCCACCCCCATCCCCACCCCCCACCCCCCACCCAGGGTCCGTTAATATTTTTTGTTGGGTTCAGGTCACCAGATTTCCCCCCCCATCCACCCCCCCACTCCATACCCCCCCAACCCACCCCCCCCACCAACCGACGCACACCCACCTCCCCCCACCCACCCAGTCGTTCAATATTTGTTGGTTCAGTCCACCAGTTTCCCCCCCCCATCCACACCAACACACTCCATCCACCCCCCCCCCACACCCACCCCACCCCACCACCCACGCACCCAACCCCCACCCACCCCAGGTCGTTCATTTTGTTGGGTTCATTCACCAGTTGCCCCCCCCCATCACCCCCCACTCCCACCCCCGCCACCCCACCACACCCCACCCCCCACCCCGCGCACCCCCCACCACCCAGTCGTTCAATATTTGTTGGGTTCAGGTCACCAGTTTCCCCCCCCCCCCCCCACCCAACCCCCCACGCAACCCACCCATTCTTTCAATATTTGTTGGGTTCGGTCACCCAGTTTTTCCCCCCCCCATCCTACCCCCCACTTCCAACCCCCTCCCACCCCCCACCCCACCCCACCCACCACACACCCACCCCCCACACACCCAGTCGTTCAATTTGTGGTTCAGGTCCCAGTTTCCCCCCCCCCATCCACCCACCCACTCCACCCCCCCCACCCCCCCCCACCCCACCCACCCACGCACCCACCCACCCACCCACCCAGTCGTTCAATATTTGTTGGGTGAATTGTCCCAGTTTCCCCCCCCCCTCCACCCACCCACTCCAACCCCCCCCCCACCCACCCCCCCAACCCCCCACCCACGCACCTAACCCACCAACCCCCAGTCTTCAATTTTGTTGGGTTCAGGTCACCAGTTTCCCCCCCCCCATCCACCCACCCACTCCACCCCCCACACCCCACCACCGACACCCACCACCCACGCCCACCCACCCACCCACCCCCCATCGTTCAATATTTGTTTGGGTTCCAGTCACAGTTTCCCCCCCCCACCCCACCCCAACCCCACCCCACACCACCCCACGCCCCCCACCCACCCATCGTTCAATAGTTTGTTGGTTCAGGTCACCAGTTTTCCTTTCCCCCCCCCCAGTCCACCCCCCACTCCACACCACCCCACCCCCCCCACCCAACCCACCCAACGCACCCCCCACCACCCCCCAGTCGTTCAATATTTGTTGGGTTCAGGTCACCAGTTGCCCCCTCACCCCCCCCCATCCACCAACCCAATCCCACCGCTCCCCCCCCCCACCCCCCCCCCACCCCCCCCCACCCACTCCACCCCACCCACCCACCCACCAGTCGGGCAATATTTGTTGGGTTCAGGTCACCATGTGCCACCCCCCCCCCCACACCCCCCACCACCACCCCCACCACCACCACCCCACCCCCCAGTCGTTCAATATTTGTTGGGTTTCAGGTCACCAGTTCCCCCCCCATCCACCCACCCACTCCACCCCCACTCCACCCCCCACCCCCACCCCCCCCACCCCCACCCAACACACGCACCCACCCACCCCCCACCCAGTCGTTCAAATATTTGGTTGGGTTTCAGGTCACCAGTTTCCTCACCCCCCCATCCACCCACCCATATTCCCCCCCCCCACCCCCCCCCCCAACCCCACCCACACCAAACGCACCCACCCCACCCACCCCCCAGTCCGTTACAATTATTTTGTTAGTTGGGTTCAGGGCAACAGTTGTTCCCCCCACCCCCGCCCCCCACCACCCCACCCCACCCCACCCCACCCACCCAGTCGTTTCAATTTTGTTGGGTTTCAGGTCCACCATTCCCCCCCCCAGTCCATCCCATCCCCCCCCCACTCCCCCCCCCACCCACCCCACCCACCCCCACCCACCCACAGACACCACCACCCACCCACCCAGCTTCAATATTTGGGTTGGGTTTCAGGTCACCATTTTCCCCCCCCATCCAACCACGCCACTCCACCCCACCCCCCCCCACCCCACCCCCCACCACCCCACCCACCACGCCCCCCCACCCACCCACCCATTTCGTTCAATATTTGTTGGGTTCATGTCACCAGTTTTCCCCCCCGCCCAATCCACCCACCCACTCCACCCCACCACCCCCACCCCCACCCAACCCACACAACCAGTCTTCAATATTTGTTGTGGTTCAGTCAAACCAGTTTCTTTACCCCCCCCATCCACCCCCCCTCCACACCAACCACCCCACCCACGCACCCACCCCCCACCCCACCCAGTCGTTCATAGTTTGTTGGGTTTTCAGTCACCAGTTTTCCCCCCCCCGAACCACCATCCACCCACCCACGCCCACCCCCCCCCCCCCCCCACCCACCCACCCACCCCACCCCGCACCCACCCACCCACGCCACGCCATCCCACGTTTCATATTTGTTGGGTTTTTTCAGGTCCCAGTTTCCCACCCCCACCCCCCCCACCACCCACCCCCCCACCCCCCCCCAACCCACCGTCCTATCAATATTTGTTGGGTTTTCAGGTCACCAGTTTTCCCCCCCCCATCCCCCCACCCACTCCCCCCCCCCCCCCCCCACCCACCCACCCACCCCACCCACCCACGCACCACCCCCCACCCACACAGTCCTTTCAATATTTTTGGTTCAGTCACCAGTTTCCCCCCCCATCCACCCCCCACCCAACCCACCACCACACCCCCACCCACCCAACGCAACCCACCCACCCACCCACCCAGTCTTCATATTTGTTGGTTAGGTCACCAGTTTCCCCCCCAATCCACCCACCCACGCCACCCACCACCCACCCCCCCACCCCACCACCCACACACCCACGCCNCTCCTCACCCTCCAAAACCACCTTCCTAACCACTGTCACCTGATAGGTATGGAAATCGAAGCAAACCAGCGGTAGAAGACAGTCCCCCACACCACCACCACACCCCAACCTACCCTACACTTCCACCCACCGCTCACACACACACCACACCCCACCCCACCTCACCCACCACATCACCCCACCCCCCCAACACCACACACCAACCCACAACCCACCAACACACCCCACACCCCCACCACCACCCTCCACACCCCCACCCACACCATACCCCACACCCAACCTACCACCTCACACCACCCAACCACAAACCCCACCCCACTCCAACCACCCACCCACCCCCACCCCCCCACCCCCCACCCCCCACCCCACCCCCCACCTCCCCCACCCCCACCCACCTCACCCCAACCCCAACCCCAACCCCACCCCACTCCACCCTCCACCCTGCAACCTCCCCTCTAAATGCATCCCTGCCTTATCATCCTGTTAGAGGTATGGTGTTATCCACCCCACGTCCCCCACACCACACCACACCACCCCTCCACCCCCCACCCTACACCCACCACCCCCCCACTATACCCCCCCCCACCCTACTGCCTTATCATCCTGCTTGTGCAGGTATGGAGTAGAATCAAACAACAACAATTTTCCAAATGAGAATTGGAGGAATGGTATCGCCCCTCCACACAGCATTCCACCACCCTCCACCCAAAACACATCCCTGCCATTTCATACTATCTGTGTTTTAATGTAATAGAAGCATACGATCACAGATTTCCGCCTCCCCCCTCTTTCCACCCTCCACCCTCCAAAGCAGGGTACTTCAAATGGCCGAATTTGCCAGCGCTTAAGCGCACTTGAAAACAAAAAAACTGCGCTTTTCAGTGCAAAAAGCGCAAAAATTGCTTGCTGCGACCACAGGGGGTTGCAAAAAACTGCGCTTATAGCGCTGAGGGGGTCAAAAAGTCAGCGCTCAAAAGCGCAAAAGCGCGCGCTTTGAATTACCCTGCCCCAAAGCACCTCCAATAGCACCCCTACCTTATCATCCTATATTTGAATTTGAATTAAACTTGTCCCTGCAGGTATTGGACAGATGCAATTTGAATTTAAATGTACTTGTCCCTGCAGGTATGGAACAGATGCAATTTGAATTTGAATTTGAATTTACTGGTCCCTGCAGGTATGCAACACACCCAAATTAAATTTGAATTTGAATTGGATGGTCCCTGCAGGTATGGAACATACCCAATTTGAATTTGAATTGAATGGTCCCTGCAGGTATGGAACACATCCAATTTGAATTTGAATTTGAATTGACTGGATCCCTGCAGGTATGCAACACACCCGATTTGAATTTGAATTCAATGGTCCCTGCAGGTGTGGACCACATCCAATTTGAATTTGAATTGACTTGTCTCTGCAGGTATGCAACACACCCAATTTGAATTTGAATTTGAATTGAATGGTCCCTGCAGGTATTGAACACATCCAATTTGAATTTGAATTTGAATTGACTGGATCCCTGCAGGTATGCAACACACCCGATTTGAATTTGAATTCAATGGTCCCTGCAGGTGTGGACCACATCCAATTTGAATTTGAATTGACTTGTCTCTGCAGGTATGCAACACACCCGATTTGAATTTGAATTTGAATTGAATGGTCCCTGCAGGTATGGAACACATCCAATTTGAATTTGAATTTGAATTGACTGGATCCCTGCAGGTATGCATCACACCCGATTTGAATTTGAATTCAATGGTCCCTGCAGGTGTGGACCACATCCAATTTGAATTTGAATTGACCTGTCCCTGCAGGTATGCAACACACCCAATTTGAATTTGAATTTGAATTGAATGGTCCCTGCAGGTATTGAACACATCCAATTTGAATTTGAATTGACTGGATCCCTGCAGGTATGCAACACACCCGATTTGAATTTGAATTCAATGGTCCCTGCAGGTGTGGACCACATCCAATTTGAATTTGAATTGACTTGTCCCTGCAGGTATGCAACACACCCAATTTGAATTTGAATTTGAATTGAATGGTCCCTGCAGGTATTGAACACATCCAATTTGAATTTGAATTTGAATTGACTGGATCCCTGCAGGTATGCAACACACCCGATTTGAATTTGAATTCAATGGTCCCTGCAGGTGTGGACCACATCCAATTTGAATTTGAATTGACTTGTCCCTGCAGGTATGCAACACACCCAATTTGAATTTGAATTTGAATTTGCTTGTCCCTGCAGGTACGGAACAGATGCTAACGATAACGGATTTCCGGAGGAAGATTGGAGGAATGGCGTTATAGCATGCGCGTGGATTGCATTCGCTGCTTTTGTGATCGTCATGATATTAGCCATGATTAAGGTGGGGCAGGTGGTAGGGTGGGGGTGGGTGACGGCGTGGGGGTGGGGTCGAAGGTGTGTATGTTTGTGGCTGGGGTTGGGTGGGTGGGGTGGTATGGGTGGGAGTGGGTGAGGACGGGGGGTTGGTGGTAGGGTGAGTTGGGTTGATAGGGTGTGTGTGGGCGGTAGAGTAGGGGTTTGAGGGTGTTTTTATGGGGCTGGGGGTGGGCGGGTTGGTAGGGTGTGGGTGATACGGTGGGGTGTGGGTGTTAAGGTGAGGGCGTGGGGATGTGCGTGGGGGTGGGGTCGAGGGGGTGTTTTTTATGGGGGTGGGGTGGGTGGGTGGGGTAGAGTGGAGTGGGGTGGGGTGGAGTCAAGGGTGTGTATGTGTTTGTGTGGGTGTGGGTGGGTGGGGGGGCTTAGGTACCCCACATCCCTCACACCTCTCACCCCAAACACCTCACACCCTCAACCCTCACCCCACCTCCACCCCTTAACCTCACTCCCCTTCCCACACCCCCACAAACCCTCACAACCCACACCCATACAACCTCCCCCCAAACCCTAAACCACACCCCTCACAACCTCACCCTTCACAACCTCAACCACACCCATCACACCCTCAACCACACCCCACACCTCTCACACCCACAACCCACACCCCACAACCCTCTCACCCTAACCATCACCCTAACACTCACCCCTTGACCTCACTCCCACCCCACCCCCTCATCCTGATCCCTACACCCCTTCGCACACCTGACACATCCCAAACCCCATTCGCACCTAAACGAACCCCCCTCCCACCCCCCCTCACCCCTCACACCCACAACCATAACCCAGCCCTCACACTGACCCCACCTAACCACCCTCAACCACACACCCTCATCGCAACAACAACTAACACCCACCCTTCACCCACCCCACCCTCCCAGCACATCATCCCAGCAACAACCTCACAGCCCCCAACCTCTGCATGTTGGAATAAGTTGTTCACCCTTTCTGTCTACTGAATGACAGACTCACTACACCTCACACAGATAACACACCTCCACCACACCCCACAAACACCCTCACATGGCACCCTCACACTCATCCACCACACCCTACAACCCCAGACTCCACACACCCTCACCACTTGCAGGTTTGGGATAAGTTGTGCCCCTGCTGCGCTGATGACAAATGAGGGACCAGTGTATCATATGATGTCGACCAAAGGCGAGGATGATATCTTTTGATATCATAAAATTGCATCATTTTTTACTGTATATAAATGGTAACTTTGGCCTAGTCAGACTGCCGGCAACATATGCTATCATATGATGACATGATATTGTCTGATATCATATTGCCTTTCCCTAGTCATATGTAGGGGTCGGCTATTATATACAATATTAATACATAATATTATATGAATAAATAATGTTAATACATAATATTATACAATTACAGTCAGACGAGCCATCTCACCAGAAATTCGAATTTATTTGAAAAACTAATATTATTGTGACACTATAATAATATTAGTGTTTCAAACACTAATATGAGTTGCCGTTCCCTACATATGAGTGATACGACTCTTTTCGCTTTAGCCTCCTCTGGACCCCCCAGGGTCCCGGGGCTGAAGCCCCAAGTCCCCCCCGTGTCTCTCTCCGCTGTCTGTCCTCTGTTCGCTGTCCGTCTGTCCTCTGTCCGCTGTCCGTCTGTCCGACAGATGACCAGGCGTTTAAACGATTCCGACTGCCTCAGCACCCACATTGTTTGCTCATAGTTGGAGTGCGCATGACTAGAGTTATCACCAGTGGTCAAGATCCTTCGCAAAAGTTGTTCAATGTTTGTAGCTCTATTCGGTTACGAGTAGCTACTTTCTTCACTACTTTCGAAACTGCCTGCCGGTGACTGGTACAGCGATTTTCCGTGTCGCTTGCGACACGATCTTAGAACTTGTCGCAGACGTAGGTTGCTTTGATACAATATGCGTAAAGTTAAATTGTCTGCATAGCACGAACTCCAGGTCCCGTCGTTTGCGATTTGTTGGGGTTCATTTCACCAGCACTTTGTTTTATTAATCCCTTTCCTGTTTAAAGATTGGGCAAGTCTATTTAGCTCCTTTAAAACCATTCAGTTTGAATGGCGCTGCCACTCCTACAAATGCAGCAGGAATCATGAGGGATTTAGAGGCACCCCAACAAACCCGAAAACAAAGTAGGAACAGTAAAAAGGAAGCAACTAGAGGCAGAAATAGGAGGGAAGCCGAGGCAGGCAATCCAATGCACCAAGCCCAACAACCACAAGAGAGAACGGCCGGTAAAAAAGCTAAAGAAAATAAAGGGCATGCGCTATGAGCCTCGCAATATGCAGCGATAATGCCCGTGACTGGGAAAATATTGGAGAGATTACTAGGGGGCAAGGGGCTCATGTCGTAGCAGTGATACAACACCACCCTAACGTAGGATTCGAGAAGCCATCCGTCGTCTTCCCGCAGCGGGGCTCAAACTCCTGTCGCCGAAGTCTTAACAATAGGGTCTGGACTATGCCACCCTCCAGACTTGAAAAAGCGCAAGTCAACCTAGGGAGAGAGGACTCGTTACATAAACTCAGAAAACCATTGCCAAGAGTCCCGAGACAGGATAGCAGCACAGCCTGCCTACCATCCAATTTTATAACATTGAGCATGATGATTTTTGAGCCACTCACAAAAAACCTGAAAACAAACTAGGAACCTGTAGGAACAGTGAGAGAGAGGGTTCGTTATATAAACTCTGCAAATCACTGCCGAGGCTGGACAGCAACACAGCCTGCCGACCATCAAATTTTATAACACGGAAAGCACGAGGGTTTTGAAGGCACCCCCACAAACCTGAAAATAGTAGGGGGCCCTGGCGGGTCCCCTGGAGGTCGGCCCCGGGGGTGGTGTAATGTTCGTCAAGCAGCAGTGGCAGCCTCCTTGGTGATGGATGCACAAGCATTTGCTTACTTATCCGTACAATTTAATATTGGGGGGGTCAAGAATCAATGTAGCATGGCATGGCATTATTATTCAACTTGGTGGCCTGTAAGGCTAACGGGCTTATTAGTTCACTGACTTCCCGTAGTTCCATGGAGGCAGGTGCAGCAACTCCCGAGGCTACAGTTTCTACTTCGCAACCTGCAGGAACTAGTGCGAAAGAGCAGATTTCCTTGTCAAGCACAATGCGCTGATGCAATGAGCTACGAGAGTCACGAAGAAGCGAATTCTTTAGGGGAATTTTTAAGGGGACATCGTAGACATGCGCCAGGTCCCAGACTGAGTCCACAGGACAGGAGGGAAACGACAAATGTAACGCCGCGCCCACAGTCCGCAACCCTGAGATACGTGCGCGAAAAAATGCCCTCTGAGATAATCCGCCCCCGACGGGAATCGAACACGAGTCGGGAAGATTTCAGGCCAGTCAGATTAACCGGCAATTTTGACCGGCGTCCTTTTAACTTGGAACATTTGGAGATTAAAGATGTGACGATGTGAAAAAACAGCACTATTTCGACTAAGTATCGCATAGGTCTGTCCCCCTTAGGGAGCCGACCAACAAGAGGCGTAAAGGGGAGGGATGCAAAGATATGCAATCCAGAACACCAAACCCACCAACCACAAGAGAGGAAGGCCGAACTAAAAGTGTTATTGTATGAGTTTCATACCTTCTCTAGAGTGACTACAGAGCACGTAGGTCTTACTGACTGACGTGTCTCCTGCTGTGCCGTTGGCCTCGGCCACGCGCCATGCCGGCAGTACCTTGATGTACTGCCGCAATCTTCTTCATATACCGGGCTCTTCTGCCCGTTAGCTATCTCGCACCTGTAAGCAATTGAAATTGAAATTGAAATTGTTACATCCGTGTAATACCGTTACTCACAGGACGTGAAGTAAAGGACACCATAGCGTAAGCCGGAGCTAGCTACCATATAGTCACCGTTCCTGTAAGCAACATACAATCCTCTAGTCCCTTCTCTGTGACGTTTCAGTAATATCACTCCGGAAAGCTAAGAAAATAACTAAAAAACACCCAAGGCCTTGCGCTATGAGCACCTGAATATGCAGCGATAATACCCTGAAAAGAAGAAAGCACAAGTCAACCCGACACCACCAACTTGCAGAAAAGGACCGCACTGCCAAGGACAACCATTGACACCCCATGAAGGTAGGAAAGGGGGAGTCCAGCCGAAAAACAAAGAGGCCAGAAACCAACCTAGCAAGACTCAGTAAGCCGGCACACATGACATGGGCAAGAGAAACCACCACACATGGCAGACCTGACCTGCCCGTACACCAGAAACCACAAACTAGAGCTATTACTAGAGAAACGAAACCAACAAACTTAGCACGGCCAGCGAGAAAGGGATGCGGAAAGGAGAAGGGAGGGTTTAGGGTCCAGGGTGTAGACTTGAAACCCTAAACCCCAAACCCGCCAACGGCGGGCATGAAGCGCCAAACCAAAGAACTATACAAAAGGGTGTCAACAGTCAGAAAGATTACAAGGGGCAGAAGGAAACCAATGGTGGGCGTGGCCCACGCAGATCGCAGGCAGTCACGCGCACCAAGCATGGGGCTGCCCCAACAGTGACGCCACCTGGTCAGCGCGCCACTACTTGTGCAAATCCTGGATCCGACACTCCTCCTCCTCCAAATTCTACCGCGCATATAAAATAACCTCCACCTCGCACCCTGACAGGATCCGCGAGGCCATGACATTCCCAGCCAGCAGCGCACCTGCACCACCGGCGCGCCTGCTTCACCTTACTTACGGATCTCAGTACAGAGCCCTGCACATTACGAGCTGGCGGGGCAAGCGCTCTTACAACGACGACAAACTTGCCACCACCACCGTTGTCCACGTCCAATGGGCCCCAACCATCATGCACAACGACCATATCAACTCCTACACACGCATGGGATACAGCATCCACCATTGCACACCTCTCACCCCCACTACCTCCACCATACACTGGAAGCCTCAATCTCACCATGCGGCTCACCCAGTTGAACTGGTAGGACAACCAACATATGACCAATTAACCCACACCTTTAAAACCTCTCCTCCGATAACCACATACCTCAATCCCAGGAAGGACACCCACCTCACTAACCTCCAGCAACAAGGCCAATGGGCCACCTCCCCAGGATTTAATGCTGACAACCACAACCTTGTTCACAAACTTCTGAAAATTGACACACACGACAGACACCCAGACTGGGACATTCAACCACCCTCAGCCTACATTATACAAACAGGCATCCTCACTACTCTGGATTGCCAATCCACACACACACATACCAACGTTTCATATCTTTATAACCCCACAGGTCACTGTCTTGGGCACATTCCCAACGACAGGCTCACCTCTCTTAAAACTATGACCACTTTAAAAATCACTACCCAACCAAATGGAACCAACTGACCCAAGGAGGAACATACCACACTGACCTAGCTGCCCTCTTCACCAGATACAGAGCTGCTCCTGCTGCCACTAACATTCTGTCTCCCTTCCTCTACCAAGCAGCAGCTGCTCTGGGCATTACTCACCATCGTACCTCCAATCCTCTTAGCTACGATCAAAGCCTCACCAGCTTCTCTTCTACCAGCCCTGCTGACCAGCTCTTTGGCTCCAACCAAGACCCCTTTCTTACCATCTGGACTGGGGGCTCACTGGTGGACATTCCCAATTCCACCACACAAGCACACCAAGCTCTAAGGTGGGCTCTAGCCAGTGCTGACCATGCTGAAAATACTCTCAGCCCTACCTGCACCCTGATGCTCCTCCCTGATGACCTTGCTGCCCCTTACAAAACTCTCCTCCACCACTCCTGGATCCACTACATTGACTCTAGACCACAGTCTGAATTTTATACTACCTCTGAAATATGGCTTGGCAGCAAATCTCACACCCCACCCTCCACTCAAAAATTACACCTCATCCTTATATGCAACCCTCACAGCCAAGAGACTTACTTTCCTAAACTCCCAGACTTTATTGACCAATGGACATACTACATGCAAAGCCTCTCCTCATCCTGGGAGCCCTCTACTATCACACCACCTTCCACCCTTACTTTCACTGATATTGTCATCACCTACCCTCGGAAACTTAAATCTCTTGCCAAAAATCCCTGGCAACCTATACTCCACCAACACCCTCCCCCCTCTCCTCTTACCATTACCCACCCCTGTTTTTACCTTGCTACCCCCTCCTCTGGCCTCCAGGTCTACACAGATGGTAGCCTAATAAAAGGTAAACCAGGGCATCCTAGCAAAATAGGTGCTGCAGTATATGTCCCGGCTGCAGGACAAAGCTACACCATCAACCCTGGGGGAATAGGGGCCACCAAAACTAACAACCGGGCAGAACTGGTAGCCATCCACCAAGCCCTTCTCAACATTGACTATGACAAATCTCTTACCCTTCATACAGACAGCCTCTGCTCTCTTCAACTGATTAAAAAAATGATTCATGACCCCACCACAACAACCCGTTCCATTCATACTGAATTACTGCAATCAATTCAAAAAGACCTCATTCAACGCATCCTGCATGGCTCACACACCACCCTTTGTAAAGTCCGTTCCCACACAGGTATCCTTGGAAATGACAGAGCAGACACTCTGGCACGCAAGGCAGCTGAGCACCCTACCTCAACTAATTTTACTGATAACACTGGGGAAATCCCCCGCCACAATGTTTACTGGCCTACAGTTCAACCTCCTCGTACACCCATGGGAGATATCCCCCCAAGAATTTTAGCACCTAACCTTACACAAGGTATCACCTCTAACCTACCCACTAGCTGCCACCTTGGTCAACACCCCCTTAAAGGGATTTATGCAACCACCTGGGCTGAAAACACCCCCCACCAACTTCCTCAAGCAAGTAACAAATTTTGGACCTCAACCCTTATCCAGCATAAAACTAAATTCCACATCCTTAAAGCCCGCTGGGGTAGACTGTGGAACCGTAAACTTGCATTCCGCTGGAAACTCCCTTATATTACCAGCACTCACCCACCCACGAACTCCCTATGCCCCATCTGCCACACCTGTGAGGACGGAGCGGGCCACATCCTGGCGGGTTGCACACACCGGACTTTCAAGGGGCTCTACATTAAGAGACATGACGCCGCAGTGCGACTCATCCACAAGGCCATTTGCACAGGAGCCCTGGGATCTCGCAGAATGATCATGGACGCTGGCAAGGAAGAGGACCTCCCCAGGGGGGTCCTGGGCAAACGTCTCCCTGACTGGTTACGCCCCTCCACTATTACTGTAGCGGATTGGAAGAGGATGAGACCTGATCTTGCCGTCCTACCTGACATAGACTCTCCTACCTGTATGTCTGATAAAGAACTCTGGGTTCTTGAGCTTGGATACTGCTCTGATACTAATCACGCTACTAAGTTTATTACTAAACATGCCCAACATGTTGAATTAGTCAATGGCCTTCGATCGGCTGGATACCTTGTTCACTATGAAGTTATTACCGTTGGTACAACTGGTACTATTCCTACCTCTTTTTTGACTTCTATGACCACTCTTGGACTTCAGAGATCTTGTGCCCTCAAACTGGCGGACACAGTCCACTCTCACACCATTACTAGTTTCCAGAGTATTTTACAGTGCAGACGCTTTATGGAAACACACCCCGGGTCGATACCCGGGGACTAGCACACAGACCGTCCCCCCTCTCAGTTTTTGTCTTACCAGCTGTATTGTGCCGGTGCTTCCCAACCGGGGTGAAAAACCCCCGTATTAAGCTGCACTGGCATGATGGGGCTACGGTGCCTGTTGTTCAGGCATCGGTGGTAATTCTTTTTACTGAGATGGTCCTACGGTGACTATAGCTAGCTCCGGCTTACGCTATGGTGTCCTTAACTTCACGTCCTGTGAGTAACGGTTCTACACGGATGTAACAATTTCAATTTCAATTTCAATTACAAGGGGCTCATGTCCTAGCAGTGAAACAACACCGCCCTCAAGTCGGACTCGAGAAACTACCCGCCGTCTTCCGACAGCGGGGCTTGAACTCCGGTGGCCGGTCAACAGTAAAAAAAGTCAACCCAGAAGAAGAAGAAGATTACAATGGCCACTTATCCTGGCAGTGGAAACACCACCGCCCCCGAGGGAACGGACTCCGAACACCACTGTCTTCCGGCAGTGGGGATCGAACTTCTTCAACCCAAAATAGTACGCTGATTTGAAATTTTGAAAATTATTATTGTGAGAGTTTCTCTTTCTTCATAGGGTTCGATTGGTCAGTGGTAGAGCGTGGGACTGCGAATCCCGAGGGCGGCGGTTCGGACCCGTCACGAACCTAAGCTTTTTATGTAGCGTTCTTTTGATAGACGACTCACACTAAATTGTTATTTTGAATGATGGATCCCTCTAAGTGATCCCCTTAACAATATGGAACTCAGGGCCCCCGTCGGTTTAACCCCGATACGAACTCCAATACGATACAGTTAAACCCCAATACGAACTCCGGGCCCCCGTCGTGTAAACAATTGTTTGGGGATCAGTTCATCAGTGCTTTTTCTTTTTAAGCCCTTTCTATAAGGTTTGGCAAGTCCCTTCAGTCTATTTGGCCTACCCCTGGACTGTAACATGCATACATACATGAATCCCTGTAAGGTTTCCTGTCATGTTATCGGGACTCACATGTACCGGTGTACCTGCTGCGAGGCCGATCAAGCCAAGCCAAAGGAACAGTACTTCTTCGTGTACTGCCCCGTCACATGGACAGTCTGATAGCATATAGACGGCAAGCTCCAGCCTACGGACTGTCCCGTCGCATGGGCAGTCTGATAGCATGTAGACGGCAAGCTCCCAGAGTCCAGAGCTCTTACCAATCAGGTTTCTAACGCTAGTCACCTATATAGATAGATAGGCAATATGATATCGTATGATATCATGTCATCATATGATATCACGTCATCATATGATATCATACGATATCATATGATGCCGGTAGACTGACTTGTTTACGTTGGTACCCATCAATCATCTATACCACTGCCCTATCAGGGGGGGGGGGGGGGGGGGGGGGGGGGGGGGGGGGGGGGGGGGGCACTTTCGTCGTCAAACTGCTGAGTACCAACGCCGTGTTCCCTTAAAGGTAGCTTGGTTGCGCTCGACTTCACTGCTCTGTCGGGCAGCTCGCCAATGTAATGCCAAGAACCACCTCCTGTTTTTTATAGGTACCTTGGCGGCCCTCGACTCCACTGCTCAATCGGGCAGTTCCGCCGATGTACTGCTAAGTACCGTCTCTTTGTTCAGTTTCTATCACTATAACCAGCTATAACTTTCTTTCTTCTCATTGTACAAATTCTACACTTAGTCCAACGGTCCCGTTCCGGAGTGATGGTACCATTGCCGAAGTTCTAACTACTTTCGTGTTGCGGCCAAGAGTCTTGGGAGTTACCGGACAGGAAGTCCGAACTGTCTTCCCGTCAGTGAGCTCTCTGCCCCCGTGTCGAAAGGGTCCTGGCACGGGTCCCAGCTAGCGGACAGGCGGTGAACCTGGAGCGGGAGTTCTCCCAGCCAGGGCCCATAATGTCAAGGTCAAATCCACTCAAGTCGAAGCTTCTGGCATGATCTAGGGTCCAGATGTCAGAACTAGCTGTCAGTTAGGTCTGTCTCACTCACTAAGTCGCATAGGCGCCGCAGTTCTAAGCCCAAACCCTGATCAGGAGTCATCGATCAGATGCTCCGGAGACTTGATACATCCAGCCTCCACGTGTAACACTTGTCCGAGCAAACTACCCTCCTTTCGTCTTCCCACCCAAGGGTGTCATTCCAGCACCACGTTTTGGGGGCTCTATTCAGGCCCAGGGAAAGGCAGTCCAGCTGGATTACTGATCGATCTTTGAGTGTCGACTGGTTCATTCTCCTGTAGCTATTCGACCAGGTTTGTTTTGGTTAACCGTATTGTCTAACCGTATTGTAACCGTATTGTATAAGCGTCTTGTAACCGGTGGCGCCGGAAGTATCTTTTCCGAAGGTATTATTGTCTCCAGCAGTTTTTTTATCTCTTTCTCTGTTTCCGGTATTCCGATCTCGATCTTCGTACATTCATCATCAGATTATTATTCTCTCTTCTCGTGGCCTTATACTGTAGTCAGGGTATACATTGGTCAATTTGGCCAGCCTCTCGCGCAATTGCCTTAAAACAACTCTGCGCAGCCAGAAAAGAGCAACTACCGGTTCTGTGTTTCTGTGTTTTAAAAAATGCGTTCCGCGCAACTAGCTTTTTTCGTGCTCTTTTAGTACATTTTGGTGTCAAGCTGTAGCGAGACTGAAAATTGTGGGGACGTGGAGACCTATGTTACAAATTACATGTGACCATGCAAGACGGCGAGCACAATTGAACAATAATGCAACAGTTCAAATTCGAGCACTTGGTGCCTTCTACCTGAGTACCTAGGGAAAACGGCGAACGGCCAAGACGACCAACCAGAGAGAGAGGATTCGTTAAATAAACTCAGCAAATTACTGCCAAGACAGGACAGCAGCACAGCCTGCCGACCATCTAATTTTATAACAGGAAGCCCGTTTATTTTTGAAGGCACCCCCACAAACCTGAAAACAAACTAGGTCAATTCCCAAAGAGGAAACAAACTAGAGGCGGAAAGGAGAGCGGAAAGGGGAGGGATGATAAGGCATTCAATCCAAAGCACCAAGCCCAACAAGCACAAGAGTGGAGGGCTGAACCAAACAGAACTAAAGACTATGCGCTATGAGCCCCTGAATATGCAGCTAAAATGCACGTCAAGGAAAAAAAACCATTCAACCCAGCACAACCATCTGGCCAACCAAGTACACGTGTGGGTTTCAGGGTACTTCAAATGGCCAAATTGACCAGCACTTGAAAACAAAAAGACTGCGCTTTGTAGTACAAAAAGCGCAAAAATTGCTTGCTGCGCCCACATGGGGGTGCAAAAAACTGCGCTTGAAGCGCTGAGGGGGTCAAAAAGTCAGCGCTCAAAAGCGCGCGCTTTGAATTACCCTGGTGGGTTTGTGCTTGCCAGGAACTAGTAGGCTACGGGAGATCTGAGGAAATCTTATAAGATGTCCTCAGATCTCTTGTAGTTCCTGACAATAATGCATGTCCCGGAACGGGTGGGTTCGAATCCCGTCTCCAACCCAGACTAGTATCTAACTCCGCATGATGTGGTTGGTAATTCTTTTTACTGAGATGGTCCTACGGTGACTATAGCTAGCTCCGGCTTACGCTATGGTGTCCTTAACTTCACGTCCTGTGAGTAACGGTTCTACACGGATGTAACAATTTCAATTTCAATTTCTATCTCCTTGGGTGAAGCACATGGACTTGGAATTGGTAGACAGTGAGCAGCCCACAGTTGGGCGAAAAATAAAGTTACAATTAAAATCCAAGCACTTAAGGCCTGGGCTCATCATGCTCTTGCCAGACTCTCTCGTGGGTATTGCACGAGAGAGAATGGCAAGAACATGATGGACCTAAGATCAAGTAGTGGTAGCAGTGTTTCATTTTTTGACGACGCGTCGCCGTTCCGTCGCCATTCCGTACAATGCTACGCCCCCCGGACCCCCCGATATCGGGACGCGCTGCCCCCCGACCCCCCCAGGCTCCGCCATGCGATGGCTACGCAAATATCCTGAAATCAGGGTTGAGTAGCCCAAGTAGCTACTCAACCTGGACTGCAGAAATCTGAAATTAAAAACACTGAGTGGTAGCGCGGTCGTTAAAGAAGGTCACCACAGCCGGAGGTCTCTGGTTTGAATCTGCACATATCTGTGCTCTAGAAATCCCTGGTTTCCATGGTTATCGCACGGGGGGTATTATTAACTGCTATGTGCAGACAGTTAGACGCCATACCTGGCGTATAGAACCTTGTAACAATGATAAGATCAAGCTTGAAGTTCAGAAAAAATGAGTAAAGCTCATCAGCGGGGGCCTGGGTGGGCGGTAAGTAAATAAGGGTAACACGAAATGACCTACTGTTTTTATTTTCGGCTACCAGCAACAGCGTCTAGGCTGCTCCCCGAGACTGCCAATGGGCCAAAACCAAAGATTCCGGAGCACTGAAAAACTGACACTTTCAGCTTCCGGGTGCCTAGGTTGTTGAAGGTTTGGATGAAGAGAGAGCCCAAGTAGCTGCTTGGAAGCTGCTGCTCATAGCTGAAAAGAAAAACTATGAAATTACCTAGTCCCCCAACAATCGCCAACAACCAACCAACAACCAACCAACCAACAAGCACTAAATGGCCTGGTGCCCCAACAACCAACCACCAACCAACCAACAAGCACTAAATTACCTAGTCCCCCAACAATCGCCAACAACCAACCAACAAGCACTAAATGGCCTGGTCCCCCAACAACCAACAACTGACAAGCACTCTATGACCCCCCCCCCCCCAACAACCAACCAACAACCAACCAACAAGCACTAAATGACCTGGTGCCCCAACAACTGCGAGAATGCGACAGAAAGACCAGGGCTTTTATTTTTTGCTTGTTTTGGCAGCTTCTAGGCAGCTTCCCAAGCCACCCACTGTGCTACACCCAATTGTTTCAGCACTTCTAGACATCTGATAGTGCTAGCTGCCAAGTGCACTAGGTCGCATTAGGTTAAGCTGGATAGGAAGTCGGGGGAGCTGCCTAGAAGCTGCTGCTCGTAGTGAAAAAGAAAAGCTACGAGAAGGACTCAAGAAACTAATGTCAAAAACAAAGACCTTTTCAGCTTATGATGATGATGATGATGATGATGATGATGATGATGATGATGATGATGATGGTTACATTTTCCTGGTGCCCTTCTGGACTCCAAAAGTGCCCTATGCTGAAGGGGGACTTCAGAACATCACTAAACATTTATATGCCAAGCTGTGCAGTGAGAATTTCCCCCGGGTTTGCCGAGTACGTTACGGTTAGGGATCTACTAACCACACCAGGGTTCAAAGGAAGAGGGCATTTGAGAGGGGGGGGCGGGTCCCCATGCCCCAAACGTGTAGAGCTTGTTGAGAGGATGAAGAATCTGGTCTTATTTGTTTTTTTTGCCCAGTACGGGAGGGTGACATACAAAAAATATCTGGTACCCCCCCCAGAAAAGTTGGAAGAGTCAAAAAGGGGGGGGGGGGGGGGGGGGGGGGGGGGGGGTACCCCACCCCACCAAATTTAGATAACACCTAGCCTATGTTGTGGCAAATCATCTCCTTTAGTACCCTGCATTTTCAAAACCCCATGGAACGATTACAAATTAATACAATATGCACCCTAGATAACTCAATATTTTAGCTTCCTTATAGTTCCTTGCTTTCCTTTAACATCGTTTATAACTGACTTGCCTAATATTGGCCTAAAACATGCATGGGCTTGCTACATGAAACCCACCAAAAGGTCTAAATGTAACGCCCACCTGCGCCCACCATGATTATGTCAGCTTCAAGGTGCACTAGCATGCTTTAGTTTGGGCTGAATAGCCAGCCAGGGGAGCTGCCTACAAGCTGCTGCCTGTAGCTGCCTGTGGCCTGAAATAGGCCAAGAAACCCTTTGAAGTAGCACTCCAAGGCACCTCGGTAACACAATGGGCCTCGGTAGGACAGTGGAGCTGGTAGGGGTTATTCTCACAGAATGGCTGAGGCCACTCCACAGGCCTCCAACCTTGGCAGATAGTTTGTTGGGGCTCAGCACTTGCAGTTGCATCATCTCCATCAAGTGGCTGTGGCTGCTGTGGCTGTGCTGGTTTGACTCCAAAGAAGTTGCAGATGTTCTGCTGTCCAGAAAGGGTTTTAGGGCTTTGTACACAAAGCAAGATGCTCTGTGCGTCTCAACATCATCAGCAGCTGCCCAGACCTTCCCACACTGACATGGAGGGATTTTCGCCTGAGTACCCTTGCAGAACTTCTTGTGCTGCTCGAACTGTTGCGACCCCGCGAAATCAGTTTCCAACCGAGCACCCAAAGAGGACATGTGCATCCGTCATCGTCGTCAGACAGCAGGCGACTATCGCTCAGGTCGACATGCTGCCTCTTGGATGGACTTTCGTCGTGAATAGACTCCTCGATGGTCCCACTTTGCAGTGCTAATTGATACATCCATGCCAAACCTAGACCAGAATAAGCAGCAGATCACCGGTACAGCAACGTTTCGAACTCGAACGCGAACTCGAGCTTGAATTACATAGCAGGTGTCTGGAAAGTATGGAATTAGAACGCTTGCATTGAGACGAAGTCGTTGCACTTCTCCAGAGATGAAACGGAGCAGTCAGAAAAAAGTGAGGAAAAGTTGGCCAGGGGCCAGGGGGGGGGGGGGGGGGGGGGGGGGGTACCCCCCGAGAAGGTGCCCAGAATATCGCCGGACCCGGGGGTATCGATAGATCACGTGATCCCCTAATAGAAACCACTGCCCGATACCCCAACATGGGCCGTGCCGGACTTTCTATGGCTCCTGGCATCCAAGGACTCAAGAAACTAATGTCAAAAACAAAGACCTTTTCAGCTTATGATGATGATGATGATGATGATGATGATGGTTACATTTTCCTGGTGCCCTACTGGACTCCAAAAGTGCCCTATGCTGAAGGGGGACTTAAGAACATCACTAAACATTTATGTGCCAAGCTGTGCAGTGAGAATTTCCCCCGGGTTTGCCGAGTACGTTACGGTTAGGGATCTACTAACCACACCAGGGTTCAAAGGAAGAGGGCATTTGAGAGGGGGGGGCGGGTCCCCATGCCCCAAACGTGTAGAGCTTGTTGAGAGGATGAAGAATCTGGTCTTATTTGTTTTTTTTGCCCAGTAGGTAGAAAAATATGGGCCTCCAAAAGAGGGGTGGGTGGGTGGGGTGTGGGTTGGCAGTTCCCTAAGCCATACACTGGGCTGAACCACAATATCTCAAAAATATTTCCATAGGTTTTCTTTTCCACTACAAGCAGCAGCTTCTTGGCAGTTTCCGGTACGAGCTGCAGCTTCTTGGCAGTCCCCTGAGCCATACACTACTGGGCTTAGCCACAATATCCCAAAAGTATTTCCATAGCTATGCTTTTCCGCTACGAGCAGAAGCTTCTTGGCAGTTTTCTATAGCTTTGCTTTTCTACTACGAGCAACAGCTCCTTGGCAGTTCCCTGAGCAATACACTGGGCTAAGCCACAATGTCTCAGAAGTATTTCTATAGCTTGGCTTTTCCGCTGCGAGCAGATGCTTCTTGGCAGTTTTCTATAGCTTTGCTTTTCTGCTACGAGCAACAGCTTCTTGGCAGTTCCCTGAGCGATACACTGGGCTAAGCCACAATGTCTCGGAAGTATTTCCATAGCTTTGCTTTTCTGCTAGGAGCAGAAGCTTTTTGGCAGTTTTCTATAGCTTTGCTTTTCCGCTACGAGCAGAAGCTTCTTGGCAGTTTTCTACAGCTTTCTGCTACGAGCAGCAGCTTCTTGGCAGTTCCCTGAGCGATACACTGGGCGACGCCACAATGTCTCAGAATTATTTCCATAGCTTGGCTTTTCCGCTGCGAGCAGATGCTTCTTGGCAGCTTCCGCTACTAGCACCAGCTTCTTGGCAATTCCCTGAGCGATACACTGGGCTTAGCCACAATATCCCAAAAGTATTTCCATAGCTATGCTTTTCCGCTACGAGCAGATGCTTCTTGGCAGCTTCCACTACGAGCAGCAGCAGCTTCTTGGCAATTCCCTGAGCCATACACTGGCAAGGCCACAATATCTCAAAAGTATTTCCATAGCTTTGCTTTTCCCCTTCGAAAAGAAGCATCAGCTTCTTGGCAGCTTTCGCTACGAGCAGCAGCTTCTTGGCAGTTTTCGCTACGAGCAGCAGCAGCTTCTTGGAAGTTCCCAGAGCCATACACTGGGCAAAGCCACAATATCTCAAAAGTATTTATATAGCTTTGCTTTTCCCCTTCGAAAAGAAGCATCAGCTTCTTGGCAGTTTCCGCTTCGAGCAGCAGCTTCTTGGCAGTTCCCAGAGCGATACACTGGGCTAAGCCACAATGTCTCGGAAGTTTTCTATAGATTTGCTTTTCTGCTACGAGCAGCAGCTTCTTGGCAGTTTCCGCTACGAGCAGCAGCTTCCTAACAGTTCCCGCTACAAGCAGAAGCTTCTTGACAGTTCTTGCTACAGGCAGCAGCTTCTTGGCAGTTCCCTGAGCCATACACTGGGCAAAGCCACAATATCTCAAAGGTACTTCCATAGCTTTGCTTTTACCCTACGAGCAGAAGCATCAGCTTCTTGGCAGCTTTCACTACAAGTAGCAGCTTCTTGGCAATTCCCTGAGCCCTACATTGGGCAAAGCCACAATATCTCAAAAGTATTTCCATAGCTTTGCTTTTACCCTACGAGCAGAAGCATCAGCTCCTTGGCAGCTTTCGCTACAAGTAGCAGTTTCTTGGCAATTCCCTGAGCCATACATTGGGCAAAGCCACAATATCTCAAAAGTATTTCCATAGCTTTGCTTTTACCATACGAGCAGAAGCATCAGCTTCTTGGCAGCTTTCGCTACAAGTAGCAGCTTCTTGGCAATTCCCTGAGCCATACATTGGCCAAAGCCACAATATCTCAAAAGTATTTCCATAGCTTTGCTTTTACCCTTCCAGCAGAAGCATCAGCTTCTTGGCAGTTTCTGCTTCGAGCAGCAGCTTCTTGGCAGTTCCCAGAGCGATACACTGGGCTAAGCCACAATGTCTCGGAAGTTTTCTATAGCTTTGCTTTTCTGCTACGAGCAGCAGCTTCTTGGCAGTTTCCGCTCAAGCTGTAGCTTCTTGGCAGTTTCTTCTACGAGCAGCAGCTTCTTGGCAGTTCCTTGAGCCCTACACTTGGCTAAGACACAATATATCATAAGTATTTTGATACCTTTGATTTACCGCTACGAGCAGTAGCTTCTTGGCAGTTTCCGCTACGAGCAGCAGCTGCTTCCCAGTTCCCTGAGCCGTACACTGGGCTAAGCCACAATATTTCAAAATGATTGGGCATACGAATTCGACACCTTCCAGTTGCACTGTGTTGCTATTAGTTTGGCTGGGTAGCAAGCCAGGGGAGCTGCCTAGAAGCTGCAAGTGGTAGTGGAAAAGAAGAGCTATGCGCATGTCCTAGTTAGGAATCTAGGAACAACACGCGCACGGATTGCATAATGTTACATGCTGCAAGCACGTCTGCCAGGCTGTCAGTCCCATCTGCCTGGTGCGGGGCATCCAGCAACATGCGCACTGCCTCAGTGTGCTCTCTCCCCCTACCATTCAGCAGAGCCCGACCATCCAGAGAGCCAGCATGGGCAGCACGCTGTGGGGCATCCAACAACATGCGCACTACATCAGTGTGGCTGTTCTTTGCCGCATTCACTAGCGCTATCCCATTTTGGCAGTCTGCTCGGGCAGCATTCTGCGGGGCATCCAGCAGCATACGCACCATCGCGCTGCACCCTCTCTCTGCCGCGTATATCAGAGCCTGACCATCTAGAGAGTCAGCACGGGCAGCATGCTGTGGCGCATCAAGCAATACGCGCACTACTTCACTGTGGCCTTTCCTTGCAGCAAACACCAGAGCCCTACCATCTTGACTATCGGCACGGGCAGCATGCTGTGAGGCATCCAGCAACATGCCCACCACCTCACTGTGGCCATTCTGTGCTGCTAGCACTAGAGCACACCCATCTTGACAATCAGCATGGGCAGCATGCTGTGGGGCATCCAGCAAGATGCGCACTACTTCACCGTGCCCATTCTCTGCTGCATGCACTAGAGCACGCCCATCTAGACAGTCAGCATGGGCGGCGTGCTGTGGGGCATCCAGCATGATGCGCACTACTTCACCGTGCCCATTCTCTGCTGCATGCACAAGAGTACACCCATTTAGGCTGTCAGCATGGGCGGCGTGCTGTGGGGCATCCAGCAAGATACGCACTACCACACTGTGCCCCTTTTCTGCCGCCTTCAACAGAGCCAGACCGTTTTGACAGTCAGCATGGGCGGCATACTGTGGGGCATCCAGCAAGATGTGCACTACCTCACCGTGCCCATTCTCTGCTGCATGCACTAGAGCACGCCCATCTAGACAGTCAGCATGGGCGGCGTGCTGTGGGGCATCCAGCAAGATGCGCACCACCTCACTGTGGCCATTCTCTGTTGCATACAACAGCGCCTGCCATCCTAGACAGTTTGCACGGGCAGCATGCTGCGGGGCATGTATCAAGATGTGCACCACCTCACTGTGCCCGAACGCTGCCGCCCTGACCAGAGCCAGTCCATCATGGCAGTTAGCATGGGCGGCGTTCTGTGGGGCATCCAGCAAGATGCGCAGTACCTCACTGTGGCCACTCGCTGCTGCTCCTACCAGAGCCCAACTATCTCGACGGTCAGCACAGGCGGCATGCTGTGGGACATCAAGCAACATACGCACAATGTCAATGTGGCCGTTACTTGCAGCATGAAACAAAGCCTGGCCATCTTGACAATCAGCGTGGGCAGCATGCTGTGGAGCATCCAGCAACAAGCGCACTATCTCACAGTGGCCTCTCCCCGAGGCAAACACAAGTGCTTCCCCATGATGGCAATTTGCACGGGCGGCATACAGTGGGGAGTTAAGCAGAAGCCTAGTAAGCTCTGCCTGTCCTTCAGTCACAACTGCCATCAGGGCGCCATTCGATTCTTCCAACGATGCTGATCTCGAGACTAGCGAAGAAGCAACGTCGAGCTTGCCCTGTCGGAGGGCATCACCGACAGCAGCGGGCATATTGCCTCGACGCCTGTGGAGCAAGATCTGGCTAAGGTTTTGAGAAACGATAGACTGCCAGGCGCGACAGACGGTGCAAAAGTCGTCAATAGGGGAATTTATTAGAAGGGCGCGTAGAACGATGTCAGCCACTACATCTGACGGAAGCGTTGAAGAAGCAGACATGGTGCGGCACTGAGGGAAAAGAAGATAAGAAAGCGAATGCTTAATCGGCGTGGCTAAAGGAACGGTACGCGAGGTTGTGCGGCACTCAACTGGGGGGTGCAGTCCTCGGGTCGTTGCAGGCAGGGGTTGCAGGCAAAGCAAAGGACAGCACGGGACAGCAGTACGTCAAGTCGGGGGGGGGCGGGGCAGGGGGGCGGGGGCCGCTGCTGTACAAAACAATTCTCGAACCCTGCTCGAACCTCCACACATTTCTAAGATCCTCCGCGAGATGTTGTCGGAATCACGAGCTCGCCGCAGCAAAGTTGTCTTGCAGGAGCCCCACTTTTAGCCTGTCGCGGAGGCTGCACAAACAAGGCTGTGTCGAACTATGGGTAATGCTGAGGTAGTGCCGTTTGTAGCGCGCCAAGGACTGCCAAGCGAGCGCCTCCCATGAAGCGCGTAAGCATGGGTGTTCACTCGTTTGAAATGGGGCGTCGAGCCAGAATGCTCCAGAAAAATCGAGTGCATTTTGGGTGTTGCGAGAGGTGTGACACATGCGAACAGGACTGGGTACCGGTTCTGGCCAATCTCGTGGGAGAGGAGGAAACCAGTACGAGCCGAGTACGTCTGGTTGAGCCCTTCTAGACACACGATGCGAGTGTTGCCCTTCACTGGTGTACCGGTGTTCTTACGAGGGTAACAATTGTTGCAGAAGTAGGTGGGGTAGGAGACAAGCTAGGTGGTGTGACAGGAGGTAGGAAGGACAGGCCCTGAGGGGTTGATAAGCAAGGCCAGGCAGCAAAAGAGAGGCCCATGAAGCATGGGGCTCCCGCCCCCCAGAAGGGGGGGCTTCGCCATAAACATGTAACATCTGGAAGTGTAGAATACTTCATTGATATACCTCGTGTCCCCCTTGCCCCAGGTGCATGCAAGCATACGGTACATGCAGGGGAGACTTGCCCAACCTCAAATAATCAAGATATTGAAGGGCTATCAGGAGATGCATAATCGGGATAGTTCATTCTGAACTTTCAGGAGAGGATTTATCTGGTCCCTAACAAATCGTGAAGACATTACAGTGTGGCTTCCCTAACTCTGTGTTGCTGAATGCTGCTCCTTGCTGTGTGCAGCCAAGTAGCTATGTGTATGTGTACCGGTAGTTATTTTTTTAGACAACAGTAGCTGTTCTCGTGGAGGCTCTTTGTTACTAGTTGATACTAGCAGAGAGGTTTGCGGACACTAAGTAGCAAGACTGGAGGTAGAGTACAAACTAACCTCCAGTACGCCAGCGGTGCAGTGTCTGGCGTGGTCCCAGCCACTAGCTGGCTGGCGGTCCTAGTCACTGACTGGCCAGACCGGGTGTGCACGCGACCTCTATGGTACGGCCTAAAAGCTCTCTTAGTGCCATGTACATATTACAGGGTACTACAAAGCGCACGCGGCAGCATGATTCCGCGAACGCTTTTTGAGCCCCACTGTGCGTTTCATGAAGTTTTTTCAACTCCCTGTGGGCGCAGCGCGCAGTTTTTGCGTTTTTTGAACTAAGCGCTGACCAATTTGATGGTTGTGCGCTTCAAGCGCTGACCAATTTGACAAAATGTAGAATTCTGACCTTTGTTACCTTTATCTGTCCCACAGAATTGATTATTTGACTGCAGACGACGGCGAGTAGCCTTACAGGCTGGAGCCATGTAACCAAGTGCAATGTGGCTGCTCGCTGTCTTCGGCAGTAAAATGAAGTGTTATTCAATCATGTACTTGGGAGTGTGGCGTAGAAGCGTGCATGCTACCGAGGTTTACTCAGCCCACAGAAGGTGCGCGAGCAGCCTGAAGGCTGATAGGCCATTTAAACAAACTAAACCTCCCTCATTTATGTGTTACACTATGATTCCACCTAGCTTTGGGGATGTGGGCTATCACACGGGGGAGGAGTATTGTACCGTATTTTGCAGACAGTTAGATGCCGGATTGCCGGCGTATGGAACCTTGTAACAATTATTCAACCTTCGTGCTACTCAGCATCTGCAGAGATTGTGAAAATGGAACAAATGCAAATACCTGGACCTGGATAAGTCATCTGCATAATGCAATACTTTCCCTGGTGCGATAGCCACGAGGGACCAGAGAGTGTGATAGGGTTCGAACTCGGACCGATTATAAACTCCAGGTCTCTACACCGACAGTTCAACAACTGGTCAAGGTGCTTTAAAATATGTGTTAAAATATGTGCTCCCTGTTTTCCGTGGGTGTCACACTGGGGGACTGTGGATTTGTGTTAAAAATATGTGTTAAAATATGTGCTCCCTGTTTTCCGTGGGTGTCACACTGGGGGACTGTGAATTTGTGTTAAAAATATGTGTTAAAATATGTGCTCCCTGTTTTCCGTGGGTGTCACACTTGGGGACTGTGAATTTGTGTTAAAAATATGTGTTAAAATATGTGCTCCCTGTTTTCCGTGGGTGTCACACTGGGGGACTGTGAATTTGTGTTAAAAATATGTGATAAAATATGTGCTCCCTGTTTTCCGTGGGTGTTACACTGGGGGACTGTGAATTTGGAGACGGTGAGCAGCCCAGAGGTGGCTGAAAAAACATGTAACAATTTAAATTCGAACAATCCCCGCGAACAATAAACAAATACTTCTACACCACGCTCCTGATTGAAGAATGTAATCACACCGGTTAATCGTCATTACAAGGGTGCCTGCTTTCCAAGGAGTGGAGTCAGAGTTAAGATCACTTTACAGTTATCATCATTCTCGTGATAAGGAGACTCGATAAAGGTCTGGAGGTACTTGATACATCATGTGGACTCCAAGTGGCGATACAACACTGAGAGCAGACTAAGACGGACATCGTAAGATATGGGCGTAAACCCTGACTGGTTTTAGCACGTTGGCGCAGTAGCTGACAAGTGGCTACAACTGTCCTACTAACCCCTCCGGGATGCTGGTTAGTCCAAGAGGTCCTACCTCCTGAGGTGAAAATATTGTTAAAAACAACAAGACCTACGTAGAACGGAGACACATATATACCACCACACCTGACAATTATGGAAGTATGGATCCTACAAAGAGACTGGACAAGTCATTAAACTGTTTAATCCGCCCGTTCACGTGGGTATTGCACTGGGGGGGGGGGGGGGGGGGGGCTACATATCTCACCTTTTGCTGGGGTGAAATCCATGGGTATCGCACGGGGAGGGGTGGGGTGGGGGGGGGGGGGGGGGGGGGGGGGGGGGGGGGGGGGGGGGGGGGGGGGGGGTTTTCTGTTTGTTTTTATTTTTATTTCGTTTTCTTTTTTTTTTGTTTTTTTGCGGTATGGGGTCTACCGTCTCTCACCTCCTCCTGTGTGCAATTACCATGTGTATCGCTTTGATACGCATATTACCAGCGGGGTCCCTACCGATCTCAACCAGGGTTGTTCACGACACAGGGTCCGTTGATAATACGCCTTCCTTGAACGCAGGCTACACAATTGTTTGCGTCGTTGTTGCACTACAGACTTGGGGCTCTCTGTCCTTATTTGTTATCATGTGGTCTCACCTTCCCCCGTGGGTGGGAAATCCTTTCCAAGAGCCGCAAAAAGGATTTGTCATTCCTGGGCCTGCCCCTGGAGTGTGGTTGGTATGTAGAATACTACCCATGCTGGTTGAACTTCATCGTTCAACCATCACGAGCGGCTCAAGCATGCTGGATCGCATGCCACGAGGCATCAATATGTCGCACGTTTACCTCGACCTGTCTTGGATTACATTCTGCACTCTGGAGTGTGGTTTAGTAGTGTATATACTACCCATGTTGACTCCGCCTGCAGACTGTGTGCAGCCCGGAGGCTGATATACCACGCAACTGTGGTTCTCATTTTGGGCTATAAGCAGCAGCTTCTAGACAGCTCCCCTGGCTTGCTACTCAGGCAAACCTAAAACAAAGTAGTGCACCTGGAAGCTAACAGAATCATCGTTCAAGTACTAGTCAAATCTTGGGGCGTAGCCCACGGGCTGGCTCATGGGGCTGCAAAGAAGCTGCTGCTCGTAGCGCAGAAGAAAAGCTATGCATGTAACAAAATCAAACCAAACCAAACCCAAGCACAAAAACACGTTACCAGGTTAAGGACCTAGTAACAACATGCGCAAGGGTTGACTAAGGTTGTCACATGCTGCAAGAATAACTGCCCGCCTATCAAGCCCATCAGCATGGTGCGGGGCATCCTGCAACATGCGCACCACCTCAGTGTGGCTGTTCTTTGCTGCATTCACTAGCGCTCCCCCATTTTGGCAGTCTGCTCGGACAGCATACTGCGGGGCATCCAGCAGCATACTCACTACCACGCTGTGCCCTCTCTCTGCCGCGTATATCAGAGCCCGGCCACCTTGACAGTCAGTCCGGGCGGCGTGCTGTGGGGCATCAAGCAATACGCGCACTACTTCACTGTGGCCATTCCTTGCAGCAAACACTAGAGCCCGACCACCTTGGCAATCGGCATGGGCAGCATGCTGTGGGGCATCCAGCAACATGCCCACCACCCCACTGTGACCATTCTCTGCTGCATGCACCAGAGCACACCCATATAGACAGTCAGCATGGGCGGCGTGCTGTGGGGCATCCAGCAAGATACGCACTACTTCACCGTGCCCATTTCCGCTGCCTTCAACAGAGCCTGCCCATTTAGACAATCAGCATGGGCGGCGTGCTGTGGCGCATCTACCAAGATGCGCACTACTTCACTGTGCCCCTTTTCTGCCGCCCTCAACAGAGCCTGCCCACCTAGACAGTCAGCATGGACGGCATGCCGTGGGGCATCTAGCAAGATGCTCACGGCTTCACCGTGCCCCTTTTCCGCCGCCTTCAACAGAGCCTGCCCATCTAGGCAATCAGCATGGGCGGCGTGCTGTGGGGCATCCAGCAAGATGTGCACTACCTCACTGTGGCCTCTCTCTGCCGCATTTATCAGAGCCCGACCATCTAGACAGTCGGCATGGGCAGCATGATGTGGGGCATGTACCAACATGCTCACTACCTCACTGTGGCCATTCTCTGCCGCCTTAACCAGAGCATGCCCATCATGGCAATCTGCATGGGCGGCGTGCTGTGGGGCATCCAACAACATACGCACAATGTTGCTGTGGCCGTTCCTTGCTGCATCATACAGAGCCCGACCATCTCGACAATCTGCATGGGCAGCGTGCTGTGGAGCATCCAACAACATTCGTACAATGTCAGCATGGCCTTTGCTGACAGCATCAAACAGAACCCGACCAAGTTGACAATCTGCATGAGCAGCGTGATGTGGAGCATCCAACAACATACGCACAATGTTGCTGTGGCCATTCTCTGCCGCCTGGACCAGAGCCTGACCAGATTGACAATCTGCATGGGCAGCGTGCTGTCGAGCATCCAACAACATACGCACAATGTTGCTGTGGCCGCTACTTGCTGCATTCAGCAAAGCCTGACCACGTTGACAGTCAGCATAAGCCGCATGCTGTGGGGCATCTAGCAATTGACTCACTGTCTCACAGTGGCCTATCCTTGAGGCAAACACAAGTGCTAGCCCACTACGGCAATCTGCGTGGGCGGCATACTGTGGGGCATTAAGCAAAATCCTAGTAAGCTCTGTCTGTCCTTCACCCCCCCACACCACAACTGCCAACAGGGCGCCATTCGATTCTTCCAACGATGCTGATCTCGAGACTAGCAAAGTAGCAACGTCGAGCTTGCCGTGCTGGAGGGCATGGCCGACGGCAGCGGGCATATCGCCTCGGCGCCTGTGGAGCAAGATCTGGCCAAGGTTTTGAGAAACGATAGACTGCCAGGCGCGACTGACGGTGCATACGTCGCCAATAGGGGAACCCAGTTGAAGGGTACGTAGAACGATGTCAGTCACTACATCTGACGGAAGCGGTGGAGAGGCAAACATGGTGCAGCACTCCGGGGAAAGGAGATGAGAGAACTAACGCACAATCGGCGCGGATTAAGGAACGGCACGCAAGGGAGCGCCACTGTGGCATGCAGTCCTCAGGTCGTGGCAGGCAAAGCGAAGGATAGCAGTGTGCGAAGTCGGCGTGGACTAAAAAAAGCAAGCTGTCCCAAGGGGTCCTCGGACAACACCATGGGGGCTGGGGGCAGCTTCTAGTCACCTCACTTCCGTTGCGCGTGGAGTGGCAGAACCCCCCTCAAAGCGAATCACTCGAAGCACCTAGCACCCGTTCTGTAGTTGCCCCAAAATCCTTTCAAGCACCCCTGTGTAAATATAACTTGCATCGATCTTGCGAGTTTTCCCCAAACGATTCACTCCTTCCGTTCCTGCCTCGTCACAGCCACATGCGCGTTCTTGTTATCACTGCGCTGCTCCTTGGATTCGCCATTGCAATCCCATTGGAAGGTGCGAATCTATCATCGATGCACGTGTGCGAGGAACGAGGATTGGCGTGGTCCTTTTGTTCTTGAGTTGTTTCACTCCTTCACTGGTTCACTCAAACCTTCTGCTGGGGTTTCACTCCTTCACTCTAACCTCCTGCTGGAGTTGCTGTGGCGTGCAGTGATTATCAAATCATGTGATTATACTCTCTCTTCTCTTTGAATACATCTCTTTGAATACATCTCTTTGAATACACGAGCTGTCATATGATGGTGTAGGTGAGGGGGGGCAGAGTTGGGTGGGGTGGGGTGGGGTGGGGGTGAGGAGGGCCAGGGAGGGTTGGGGTGGGTGGTCAGGGTGGGTGTGGGGTGGGGTGATGAGGGTGGGTGGGTGAGAGTGGGGGGGGGAAGGGGGTTGGGGATACGGAGGGGAAGACGGTGTGTTTGTGTGTGATGGGTTTCTTTGCTGTCGCTAGGAGCTACGGTCATATACCATTTCCTCTTTGTACTTCTTTGTACTTCTTTGTACTTCTCTGTACTTCTTATACCTGTTGAAGCTGCAGCAGACTGCTATTCTGTTGGTCTGTTGCAACGCTTGCTTGCTGCAATATTGCAATGAATATGTGGGGGTGGGGGGCAATGCTTCTTACAAAAAAAACGTGTCATGTCGTGTCATGTCATGTCATGTCATGTCATGTCATGTCATGTCATGCAACGCAACACAATGCAATGCAATGCAACGCAGCGCAGCGCAATGCAATGTAATGTAATGTTATGTAATGTAATGCAATGCAATGCAATGCATTGCAATGCAATGTACTGCAACGCAACGCAATGTAGCGCAATGCAATGTAATGTAATGATACAAGGGTTTTCAGCTGAATCTGGGCTGCTCACCAGCTCCAATTGCAAGTCCTCCCTTGTAATACCCATAGTGGTTGGTGGGTTGGGATAGTGGTGGGTGGGTTGGGATAGAGGTGGGTCGGGAATGTGGTGGGTGGGTCGGGATAGTGGTGGGTGGGTTGGGATAGTGGTGGGTGGGTTGGGATAGAGGTGGGTTGAGAATGCGGTGGGTGGGTCGGGATAGTGGTGGGTGGGTTGGGATATACGTGGGTCGGGAATGCGGTGGGTGGGTCGGGATAGTGGTGGGAGGGTTGGGATAGAGGTGGGTCGGGATAGTGGTGGTTTGGATAGTACCCACCCCACCCCACCCCACCCCAACACCCCACCCCACCCACCGCACCACACCTCACCATACCCCACCGTATTCCCACCCCCATCATGCACTTATAGACATGCTCCCTTGGGGATATCCCCCCCCCCACCCCACCACCACCACACCACACCACACCACCACACACACAAACCCACGCCACCAAGCACCACACCACCACACATACCCCCCCCCCCCCCCCCCCCCCCCCCCCCCCCCCCCCCACCACCACCACCACCACCACCACCACAATACCCCCCCCCCCCACCCCACCCACCACCACACCACCACCACACATAACCACGCCAACGCCACCACCACGCCCCACACCAGCCACCACACACATACCCCCCCCCACACTACCCCCCCCCCCCCCCCCACCCCCCACCCACCCACCCCACCCCACCACCCCACCCCCACCACCACACATACCCCACGCCACACCACGCCACCACACAACCACCGACACCACCACCACCCATACCCCCTCCCCCCCACCCCCCACCCCCCACCCCCACCTCCACCAGCCACACAAACCACCCACCCATACCCACCCACACCACACCACCACACCACCACAATACCCACCCCCCCCCACCCCATTACACCACACCACCACCCTCACATATACCCACCCAACACCACACCACCACAACCACCTCACACTACCCACCCCCCCCCCAACCCACCACCACACTCACCTACAACCACACATACCCACGCGCCACATTTTCCCACCACCCACTCACAGATGGCCGTGGTCCTTTTCAAATGTGTGCCTTGCCTCGTGGCTGTTTAGATTGCCAGGACTTTCGTCAAAGACCCCCTCCCCACTACCCCCCACACCCACCCCCCCCCAACCCACAACCCAACCCACAACCCACACCCATTCCCTTCCTTTCCTCCCCATCCCACACCCCACACACCAAACCCACTACCACCCACCCACGCCACCTTTTCTCCCCACCATGCACAGATGGACGTGGACCCTTTGGGATGCGTGACACTTGCCACGTGGCTGTTTAGATTGCACAGGACTTCTTCAATGACCCCCACCCCCACTCCCCCTCAACCCAACCCAACCCACCCCCAACCCTATTCCTCCCCCCAACACCCACACCGCACCACCACACACACACACACCACCACCTTTTCTCCCCACCATGCACAGATGGACATGGTCCCTTTGGGATGTGTAACACTTGCCACGTGTCAGTGAAGATTGCACATGACTTCGTCAATGACCCGGCAACCCTCACCCCACCCACCCCACCCCCACCCCCACCCCCACCCACCCACGTCACCTTTTCCCACCACCACTCACAGATGGACGTGGGCCATTTGAATTGCGTGACACTTGCCATGTGGCTGTTTAGATTGCACAGGACTTCTTCAATGACCCCCCCCCCCCCCCCCCAACCCCAACCCCAACCCCAACCCAACCCTATTCCTCCCCCCAACCATGCACAGATGGACGTGGACCATTTGAAATGCGTGACTCTTGCCACGTGTCTATGAAGATTGCACAGGACTTCTTCACTGACCCTGCGACCCCCACCGCACCCTACCCCACCCTATCCTACCCCACCCCACCCCCACCCTCACCCACCCACGTCACCTTTTCCCACCACCATTCACAGATGGACGCGGTCCCTTTGGGATGTGTGACACTTGCCACATGGCTGTCTAGATTGCACAGGACTTTTTCAATGACCCCCAACCCAACCCAACCCAACCCAACCCAACCCCAACCCTATTCCTCCCCCCAACACCCACACCGCACCACCACACACACACACTACCACCTTTTCTCCCCACCATGCACAGATGGACGTGGTCCCTTTGGGATGTGTGACACTTGCCATGTGGCTGTGAAGATCGCACAGGACTTCTTCAATGACAAGGCAACCCCCACACTCCTGGTATGTACTGTACTTGTACTTTGTACTTTCTTGTCCTCCTGGTGTGTACTGACTTGTACTGCCTTGCCCTCCTGGCATGTGTTGAATTTTACTTTCTTGTCCTCCTTGTGTGTGCTGCCTTGTACTGCCTTGCCCTCCTGGCATGTATTGAATTCTACTTCCTTGTCCTGGTTTGTACATCCTTGTACTGCCTTGCCCTCCTGACATGTATTGAATTGTACTTTCTTGAGCTCCTGATGTGCACCGCCTTCCAATCTCTCCAATATGTTTTCTAGCCCTAGCCTTAGCCTTAGCCTAACTTGCCCTAACTAGCCCAGGATTAATACTTGCACACATGGAACACGGCTTGCCCCTACCACATCCCCCTCCCTACTACTCACCCAAATCCTTAAGAAAGAAAAAAAAGATAACGCCTGGAGGGGCGTGGTGTTAAGGAGACCCTCCCGTACGCCGCAGCTGGGGAAAGTCACCATGGCAGACATAGTAAGTGTCACCCTCCAGGCGGGAGGGACTCCTTCATGCGACGTGTGGCAAGAATGCTGGTACAGAAGGCGATAGATTATCTTCCTTCAATACTATAATTCAATATAATTAATCCTTCAGCCAAACCTAGCTTCATCCGTACCCCTGACCAAACCCTGACCCCCCTAACCATACCCCCCCGCTCACACAAACACACATTACTAACTACTAACCATACACACACCTCGCACACCTCACACACCCCACACCCCACACCCACGACCCACTCACAGATGCCTTATTCCATCTCTTTCAGCATCTTAGCATCATGCCTACCCCTGACCCTACCCTCTAAGTGTAGTTTGGCCAAACGGGCTCAAGGGACTTGCCCAACTGTGATATGAAGGGCTAAAAAAGAAAACACATACCCTGACCCCCCTAACCATATCTAGGGAACGGCAAATCATATGATGTTGACCAAAGACGAGTATGATATCATATGATATCATACACAAATCAGATGATTTAATATCATATGATATGATGCCCCAGGCCAAAGTTACCTAGTCAGACCGCCGGCATCAAATGATATCATATGATATCATATGATGACATGATATCATATGATATCATATACCCTGACCTCCCCAACCATATCCTGACCTTATTCCATCTATTACAGGGTGCCACTGTGAGCGACGCGGTGACAGGATTCATGTCCTTGACTGGAGTTGCACACACATGGCTTGCCCCTACCACTTCCGCATTCCAATCCTTACCCTAATCCTTGTGCCAAACCACAACTAAGCGTCATACCTGCCCCTAACCGTACCGTGACCCCCCCAACCACACCGTGACCCCCCTAACCATTACCCCCCCCCCCCCCCCCCCCTCCTTCCACCCCCCCCCCCCCCCCCACACCCCCCCACCCCCCCCCCCCCCACACACGCACACACACCCCATACCCCACGCACATGACCCACACTCAAATACCGTATTCCATCTCTTTCAGGGCGCCGCTGTGAGCGATGAGGCCTGTGCACACATGGAGTGCCCCTACCAGAAGAAAAAGGTATTCTAATATTATACTATTGTTAAAAAATGTAATCTATCAGTGAGTAGTATTATGACATGATAATAATTTAATTTATTTAAAACATAAATTAAGTCAACCAATCTGGTTGTGATGGACGAGGCCTGCTTACCGATGGAGTGCCCCTACCAGAAGAAAAAGGTACTATAATATTAGAATATTAGAATATTTTAATATTTTAATATGTTAATATTTTAATACTATGAAAAACAAAAGTATAGTATATTAGTGAGTAGTGTGCAATGAGGCCTGCGCACAAATAGAGTGCCCCTACCAGAAGAAAAAGGTATTATAACATTACAATATGTAAATCAGGTAAATGTTAATAAAAACAAAAGTATAGTCTACCAGTCTCGTTGTGAGCGACGAGGCCTGCGCACACATTTGGAGTGCCCCCACCAGAATAAATAGGTATTATAATGTTAGAATATATATTGTATTATTAATAATAATTATCCTTGTTTAAATTATAATATAATAAAATAATGTTATAATATTATGGTATTATTAAACAAAAATAATATATTAGTGACAGGACTCAATTAGACTCAATTATAATCGATTAGTGACTTGTATTATATAAGTATAGTCTACCAATCTCGTTGTGAGCCATGAGGCATGCGCATACATGGAGTGCCCCTACAAGGAGAAAAGTGTACTATTTTAATATAATTATAAACAAAAGTATAGTCTACCAATCTAGTTGTGAGCCATGAGGCATGCGCATACATGGAGTGCCCCTACAAGGAGAAAAGTGTACTATTTTAATACAATTATAAACATAAGTATAGTCTACCAATCTCGTTGTGAGCCATGAGGCATGCGCATACATGGAGTGCCCCTACAAGGAGAAAAGTGTACTATTTTAATATAATTATAAACAAAAGTATAGTCTACCAATCTCGTTGTGAGCCATGAGGCATGCGCATACATAGAGTGCCCCTACAAGAAGAAAAGTGTACTATTTTAATATAATTATAAACAAAAGTATAGTCTACCAATCTCGTGGTGAGCAATGAGGCATGCGCACAAATGGAGTTGTTCCCCTACCATATGTCCATATGAAAAGCTATTATACAATTTTAATATTTTAATACTTTATATATAATATTATTATATTTTAGTGAGTAGTGAGCAATGAGGCCTGCGCACACATGGAATGCCCCTACCAGAAGAAAAAGGTGTTCAAATATTATAGTATGTAAATTTTTTAATACTATTAAAAACATTAGTATGACATATTCGTGAGTAGTGGGAAATGAGGCTTGTGCACACATGGAATGCCCCTACCAGAAGAAGAAGGTACCATACAATTTTAGTATTATAATTTTCTAATATTGTAATATTATTTAAAACAAAAGTACAGTCTATTAGTGATTAGTGAGCAATAAGGCCTGTGTACACATGGAGTGCCCCTACCAGAAGAAAAAGGTATTAACATATTATAATATGTTAATATTTTAAAACTCTAAAAAACACAAGTACAGTCTATTAGTGAGTAGTGAGCAATGAGGCCTGTGCACACATGGATTGCCCCTACCAGATGAAGAAGGTAAACATAAGTTGTACATCACAAGTCCTAGGCAGTGTCGCAAGCGACGAGGAAAATTGGCGGAGAGTGTTATCGGAGCGACAGGTGGCAATGTAATCAAAAACCAAAGCCAGTTAGTTATGAGACAGTTGGCTGAGGTGTCAGGCACAAACAAAGGTTGGTCAAACGGACAACAGGGTGACCCTGGGGGCTCCCGCCCCTCAGAAGAGTTGGTTGGGTGGGTGGGTGGGTGGGTGTGGGTGTGGATTCCCCCCCCCCCAACCCCTACCCCCCCCCCCCCCAACCCAACCCAACCCAACCCAACCCAACCCAACCCAACCCAAACCCAAACCCCAACCTCAACCCCAACCCCAACCCCAACCCCAACCCCACACACACACACTTCTACACAGTGCACCGCCCTCTCCCATTCCCTCCCCTCCCCCTTCATCAAATGGTTTGCAGCCACCACCACCCCAACCTTCATGTGCTTTGACCATACGTATGCCGTGGCGTACAGCCAGCGATGCAGCCTGTTGAGACCCCCCCCCCCCCCCCCCCTTCTACACAGTGCACCGCCCTCTCCCCCTCCCTCCCCTCCCTCTTCTCCATTGGTTTGCAGCGACTGCCCCCCCCCCCCCCCAGCCTCCATGTGCTCCTCCCCCCCCCCCCCCCCCCCCCCCCCCACACACACACACACCCTCTCTCCCCTTCATCTCCCTAACCTCTTCTACACAGTGCACCGCCCTCTCCCCTTCCCTCACCAGCCTCCATGTGCTCCCCCCCCCCCCCCACACACACACACACACTCTCTCCCCTTCATCTCTCTAACCTCTTCTACACAGTGCACCGCCCTCTCCCCTTCCCTCCCCAGCCTCCATGTGCTCCCCCCCCCCCCCCCCCCCCCCCCACACACACACACACAACCCTCTCTCCCCTTCATCTCCCTAAACCTCTTCTACACAGTGCACCGCCCTCTCCCCTTCCCTCCCCAGCCTCCATGTGCTCCTCCCCCCCCCCCACACACACACACCCTCTCTCCCCCTCATTTCTCTAAGCCTCTTCTACACAGTGCACCGCCCTCGTCCCCTTCCCCTCCCCAGCCTCCATGTGCTCCTCCCCCCCCCCCCCCCCCCCCCCCCCCACACACACACCACACAACCCTCTACCCCCCTCATTTCCCTAGCCTCTTCTACACAGTGCACCGCCCTCTCCCCTTCCCTCCCTTCCCTCTTTGCCAAGTGGTTTGCAGCCACTGTCACCCCAACCTCTATGTGCCCCAAACAACCCCCCCCCCCCCCCCCCCCCTAGCCTCTTCTACAACAGTGCACCTCCCTCTCCCATTCCCTCCCCTCCCTCTTCATCAGTGGTTCGCAGCCACCGCCACCCCAGCCTCCATGTGCCCCCAAAACCCAAAACTCAAACCAAAACCTCCTACCCATACCCCCCCCCCCCCCCCCCCCCCCCGCCCTCTTCTTCACAGTGCACCTCCCTCTCCCATTCCCCTCCCCTCCCTCTTCATCAAGTGGTTTGCAGCCACTGCCACCCCAGCCTCCATGTGCCCCCAAAACCCAAACTCAAACCAAAACCTCCTACCCATACCCCCCCCCCCCCCCCCCCCGCCCTCTTCTTCACAGTGCACCTCCCTCTCCCATTCCCTCCCCTCCCTCTTCATCAAGTGGTTCGCAGCCACTGCCACCCCCAGCCTCCATGTGCCCCCAAAACCCAAACTCAAACCAAAACCTCCTACCCATACCCCCCCCCCCCCCCCCCCCCCCCCCCCCCGCCCTCTTCTTCACACTGCACTCCTCCCTCTCCCATTCCCTCCCCTCCCTCTTCATCAAGTGGTTCGCAGCCACCGCCACCCCAGCCTCCATGTGCCCCCCAAAACCCAAACTCAAACCAAAACCTCCTACCCATACCCCACCCCCCCCCCCCCCCCCCCCCCCCGCCCTCTTCTACACAGTGCACCTCCCTCTCCCATTCCCTCCCCTCCCTTTTCGCCAAGTGGTTTGCAGCGCCACCGCCACCCCAGCCTCCATATGCCCCCAAAACCCAAACTCAACACCAAAACCTCCTACCCCCCCCCCCCCTCCCCCCCCTTCTTCTACACAGTGCACCGCCCTCTCCTATTCCCTCCCTCCCTCTTCATCAAGTGGTTTGCAGCCACCACCACCCTCAAGCTCTATGTGCCCCACAAAACCCCAACCCAAACCCAACCCCTCCAACCCTCCAACGACCCTACCCCCCCCCCCCCTACCCCCCCCTCTTCTACACAGGTGGCAACCGCCTTCCTCCCGTTCCCTCCCTTCTCCCTCTTCATCGAATGGTCCCAACCTCCATGTGGCCCCTAAAAGTCAAACTTACCCCCCCACAAACACGCACACATCCCCCCCCCCCGCCCCCCCCACATCATCCCCCCCCCCCCCCCCCCCCCCCCCTTCTACACAGTGCACCGCCCTCTCCCCCCTCCCTCCCCTCCCTCTTCTCCCAGTGGTTTGCAAAGCGACTGCCAACGCCACCCAGCCTCCATGTGCTCCTCCCCGCCCCCCCCCCCCCCCCCCCCCCCCCCCCCCCACACACACACACACACTCTCTCCCCTTCATTCTCCCTAACCTTTTCTACACAGTGCCACCGCCCTCCATCCCCTTCCCTCCCCAGCCTCCATGTGCTCCTCTTCTCCCCCCCCCCCCCCCCCCCACACACACACACAACCCTCTCGCCGCCCTTCATCTCCCTAACCTCTTCTACACAGTGCACCGCCCTCTCCCCTTCCCTCCCCAGCCTCCATGTGCTCCTCCCCCCCCCCCCCCCCCCCCCCCCCACACACACACACACACCCCTCTCTCCCCTTCATCTCCCTAACCTCTTCTACACAGTGCACCGCCCTCTCCCCTTCCCTCCCCAGCCTCCATGTGCTCCTCCCCCCCCCCCCCCCCCCCCCCCCCCCCCCCCCCCACACACACACACACCCTCTCTCCCCTTCATCTCCCTAACCTCTTCTACACAGTGCACCTCCCTCTCCCATTCCCTCCCCTCCCTCTTCATCAAGTGGTTTGCAGCCACCGCCACCCCAGCCTCCATGTGCCCACCAAAACCCAAACTCAAACCAAAACCTCCTACCCATACCCCCCCCCCCCCCCCCCCCCCCCCCCGCCCTCTTCTACACAGTGCACCTCCCTCTCCCATTCCCTCCCCTCCCTCTTCATCAAGTGGTTTGCAGCCACCGCCACCCCAGCCTCCATTTGCCTCCAAAACCCAAACGCAAAACAAAACCTCCTACCCATACCCACCCTACCCACCCTACCCATACCCACCCTACCTATACTCCTACCCATACCCACACCCACCCTACCCCACCCCACCCTACCCACCCTACCCCACCCTACCCGTACCCACCCTACCCACCCTACCCACCCCACCCTACCCACCCTACCCCACCCTACCCATACCCACCCTACCCACCCTACCCCACCCCACTCACCCACCCCCTTCTTCTACACAGTGCACCACCCTCTCGCCGAATAGTTTGCATCCAGTCACCCCAACATTCATGTGCCCCCCCCCCCCCCCCACACACACACACACTCCCCCCACACACACACACACTCCCCCCCCCACACACACACCCACCCCACACACCCACCCTCTTCTACACAGTGCACTGCCCTCTCCCATTCCCTCCCCCCACTCTTCTTCAAGTGGTTTGCAGCCACCGCCACCGCCATTCCAGTCTCCATGTGCCCCACAAAACCCAAACCTAAACCCTCCAACCCCCCTAACTCCCCCTTCTTCTACACAGAGCATCGCCTTCTCCCATTCCCTCTTCGCCGAGTGGTTAGCAGCCACCGCCACCCCAGCCTCCATGTGCCCCCAAAACCCAAACTCAGATCAAAACCTCCTACCCCTCCCCCCCCCCCCCCCCCCCCCCAACGCCCCCCCCACCCCTTCTTCTACACAGTGCACCTCCCTCTCCCATTCCCTCCCCTCCCACTTTGCGGAGTGGTTTGCAGCCACCGCCACCCCGACCTCCAGGTGCCCTCAAAAACCAAACTTAGACATAAACCCCCCAACTCAATCTCCAACGCCCCTCCCCCCCCCCCCCACCCAACCCCCCCCCCCTCCCTCTTCTACACAGTGCTCCGCCCTCTCCCATTCCCTCCCCTCCCTCTTCACCAAGTGGTTTGCAGCCACCGCCACTGCCACCGCCTCCCCAACCTCCACGTGTCCCCAAAAAACAAAATCAAACTCGACCCCCCCCCCCCCCCCCCTCCCCCTTATTCACTGTGCATCACCCTCGCCCGCTCCCTCCCCTCCCTCCTCTCCCAGTGGTTTGCAGCCCCCGCCCCTGTCACCCAAACCTCCATGTTCCCCCCAAAACTCTAACCCAAATCCAAACCTCACCCCCCCCTACACCCCCCCCCCCCTCTCTTCTACACAGTGCACCGCCCTCTCCCATTCCCTCCCCTCCCTCCTCTCCCAGTGGTTTGCAGCCCCCGCCCCTGCCCCCCCAACCTCCATGTGCCCCCCAAAAACAAACTTCCCCCCCACCACCACCACCACCACCACACACACACACGCACACACACACATACACACACTTATCCCCCCCCTCTCTTCTACACAGTGCATTGCCCTCTCCCATTCCCTCCCCTCCCTCCTTTCCCAGTGGTTTGCAGCCACCACCACTGCCTCCCCAACCTCCATGTGCCCCCAAAACTCAAACCCAAACCCAAACCTCACCCCCCCCTACACACCCTCACCCCCCCCACACACATACCCCTCTTCTACGCAGTGCACCGCCCTCTCCCATTCCCTCCCCTCCCTCTTCATCAAGTGGTTTGCAGCCACCGCCACACCAGCCTCCATGTGCTCTGACCAGCACGTGTGCAGGGGCGTACAGCCAGCCATGCAGCCTGTCGGAGACGACTCCACCCTGTGTGGCATGTGCAAGTATGTGGTGTCTAGAGTCCAGGGCTCCCTGAACGATACCTCTGTGCAAGAGGACATCAAGCAGAAGCTGCTCAAGGTGAGCTGGTGTGCTGATAATTTTGCACTTGTTTTTCTTTATTATTTTCTTTCCCTCTTTAATTATCCACTCTGGAAGGTATTACTCCAACCTGTGTGGAATGTGCAAGTATGTGGTGTCTAGAGTCCAGGGCTCACTGAACGATACCTCTGTGCAAGAGGACATCAAGAAGAAGCAGCTCAAGGTACGGTGGTTTTCTTCTTCTTTTTCTTCTTCTTCTCTCTCTTCAATTATCCAGCCTGTTAGAGATGACCCCACCTTGTGTGGCATGGGCAAGTTTGTAGTGTCTAGTGTCCAGGGCTCCCAGAACGATACCGCTGTGCAAGAGGACATCAAGAAGAAGCGGCTCAAGGTGAGTTTTGTTTCTCTCACTAATTATGCATTTATGCAGCATGTAAGGGACGACTCCACCCTGTGTGACATGTTCAAGTATGTAGTAATACAAATGTAGTGACAAGTATGTATCCGTGATTGTGCATGTGCAAGTATGTAGTAATACAAATGTAGTGACAAGTACGTATCCGTGATTGTGCATGTGCAAGTATGTAGTAATACAAATGTAGTGACAAGTATGTATCCGTGATTGTGCATGTGCAAGTATGTGGTTTCAAGGGTCCAGGACTCCCTGAATGATACTGCTGTGCAAGAAAACATCAAGGAGAAGCGGCTCCAGGTGAGAGGGTATCAGGGCAGACCTCCCCCCCCCCCCCCCCCCCACACACACACACACACACACACACACACACACTTCTACACAGTGCACCGCCCTCTCCCATTACCCCCCCCCCCCCCCACACACACACACACCCACACCACTCATTAATCATTATGAGGGAGTGTTTCTCAATAACGGCCATCTGCTAGGAGTTTATGATGTCACCGGTATCAGGGTACTTTCAAGCGCGCTCTTTTGCGCGCTGGCGCGCTGCCTTGTTGAGCCCCACTGCGCGTTTCGCGCAGATTTTTGCAACCCCTGTGGGCGCAACAAGCACCTTTTGTGCTTTTTGCTCTACAAAGCGCAGTTTTTTTTGTTTTCGAGTGCGCTAAAGCGCTGGTCAATTTGGTCAATGGAAGTACCCTGGAGAGGGTACGCTCTTTTTAATTACAAATTTTGTATTACCACCTAGAGACGACTCCATCCTGTGAGGCATTTGTTTCCTTATTATTTATTATTTATTCAGGATGTTTTTATAATTTTTATTCTTTATTCTTTATTCAGGATGTTTTTTTAATTTTGTTATTTATTATTTATTCAGGATGTTTTTATTTTCATCAGCACGTATGTGGTGTCTAGTGTCCGGGGCTCCATGAACGATACCGCCGTGCTAGAGGAGATGAAGGAGAAGCTGCTCAAGGTGAGGTGGTTTGCTTTTTTGGCGGAGCGCCCCCTTCTGGAGGGCAGGAGCCCCCATGTATACCCATTTGCCCGTTCGACTATCTGATTGTGATGAAGCCTGAACGTCAGCAAACGGTCTCGTAACTAACTCGCTTCCGTTGCTGCCTGTCGCTCCGTCGCGATCACTCCCCGCCAATTCTTAGCTTCGCAGGCGACGCTGCTTAGAACTTGTTTCCTTTTTTTCTTTTTCCCCTTCTTTTTCTTCTCTCTCTTCAATTATCCAGCCTGTTAGAGATGACCCCACCTTGTGTGGCACGTGCGAGTTTGTAGTGTCTAGTGTCCAGGGCTCCCAGAACGATACCGCTGTGCAAGAGGACATAAAGAAGAAGCGGCTCAAGGTGAGTTTTGTTTCTCTCATTAATTATGCATTTATGCAGCATGTAAGGGACGACTCCACCCTATGTGGCTTGTGCAAGTATGAAGTAATCCACATGTAGTGACCTCTATGTGGTATCGAGTGTCCAGGGCTCACTGAACGATACCGTCGCCGCATTTATTTCTGTTTTTATAAATTTCAGATATGTGGGGACCTTCCAGGCGCCATTTCTAAATAACCAACATTTCTACCTAACCAACATACCTAACCTCAACTGTTTTTTGTTTGTTCACATCCGTGGCGAGCTTCCTGGCGACATTCCCACCTAACTGACATTACTACCTAACCTACATTACTACCTAACCGACATTACTACCTAACCTACATTACTACCTAACCGACATTACTACCTAACCTACATTACTACCTAACCGACATTACTACCTAACCGACATTACTACCTAACCGACATTACTACCTAACCGACATTACTACCTAACCGACATTACTACCTAACCGACATTACTACCTAACCGACATTACTACCTAACACCCCTACATTACTACCTATACGACTTACTACCTAACCGACATACTACCTAACCACAATTACTACCTACCGCCAGTACTCCCTAACCACATTACTACACCGACATTACTACCTAACCGACTAACTACCTAACCGACATTAATACCTACCCATACTACCCTCAACCGACATTACTACCTAACCGACATTACTACCTAACCGACATTACTACCTAACCGACATTACTACCTAACCGCACTTTTTGTTTTTACTACCTAACCGACATTTACTTACTAGCCTAACCGACTTCTACTGCCGTAACCGACATTCCTACCTAACGCGACATTCTACCTACTCGACATTACTACCTAAACCGACATTACCTACCTACCAGACATTACTACCTAACCGACATTACACTACCCATTTCCACCTAACCTACATTACTACTAACCTTACATACCACCTAACCGACCTACCTAACCCCTTACCAACCTACCCACATTCACCTAACCTACATTACCACCTAACCTACATTACTACCTCACCTACATTTCTACCTAACCTACATTTCTACCTAAACTACAACTAACCTCAACTTATTTTTGTGTGTTTCAGATCTGTGGGAACCTTCCAGGTGTCATTTCTAACTAACCGACATTACTGCCTAACCGACATTTCTAACTAACCTACATTCCTACCTAACTGACATAACTAACCTCAACTGTTTTTGTGTGTTTCTAATCTGCAGTGTGCTTCCAGGCGACATTTCTACATAACTGACTTTTCTACCTAACTGACATTTCTACCTAACCGACATTTCTACATAATTGACGTAACAAACTTCAACTGTTTTTGTGTGTGTTCAGATCTGTGGTAACCTTCCAGGCGACATTTCTAACTAACCAACATAACTAACCTCAACTGTTTTTGTGTGTCTTCAGATCTGTGGGGACCTTCCAGGCGACATATCTACCAACTGCACTGATTTTGTCAACAAGTATGGTAAGTGAGCTGAAGTAAAGGGGCTTTTTTTATTTTTATTTCTCCTGGCACTTTTTATTTTTATTTCTCCCTGTACTATTTTATTTATAATCCTCCACATACCTTTTTATTTTATCTGTCTCACGGTACTTTTTTATTCACATTGCTCCCGGTACTTTTTTATTTATTTGATCGTGTTTGTTGTGTGCACAGATTTTGACAACATGTATGGTCAGTGTGCTCAAGTGAAGGGGCGTGAATAATGTGTTTTTATGCATTTATGCATTTATGTATTTCTGTATTTTTTATGCATTCATTTGTGTACTTATTCATTTTTGTATTTATTTATGTATTTATGTATTTTTATGCATTCATGTATTTATGTATTGTATATATTTTATTGCGCTTGGTGTGTGCACTGATTTTGTCAACAAGTACGGTAAGTGAAGTGAAGGGGAGTGGATAACCTTGTATTGTTTTTTTTCTTCCCGGACTTGTTTATTTTAATTTACTTATTTTATTGTGTTTGGTGTGTGCACCGATGTAGTAAACACATACGGTAAGTGACCTGAAGTGAAGGGGAGTGGATAACCTTGTATCATGTTTTTATTTATTTATTTAATATGCTTTATTGCGTTTGGTGTGTGCACCGATGTGTTCACCAAGAACGGTGAGCGAGCTGAAGTGAAGGGGAGTGGATGTTTTCATGTATGCATTTATTTATTTCGTATGCTCTTTGGTGTCTGGTGTGTGCACTGGTGTTGTACTCAAGTACGGCCAGCGAGCTGTAGAGAAGGGGAGTGGATAACCTTTTGTTTTATTTCCATTTATTCATTTTGTTTTATTTCCATTTATTCATTTTGTTTTATTCATTTTATTGTATTTTCATTTATTTATTTTGTTTTTATTCATTTTATTGTATTTTCATTTATTGATTTTGTTTTTATTCATTTTATTGTATTTTCATTTATTCATTTTGTTTTTATTCATTTTATTGTATTTTCATTTATTGATTTTGTTTTTATTCATTTTATTGTATTTTAATTTATTCATTTTGTTTTTATTCATTTTATTGTATTTTCATTTATTTATTTTGTTTTTATTCATTTTATTGTATTTTAATTTATTTATTTTGTTTTTATTCATTTTATTGTATTTTAATTTATTCATTTTGTTTTTATTCATTTTATTGTATTTTCATTTATTTATTTTGTTTTTATTCATTTTATTGTATTTTCATTTATTTATTTTGTTTTTATTCATTTTATTGTATTTTAATTTATTTATTTCATTGTGTTTGGTGCGTGCACCCACCCACCCACCCACCCTCCAGAGCCCATCATCACTGACTTCATCAACACTGCCGAGCCTGAGCAGGTTGTGAACTCATTGACACTATTCCACCTACCCCACCCCCAACCGCCCGACCCCCCACCCCCCACCCGCTCTGCCCCATCAAACCCAAACCCAAACCCAAACCTTCCAACCCCGAGAGACCACCTATACCCCCCCACACACACACACACACACACAAACACACACACACACATACCCCCACCCCACCCCACCCCACCCCACCCCACCCTCCCACCCTCCAGAGCCCATCATCACTGACTACATCAACACTGCCGAGCCTGAAAAGGTCTGTGAACTCATCGGCACCTGCACCAGCGCTCCAGCTAGCACCATGACCCTGTGGACACAGCCCCCCCCTGCCCTCCCCGCCACCTTGGTTTCGGGGCTCGCCCAGATGAGGGCCTCCACAAGCGATGCCAGGTTCTTGGCAGCTTCCCCCAATGATATGTGTGACGTGTGCCAGGTAGGATGACTGTGTGTATGTGTGGGTGTGGTGGGTGAGGGTAGGGGTGTGGTTGCGTGTGTGTGTGTGGGGGGGGGTGGGGGTGGGGGTGGGGGTGGGGGGGGGGTCAGTGAGTAGGCAGCGTCCCCCAATGAGGTGTGCGACGTGTGTGTGTGAGACGGCTGTGTGGGTGGGTGGGTGGGTGGGTTGGGGAAGAGTGTGTGGATGGGGGGGGGGGGGGGGGGGGGGAGTACACCTGGCAGCTAAAACCATAAAGCAAAACAAATAAACTTTCTTAGCTGAAAACAGTAGACCCTAAAAATTGTAAACCTAAAACCTGAGCACCCTAAAAATCGTAAACCCTACACCATAAAACAAATTCCTTGACTACAAGCGGTTACACTGAAAAACATATGCTCCTTGCAAAATACTGAATACTTAATACGAAATCAACCTAAATACTAAATACTAATCACTAAATCAACCTTAATACGAAATCAACCTAAATACAAAATCAACTTAAATACTAAATCAACCCAAATACTAAATCAACCCAAATACGAAATCAACCCAAGTACGAAATCAACCTAAATACAACATCAACCAAAACACTAAATACTAAATACGAAATCAACCTAAATATGAAATCAACCTAAATACGAAATCAACCTAAATACGAAATCAACTTAAATTCAAAATCAACCTAAGTTCAAAATCAACCTAAATTCAAAATCAACCTAAATACTAAATCAACCTAAATACGAAATCAACCTAAATACTAAAAACTAATTACGAAATCAACCTAAATACGAAATCAACCCCAATACGAAATCAACCTAAATTTGAAATCAACCTAAATACGAAATACTAATTACGAAATCAACCTAAATACGAAATCAACCCAAATACGAAATCAACCTAAATTCGAAATCAACCTAAATGCTAAATACTAAATACTAATTACTAAATCAACCTAAATGCTAAATATTAAATACTAATTACTAAATCAACCTAAATGCTAAATCAACCTAAATTCGAAATCAACCTAAATACGAAATCAACCCAAATACGACATCAACCCAAATACGAAATCAACATAAATACAACATCAACCTAAATACAAATTACGACATCAACCTAAATACAAAATCAACCTAAATGCGAAAAACTAATTACTAAAAACAAATGACAAACATATCATAAGCTATGCAATCAAAACAAATAAAATAACAGAGAAGAAACAACAACTAAATACATACATACTAAATACGTATAACTACAAGATAAGAAGTACCGAGAAGTACCTGAGAAGTACTAAATACTAAAATAATACTGAATAAACGTGACAAAAATATGCTAAATAAACATGACACAAAAACGCTCCTTGCAGATGGCCGTCATCGAGGTAAGCTCACTCATTAAGAGCCCAACAGTCATTGACAAAATAAATATTTGAAAAAACGTGGCAACACATGCTCCTTGCAGATGGCCGTTATTGAGAAACACTCCCTCATAATGAGTTGCGTGTGTGTGGGGTGTGTGTGTGTGGGGGGGGGGGGTATTCAGTGTGCATGTAGGTGGTCTGCCCAGGCATAAGAAGCAAAGCAAATGAAACACAAGAAGACTAAACACACGTGGCAACACATGCTCCTTGCAGATGGCTGTTATTGAGAAACACTCCCTCATAATGAGAGGTGGTGTGTGTGTGTGGAGGAGGGGGGGGGGGGGGGGGGGGGGGGGGTAATCAGTGTGCATGTAGGTGGTCTGCCATAGCATAAGAAGCAAAGCAATGCGAAACACAAGAAGACTAAATAAACGTGACAACATATGTTCATTGTGGATGGCTGTTAGTGAGAAACACTCCCTCATAATGAGAGGTGTGTGTGTGTGTGGTGGTGGTGGTGTGGTGGTGGTGGGGGGGGGGGGGGGGGGGGGTCGGTTTTGTTTTTTTTTTGTTTTAGTTGTTATTGTATTTTTTCCTCCTTGTGCGTGCTCGAGAGTCTGCCCAGCCCTCCGCATCAAAGCACATGAACCACAAGAATCCTCAACCCCCTTGTCACCCCTGCCTTCCTTCATATGGCTGTTATTGATAACACTCCCTTCATAATGAGAGGTGGTGTGTTTTGTGTTTAGGGGGTGGTGTTTTTGTGTGTCTGTGTGGGGTGGGTGGGTGTGGGTTGTTGGTGTGGTGGTGTGGTGTCTTTGTTTGTGTGGTTTTGTTTTTGTTTTTTATTATTTTTTCTTTTTTTGTTGTGGCTTGTTTTTTCTTTTTTTGTTTTTTCTTTTTTTCTCGCATCTCTTTTCTTTTTGTTCTTTTGTTTGTTTTTTTTCTTTTTCTTTTTTTTTTTATTTCTTTTTTTTTTTTTTTTTTTCCTTTTCTCTTTCTTTTTTTATTTTTTTTTTTTTTTTTTTTCTTTTTTCTTTTTTTTGTCTTTTTTTTTTTTTTTTTTTTTTCTTTTTTTTTTCTTATTTTTTTGTTTTTTTTTCTTTTTTTTTCTTTGTTTTTTATCTTTTGTTGTTCCTCCCGTGCATGGAGGTGGTCTGCCATAGCGAGATAAGAGCAAAGCTGAGTGAAACACAAGAAGACTAAATACACGTGGCAACATATGTTCCTTGCAGATGGCCGTTAGTGAGAAACACTCCCTCATAATGAGAGGTGTGTGTGTGTGGTGGTGGTGGTGGTGGTGTGTGTGTGTGTGGGGGGGGGGGGGGGGGGGGGGGTATCATGTGCGTTGTAGGAAGCTGCCCAAGCATACGAAGCAAAGCAAAGCGAAACACAAGAAGACTAAATAAACGTGACAACATATGTTCCTTGTGGTGGCTGTTATTGAGGCGCACTCCCTCATTCAGAGCCCAACAGTTCAGGAGAAGATTGTCAACTACACCCAAGTGAAAGCTATGCAAGCAACTGAAATAGAACAGAAGAAACAGATACTAAATAAACACTTAATACTAAATAGACACTTAATACTAAATAAACACTTAATACTAAATAAACACTTAATACTAAATAAACACTTAATACTAAATAAACACTTAATACTAAATAAACACTTAATACTAAATAAAAACTTAATACTAAATAAACAATACTTAAAACAATACTAAATACAAAAAACAATACTAAATACTGCAAAGAAGACGAAATAAACGTGACCAACTATGCTCCTTGCAGATGGCCGTCATCGAGGCACACTCCCTCATTCAGAGCCCAACAGTCCAAGAGGAGATTGTCAACTACACCAAGGTAATAATTGAAGTTATGAAATCATAATCATATCCATATAAATGTATAATACCAGTATGCTCCCTCCTACAAAGTATCTTGTACTCTCTCTCTATATTATATCTTATGTTATGTATATATATATATATATATATTATATATATATATATATATATATATCTCTCTCGGCGCGCGCGCCGCGCGCTCGCGCGCAGCGCGGCTCGCGCGCCGCGCCGCCCCTCGTGAGTGTGTTTGTGTGCCCGTGTGTGTGCCGCGCGCGCGCGCTCCGCTCCGCGCGCGCTCGCGCGCGCCGCTGCGGCGCGCGCGCCGCGCGCTGTCGTGTGTTTGTGTGTGGCCCAGGGTTTGTGTGCGCGCGCGCGCGCGCGCGCGCGCGCGGCGCGCGTCGCGCGCGCGCGCGCGCGCGCGCGCGCGTGCGTGTGTTTTGTGTGTGCCGTTGTTGTGCGCGCAGCGCGCGCGCGCGCCTCCTCTGCGCGCGCGCGCTCGCGCGCGCGCGCGCGCGCCGCGCGCGCGGAGTGTGTTTGTTCGTGGTTCCATTGTGTGTTGCGCGCGCGCGCCGCGCGCGCCGCGCGCGCGCGCGCGCGCGCGCGCGCGCGCGCGCGGTGTGTTTGTGTGTGACCGTGGGTGTGTGTTAGACGGAAGGCGAGCAGAGCGCAGCGCGCGGAGAGAGAGCGAGAGAGAGTGTTGGGTTGTGGCGATATATATACCCTGAATTGCGACCCTACATGCACTGACAGTTAAGGAGGAGATTGTTAACTACACCAAGGAAAGAACCGTGTAAATAATAATTGAAGTATTAATCATATATAAATATATATATAGATACCATTTGCTTTATTTTTTCTTTCTTATATTCTCTTATAGATATAATGAGTGATATATTTATGTGTATAATAGTTGTTTGTATATCCCGCATTATATATATATATATATATACACATATACCACAACCACGACCGCCATGATTTCTTTATATATATAAATAAATCATGGCGGTCGTGGTCGTGGTCGTGGTCGCGGTCGTGGTGGTGTCATCGTGTAACCGACTTCCCGCCCATTCGATTCCTGCTCAGCCAATTCACGCTTTTAATCCCTCCTGCTTCAACTTCTGCCTGATTTGGCCTCCTGCGAATTCTGCCTTATGCGACCTTCGCCTCCTGCGTATGATACCTGTTGCGCATCCCGCCCGATTTCTCCTTTTCCCGTCTGAGTTCATCCACCTGATTTCAGTAGCGCTACAGTTTGTCTTCCCACAAGCTTTTCCCTTGCATCTCTGCAAGATCGACCCCTTGCAACAAGAGACCTGTCGCTGCGCACAATGGAAAGTGACGCGGTCAGTCAGCTGACCCGGCAGAAGTTTTCGAATCCCATCCATCCCATTGCATGTCAGAAACTTGACTGCAACTTCGTCCCACTGCATTGAGGAACATGTCGCTCCGCATTGTGCCTTAGCAGGCACGCGGCGAATTGACTAAATGAACAATCTCGCTGAGCATTCTCGCCCTAAGTCTAACCGAACATCTCATTTCAGCAACTTAGCTGCAACTTCTTCCCACTGCATTGAGAAACATGTCGCTGTGCATTGTGCCATAGCGATAACGCGGCAAAGTTGAATGGACGAACCTAGCTGTGCTTCCAAGTCTCAGATTGAGTTGACTTCGGGAGCAGTTTGTGTGGACAGGACAGGTCCTCGGCCGACCTGAATACATGCTCGCGAAGAAGCTTCAGGTATGTACGGTTGCGATTGCACAGGTTCAGTTTGCTCAGTGAGGTCGGCTGTCGAACACAGCTGAAGTGGCAGGGAAGGTCTGCGATCGCGCAGGTCCGGGAAAAGTACTGCGGTATGTGGGTGCTTGTGGGTGCACAAGGGGACCATCTCAAGGGATATGCTCAGTGTTTTTAGTGGGGTAACATCATGGCTGATCCACACACACACACACACACACACACACACACACACATCATGGCTGTGTGTTCATGTGAGGAGTGGGGGGGATTACAAGTATAAACCATTCTGTAACCCAGCCCCAATCAGGTGCGGCCATATGCCAAACGGGCACCGTACTATGATAGGGGTGGGGGCAGTTTGTCTACGTGTGTGTAGGTGTGGCCACCGGCCACACAGGCTACCGTACTAGTTTTGTATATATAAAGTAATGATAACGCCTGATGGGGCGTGGTGTTAAGGGAGCCCGTCGTACGCGGGTGGGGAGCGGTCTCCTACCTCAACTGGACAAGCTACCATCGCGGTTGACGACGACCTGCAACGCCAAGAGCGACCGAAGGGGGAGACGAAAATGAACCGAACTGAATCGAACCCCCGACTCTTCATTCTTAAGCGATCTGGTCTACCACTAGACCATTATAAATCGCTAAAGAGGCTTTTGTATATGTATACCTCATTATGATCCCTACATTCAAAACCAAGATAATAAAAGGAAAAAGCTATGATACAAGTAAAAATAAACTGTAATAAAACAACTATTATCAACTCCCTCAAGGTAAAAAGCGCTTCCTCCCTTTCCTAGGCCAAATTTCGATAGATAGATCCGGGTGTAAATCTGTATTAATCCAGGTTAATCTGGGTGTGTTAATCTGTGTTAATCCGGGTTAATATGAGTGTGTTAATCTGTGTTAATCCGGGTTAATCTGGGTGTGTTATTCTGTGTCAATCTGTGTTAATCTGGGTGTGTTAATCTGTGTTAATCCAGGTTAATCTGGGTGTGTTAATCTGTGTTTATCCAGGTTAATCTGGGTGTGGTATTCTGTGTCAATCTGTGTTAATCTGGGTGTGTTAATCTGTGTTAATCCGGTTTAATCTGGGTGTGTTAATCTGTGTTAATCCAGGTTAATCTGGGTGTGTTATTCTGTGTTAATCTAGGTTAATCTGGGTGTGTTAATCTGTGTTTATCCAGGTTAATCTGGGTGTGTTAATCTGTGTTAATCTGTGTTAATTCAGGTTAATCTGGGTGTGTTATTCTGTGTCAATCTGTGTTAATCTGGGTGTGTTAATCTGTGTTTATCCAGGTTAATCTGGGTGTGTTAATCTGTGTGAATCCAGGTTAATCTGGGTGTGTTAATCTGTGTGAATCCGGTTTAATCTGGGTGTGTTAATCCAGGTAAATCCAGGTTAATCTGGGTGTGAATCTGGGTTCAACTGGGTTAATTTTGGTAAGAACTACTTCTTGACCCTAGTTCTTCCCTTTGCCCTGGCCCCTTGCCTCCTTGCCTCCTCACCCACACCCACACCCACACCCACAACCTTACCCATGCAATCCCCCCCCCCCCCCCCCCCCCCCCCCCCCCCCGAGGCTCTTGCGTACCTTAGCACTCCTTGCCACACCCACCAAACAAATTACTCCCACCCCTCCCACCACCCCCTCCCCTCCCCTCCCCCCTACCACACTCAATAGCACTGCTACACACCCAAACACATTACTACCCCCTGACTTACATTACTACCTCCCCTCCTTTCCCCCAACCCACTCACCACACCACCACCCTCCCCCTCCTTACAGGCTATCTGCAACACCATGGGCTCTAGTGCGGATGCTTGCAGGAAGTATGTGGGATGACTACGCACCCATCGTATTCAACTTGACTGCAGTGAGTAGTTGAATGTGGTGGTGGTGAAGGGGGGGGGGGGAGGTGGAGGAGGGGGGGGGGGGGGGGGGGGGGATGGTGGTGAGGAGGTGGTGGTGAGGAAAGTATGTGGATTGACTAGGCTAGCCATCGTATTCCAACTTGACTGGCAGTGTGGTAGGCTTTTGTGGTGTTGAAGGGGGGGGGGGGGCGGTGGTGGTGAGGTGAGGGGGGGGGGGGTGGGGTGGGGGTGAGAGGAAAATGGATGACACGCACCCATATCGTATTCAACTTGACTGCGTGAGGGTAGACTGTTGTTGTGGTGAAGGGGTTGGGGGGGGTGGGGGGGTATGAGGAAAGAGTGGATTACTAGCCTCAATCGTATTCAACTTGACTGCATGAGTGGTAGACTGTTGTGGGTGGTGAAGGGGAGGGGTGTGGTGGGGGTGGTGGTGGGTGGGGGGGGGGGGGTGGGTAGGGATTAAAGTGGATTACTAGCGCACATCATCGTATTCCACTTGACTGCAGTGAGTGGTAGACGTTGTGGTGGTGAAGGGGGTGGGGTGTGGGNNNTGGGGGCAGGTTTGTTTTGGGGGGTGGGGGGTGGGGGTGTGAGTGTGAGAAGAGGTGCATCTGTTTGTGTGGTGGTATGTGTAGGTTTATTTCGGTGAACTGTTAGAAGGAGCGGCGCCAGCTGTACTCGGATCAAATTGTGGATGTGGACACCAGACCGTGGGTGGGCGTGGTGGGGGTGGTGGGTGGGTGGGGTTGGGGGGGTGATGTTGCAGTAGTGCCGGACTGAAGTAAGCTTGTACTGCTGTGTCCTTCTCAGCAGTTTGGCTACTGCATGGCTTGAAGGTGCAGGCAGCAAGGTCATGTGGACCACCAGCAGCGCAGAGCCCCCTGGGGCGGGATATATCATATATGGGGCCGTTTTATTTATTCATTTCTATTTTAATTCCAATTTTTATTTCGATTTTTATTTTGTTTTTTATTCTGGTTAGTGCCAGACTGACGTAACCTTGAAGGTGCATGCAGCAAGGTGATGTGGACCAGTGGCTTGAAGGTGCATGCAGCAAGGTGATGTGGACCAGTGCTTTAGGGGAAGCAGCAAGGTGGATGTGGACAGTGGCTTGAAGGGGCATGGCAGGCAAGGTAGTGGACCAGTGGCTGAAGGTGCATGGAGCAAGGTGATTTGGGGACAGGGGCTTGAAGGAGCATGCAGCAAGGTGATGTGGAACCAGTGGCTTGAAGGTTTGCATGCAGCAAGGGTGATGTGTGCGACCAGTGGCTGAAGGTGCATGCAGCAGGTGATGTGGACCAGTGGCTTCTGAAGTGCATGCAGCAAGGTGCTGTGGACCGTGGGCCTTGAAGGGTGCATGCAGGCAAGGTGATGGACCAGTGGCTTGAGGTGCAGCAGCATAAGGTGATGGGACCAGTGGCTTGAAGGTGCATGCAGAAGGTGGATGTGGACAGGGCTTGAGGTGCATGCAGCAAGGTGTGATGTTGGGCCCCAGTGGCTTGATAGGTGCAGGCACCAGCAAGGTGATGTGGAACAGTGGCTTGAAGGTTGCTGCAGCAAGGTGTGTGGACCAGTGGCTTGAAGGGCATGCCAGCCAGTGATTGTGGACAGTGGCTGGAAGGTTGCATGCAGCAAGGTTGATGTGGACCGTGGCTTGAAGGTGCATGCAGCAAGGGTGATGGGGACCGTGGCTGAAGGTGCATTGCAGCAAGGTGATGTGGACCAGTGGCTTGAAGGTGCATGCAGCAAGGTGTGTGGACCAGTGGCTTGAAGGTGCATGCAGCAAGGTGATGTGGACCAGTGGCTTGAAGGTGCATGCAGCAAGGTGATGTGGACCAGTGGCTTGAAGGTGCATGCAGCAAGGTGATGTGGACCAGTGGCTTGAAGGTGCATGCAGCAAGGGGATGTGGACCAGTGGCTTGAAGGTGCATTGCAGCAGTTGACGTGGACCAGTGGAGTGGAAGGGGCATGCGCACGGTGATGGGGACCAGTGGCTGAAGGTGCATGCAGAAAGGCGTGGGTGATGTGGAAACAAGTGGCTGGAGGACAGCAGCAAGGTGAGGTGGACCAGTGGCTTGAAGGTGCAGGGCAAGCAAGGTGATGTTGGACAGTGGCTGAAGGTGCATGCAAAGCAATGGTGAGGTGGACCAGTGGCTTGAAGGTTGCATGCAGAACAGGGTGGTGATGTGGACCCAAGTGGATTGAAGGTGCATTGGCAGCAAGGTGCTGTGGACCAGTGGCTTGAGGTGCTGCAGCAAGGGGTGGATGTGGAACCAGTGGCTTGAAGGTGGCATGCTAGCAATGGTGGTGGACCAGTGGCTTGAAGGTTAGGTGAATGGCAGCACGGTTGATGGTGGACCAGTGGCTTGAAGGTGCATGCAGCAAGGTCAGCGGACCAGTGGACTTGAAGGGCATGCACAAGGTGGTGGGCCCAGTGTTGCAGGTGCATTGCAGCAAGGTGATGGGGACCAAGTGGTTGCAGGTGCAGCAGCAAGGTGATTGTGGACCAGGGCTGGAGGTGCATTGCAGCAAGGTGATGTGGAACCAGTGGCTTGAAGGTGCATGCAGCAAGGTGATGTGGACCAGTGGCTTGAAGGTGCATTGCAGCAAGGGGTGAGTGGGACCAGTGGCTGAAGGTGATGGCAAGCAAGGTGAGTGGGACCAAGTGGCTGAAGGTGCATGCAGCAAGGTGATTGCTGGACCAGTGGCTTTGAAGGTTGCATGCAGCAAGGTGATGTGGACAGTGGCTTGAAGGGTGCATGCAGCAAAGGTGATGTGGCCCAGTGCGTGAGGTGATGCAGCCGGTGCGGGGGAACAGTGGCTTCTTGAAGGTGCATGCAGCAGGTGATGTGGACCAGTGGCTTGAGGTGCTGCAGCAAGGTGATGTGGACCAGTGGCTGAAGTTTTGAAGGCGCAGGCAGGCACGGTGGTGTGATGGGTGGGGGACCAGGGGCTTGAAGGTGGCAGCAGCAAGGTGATGTGGACCAGTTGGTGACGTGCATGCAGCAAGGTAGTGGAACAGGGCTTGCAGGTGCATGCAGCAAGGTGATGTGGACCAGTGCTTGAGGGTGCATGCAGCAGGTGATGTGGACAGTGGCTTGAAGGTGCATGCAGCAGGTGATGTGACCAGTGCTTGAGTGAAGGTGCATGCAGCAAGGGTGAGTGGACGACAGTGGCTTGAAGGTTGCATGCAGCAAGGTGAGGTGGACCAGTGGCTGGAACGGTGCATGCAGCAAGTGATGTGGGACCAAGTGGCTTGAAGGGGCTGCGCAAGGTGATGTGGACCAGTGCTGGAAGGGCATGCAGCAAGGTGATGTGACCAGTGGCTGGAAGGGGCATGCAGCAAAGTGATGATGGGACCAATGGCCTTGAAGGTGCAGCAGCAAGGTGGAGTGGACCAGTGGTTGATGAAGGGCATGCAGAAAGGTGATGTGGAACAGTGGCTTGAAGGGTGCATGCAGCAAGGTGATGTGGACCAGTGGCTTGAAGGTGCATGCAGCAAGGTGATGTGGACCAGTGGCTTGAAGGTGCATGCAGAAGTGAGGTGGACAGTGGGCTTGAAGGTGATTGCAGCAAGGGAATGTGGACCAGTGGATAAGGGTGCATTGCAGCAAGGTGATGTGGACCAGTTGGCTTGGAAAGGTGCATGCAGGCAAAGGTGATTTGTGGACCAGTGGATTGAGTTTGCAGGCAGCAAGGTGTGTGGACAGTGGATTGAAGGTGCATGCAGCAAATTGTGATGTGGACCATGGCTTGAAGGTTGAATGGCAGCAAGGTGATGTGGACCAGTGGCTGATAGGTTGCATGCAGCAAGGTGATGTGGACCAGGGTTTGAAGGTGGAATGCAGCAAGGTGTTGGACCAGGGCTTGAAGGTGCATGCAGCAAGGTGATGTGGACCAGTGGCTGAAGGTGCATGCAGCAAGGTGTGCGGACAGTGGCTTGAAGGGGCATGAGCAAAAAAGGGTGTGGACCAGTGGCTTGAAGGTGCATGCAGCAAGGTGATGTGGACCAGTGGCTTGAAGGTGCATGCAGCAAGGTGATGTGGACCAGTGGCTTGAAGGTGCATGCAGCAAGGTGATGTGGACCAGTGGCTTGAAGGTGCATGCAGCAAGGTGATGTGGACCAGTGGCTTGAAGGTGCATGCAGCAAGGTGATGTGGACCAGTGGCTTGAAGGTGCAGGCAGCAAGGGGATGTGGACCAGTGGCTTGAAGGTGCATGCAGCAAGGTGATGTGGACCAGTGGCTTGAAGGTGCATGCAGCAAGGTGATGTGGACCAGTGGCTTGAAGGTGCAGGCAGCAAGGTGATGTGGACCAGTGGCTTGAAGGTGCATGCAGCAAGGTGATGTGGACCAGTGGCTTGAAAGGTACGCATGAGCAGGGTTGCGGTGCCCGTGGGCTTTGCCGGTGCATGCAGCAAGGTGATGTGGGACCAGTGGCTTGAAGGCATAGCAAGGTGCTGTGGGACCAGTTGGCTTGAAGGTGCTGCAGCCAAGGTGGTGAGTGGACCGTGGCTTGAAGGTGCATGCAGCAAGGTGAATGTGGACCAGTGCTTGAAGGTGCATGCAGCCAAGGTGCGTGACCAGTGGCTTGAAGGTGCCATGTCAGCAAGGTGATGTGGACCAGTGGCATGGAAGTAGAAGCAGCAAGGTGATGTGGACCAGTGGCTTGAAGGTGCATGCAGCAAGGTGATGTGGACCAGTGGCTTGAAGGTGCATGCAGCAAGGTGTTGATGTGGACCCATGGCGTTTGAAGGTGCATGCGCAAGGTGATGTGGACCAGCTGGCTTTTCGAAGGTGCATGCAGCCCAGTGATTGGACCAGTGGATGGAAGGTGCACTGCAGCAAGGCGTGATTGGACCAGTTGGGCTTTTGAAGGTGCATGCAGAAGCAAGGTAGTGGACCAGTGGCTGAAGGTGATGCAGCAAGGTGTGATGTGGACCAGTGGCTTGAAGGTCAGGAAGCAAGGGGATCGTGGACAAGTGGCTGTAGGTGCAGCAGCAGTGGTGCTGTGGCCAGTGGCATTCCTTGAAGGGCATGCAGAAACGGTGATGGGTGGACCAGTGGCCTGAAGGTGCATCAACAAGGTGATGGGAACAGTGGCTTGAAGGGCATGCAGCAAGGTGATGTGGACCAGGTGGCGTGAGTTGCATGCAGCAAGGGTTAAGGTGAGTGGACCAGTGGCTTTGAAGGGCATGCAAGCAAGGTGATGTGGAACAGCTGGCTTTTGCAAGGTGCATGCAGCCAGGTGGAGGGGACCAGGGCTTGAAGGGCAGCACAACGGTGATGGGACCAGTGGCTGACGGTGCTGACAGCAAGGTGATGTGGACAGTTGGCTTAATGGTTGCATGCAGCAAGTGATGGGGAACAGTGGCTTGAAGGTCGCATGCCAGCCAGGGGATGGGAAACAGTGGCTTGAAGGGCATGCAGCAAGGTGATGTGGGACAGTGGCTTGAAGTGCATGCCGAAAGGTGATGTGGACCAGTGGATGAAGCGGCATGCAGCAAGGTGCTGGGGACCAGTGGTTGAAGGTGAATGCAGAAGGTGATGTGGTCCAGTGGGCGTGTGAAGGTGCATGCAGCAAGTGATGGACCAGTGGCTTGATAGGTTGCAGCAGCAAGGTTGATGTGGGACAAGTGGCTTGAAGCGTGACAGCAGAAGGTGATGTGGACCAGTGGCTTGAAGGTGCATGCAGCAGGGATGTGGGCCAGTGGCTTTAGAGGTGCATGCAGCAAGGTGATGGGGGGACCAGTGGCTGAAGGTGTGCATTGCAGAGGCAAGGTGAGTGTGGGGACCAGTGGCTTGAAGGTGAATTGCAGGAAAGGGTGATGGGGACAGTGGCTTGAGGTGCATGCAGCAAGGTGATGTGGACCAAGTGGATTGAAGGTGCAGCAGCAAGGTGGTGGACCAGTGGCCGTGAAGGGGCATTGCAGCAAGGTGATGTGCGACCAGGGGCTTGAAGGTGCATGGCAGCAAAGGGTGTGATGTGGAACCAGTGGCGTGAAGGTGCATGCAGCAAAGGGGTGATGTGGGGACCGTGGCTTGAAGGTGCATGCAGCCAAGGTGGTGGATGGGGACAAGTGGCTGAGGGCAGAGTGGACCAGTGGCTTGAAGGTGCATGCAGCAAGGTGATGTGGACCAGTGGCTGGAAGGTGCATGCAGCAAGGTGATGTGGACCAGTGGCTTGAAGGTGCATGCAGCAAGGTGATGTGGACCAGTGGCTTGAAGGTGCATGCAGCAAGGTGATGTGGACCAGTGGCTTGAAGGTGCATGCAGCAAGGTGATGTGGACCAGTGGCTTGAAGGTGCATGCAGCAAGGGTTGATTGGACAGTGGCTGACTTGAAGGGTTGCATGCAGCAAGGTGATGTGGACCAGTGGGCTTGAAGGTTTGATTGCAGCAAGGGTGATGTGAACCAGTGGCTTGAGGTCGCATGCAGCAGGTGATGTGGACCAGTGGCTTGAAGGTGCATGCGGCAAGGTGAGGGGACCAGTGGCTTGAAGGTGCATGCAGCAAGGTGATGTGGACCAGTGGCTTGAAGGTGCATGCAGCAAGGTGATGTGGACCAGTGGCTTGAAGGTGCATGCAGCAAGGTGATGTGGACCAGTGGCTTGAAGGTGCATGCAGCAAGGTGATGTGGACCAGTGGCTTGAAGGTGCATGCAGCAAGGTGATGTGGACCAGTGGCTTGAGGGCATTGCAGCAAGGGTGTGGACCAGTGGATTGAAGGTGCATGCAGCAACGGGATGTGGACCGTGGGCTTTTGAAGGGTGCATGCAGCAGGTGAGATGGACCGTGGCGTGAGGTGCATGCAGCCACGGTGATGTGGAACCAGTGGCTTCGAAGGTGCATGCGCAAGGTGCTGGGACCAGTGGCGTGAAGGTGCATTGCCGGCCAAGGTGATGTGGACCAGTGGATTGAAGGTTGCGGCAAGAAAGGTGCTGTGGACCAGTGGCTTGAAGGTGCATGCAGCAAGGTGATGTGGACCAGTGGCTTGAAGGTGCAGGCAGCAAGGTGATGTGGACCAGTGGCTTGAAGGTGCATGCAGCAAGGTGATTGTGGACCGTGGCTTTGAAGGTGCATGCAGCAAGGTGATGTGGAGCCAAGTGGCTTGAAGTGCATGCAGGCAAGGTGATGTGACCAGTGGCTTGCAAGGGCATGCAGCAAGGTGAGGTGGACCAGTAGCTTGAAGGAGGTGCCTGCAGCCAAGGTGATGTGGACCAGTGGCTTGAAGGTCGCATGCAGACCAAGGGATGTGGGACCAGTGGCTGAAGGTGCATTGCGAGAAGGTGATGGGAACCAGTGGCTGACGTGCAGGCAGCAAGGTGGTGGGTGATGTGGACCAAGTGGTTGAAGGTTGCATGCAGCAGGTCATGTGGACCAGTGGCTTGAAGGTGCAGGCAGCAAGGTGATGTGGACCAGTGGCTTGAAGGTGCATGCAGCAGGTGATTTGGGACAGTGGCTTGAAGGTGCATGCAGAAAGGTGATGTGGACAGTGCTTGAAAGGTTGCAGGCAGCAAGGTCATGTGGACCAGGGGCTTGAAGTGCAGGCACGCAAGGGGGTGATGTGACCAGTGCTTGAAGGTGCAGGCGCAAGGTGAGGTGGACCAGTGGCTGGAAGGTGCAGGCAGGCACGGTTGATGTGGGATCAGTGGCTTGAAGGTGCAGCAGCAAGGTGTGATGTGGACCAGTGTTGAAGGTGCATGCAGCTGCAGCAAGGTGATGTGGACCAGGGCTTGAAGGTGATGCAGCAGGTCATGTGGACCAGTGGTTGAAGGTTGCATGCAGCAAGGTCATGGGGGACAGTGGCTGAGAAGGTGCAGGCAGGCAAAGGTAATGGGGACCAGCAGCTTGAAGATGAAGGGAGCTAAAGGGCCGCTGGTGTGGGACCAGTGGATTGAAGGTATGCGTGCAGCAGCAAGGTCATGTGGACCAGTGGCTTGAAGTGCAGCAGAAGGGTGATGTGGACCAGTGGCTGAAGGTGCATGAGCAACGGTGATGTGGGACCAGTGGCTTGAAGGTGATTGCAGCAAGGTGATGGGACAAGTGGCCTTGAAGGTGCATGCAGCACGGTGATGCTGGACAGTGGCTTGAGGTGCGGACAGCAAGGTAATGTGGACCAGGCTTGAAGGTGCAGGCAGCAAGGTGATGTGGACCAGTGGCTTGAAGGTGCAGGCAGCAAGGTGATGTGGACCAGTGGCTTGAAGGTGCATGCAGCAAGGTGATGTGGACCAGTGGCTTGAAGGTGCAGGCAGCAAGGTGATGTGGACCAGTGGCTTGAAGGTGCATGCAGCAGTCATGCGGACCAACCAGTGCTGAAGGTGCATGCAGCAAGGTGATGTGGACCAGTGGCTTTGAAGGTGCATGCAGCAAGGTGATGTGGACCAGTGGCTTGAAGGTGCATGCAGCAAGGTGATGTGGACCAGTGGCTTGAAGGTGCAGGCAGCAAGGACGCGTAGACCAATGGCATTGCAGGGCCCCCTGGGGCGGGATATATTGGGCCTTTTAATTTATTTTATTTTGATTTTGGTTTTGATTTTGGTTTTGATTTTGATTTGGTTCTGATTTCGATTTTATCTGAAAACCTTGTACTGCTATGTCCTTCTTAGGAGCTTGGCTTCTGTGTGGCTTGAAGGTGAAGGCAGCAAGGACATGTGGACCAGTAGCAGTACAGAGCCCCCTGGGGCGGGATATATGGGGGCTTTTAATTTATTTTATTTCGATTTTTATTTTTATTTCGATTTTGGTTTCGATTTTCGTTTTGATTTTGGTTCTGATTTTGATTTTATCTGAAAAACCTTGTACTGCAATGTCCTTCTCAGGAGCTTGGCTTCTGCGTGGCTTGAAGGGGCAGGCAGCAAGGACATGTGGACCACTAGCAGCGCAGAGCCCCCTGGGGCGGGATATATGGGGCCCAGGCAGAGTCTGCCAGCCCTTAGCAAAGTGAAGTCTCAACACCGAGAGATCAACTCAGCCCCTGGTTATGTCCAGGGCCATGGCCCCAACAGGGGATTGTACTCCAGCCCTCTCCCGATGGTGCAGGGCAGTACGGGTGTAGGTGCAGGCAAGGGGCAGGCCCCCGAAGAGGCACTACGCTTCTGGAGTGGGGCGCAGCCGAAGCCACAGGAAAGTGAGTTTCAGTATGACGTGGCGCGGAGGGGCTATATGACAGCTCTGCTTTCGAAGCACACAAAAATAGAACAGCAGAAGATGTACGACGCAGAGCAAGAGGCACTACGTCTGGCCCAGGCAGGGCAGGAGGCGCTGGATCGCCAGCTGTACTTCGAGAAGGTACAGCAGTACCAGCTGTCGAACCAAGGGGCGCCGAGACGCTCGTACCAGAATGTTGCTAAGCAGTTTTCGGAAGCCAGGCAGTCCAATCTAAAGGAAGGCCAGCAGCAGCTGCAGCAAGCAGTACAAGGGTCTGTCCTTGGAGCGGGGCAGTACCAAGCAATACAAGCGTCCATTCTATCAGCAAGTATTCCACCACCATCACCAACACCAGGATCTGTCCCAGCAGTAGGCGGGCACTCCCAAGGGACTTCCCTCGGGGGATGGGCGAGTCCCAGTACACAGGAGGTTGTTGCCGCCCCTACCCCAAGCAGCCAATGTAGCACCCAGGCCACTCAAGGGGACCCCCTCCACCAATCCACCACTGCTGCTGCCCCCTCCACATCCCCTCCCCCTCCAGACCATCCACAGCCACACCGCACAACGAACATGCAAGGGCTGTCCACTTTCCCCCCTGCCCAGGCTCCCGCGCCTGCTTCCCAAGAAGCCCACCACTCCCAACAGGACTCCAACGACCAGCCACCTAGCAGCTTCCCCACCAGTGCTCCTCTCAACCCAGCCCAGGTCCAACGCCCCCCTCTATCTAGCTCTGACGAGCCAGTTGGCCACAGTAGCGGCTTCCCCACCAGTGCTCCTCTCAACCCAGCCCAGGTCCAACGCCCCCCTCTATCTAGCTCTGACGAGCCAGTTGGCCACAGTAGCGGCTTCCCCACCAGTGCTCCTCTCAACCCAGCCCAGGTCCAACGCCCCCCTCTATCTAGCTCTGACGAGCTAGTTGGCCACAGTAGCGGCTTCCCCACCAGTGCTCCTCTCTACCCAGCCCAGGTCCAACGCCCCCCTCTATCTAACTGTGCGGAGCCGGTGCGCTACAGTAGTGGCTTCCCCACCAGCGCTCCTCTCTACCCAGTCCAGGTCCAAGGCCCCCCCCAAAGCCCCCCCATATCTAGCTCTGAGGAGCCGGTGCGCTACAGTATCAGCAGGGGCCGCCTTCCCTCGAGGACAGGGCTCGCCACCCCCCCGCAGGGGGTGCAGATGGTGGGCCGCGGTATCGACACCTCCCCGATCCCAAGCCGCCCGGGCTCGACGTCGCTAGAGGAGATGGCACTCATGCGGGGGGGGGGCAGGCCCAGGCAGGTGGAGGGAAATGGCAGGTCCGCCGTTGGTGCTGGTACCGGTGCTGGTGGTGCTGGTGGCCGGGGGAGGCAGAGTTCATTGAGTGAGAAGGGCTGGGGCATAGCTCAACTCAGCCCAGCTCTGGCGTCAGTGCTCCCACAGGTGTCAGGCGAAGTTTTCTATAATAGATGAAAATTGGCAAGTCCTATGCAGCGTCGCAAGCGACGCGGAAAATTGGCGGAGTGTGTTGGCAACGGAACGAAAGGTGGCAACGATGGAGCTGACCGAAGCGAGTTAGTTACGCGACCGTTGGATGACGTGTCAGGCTTCAATTTTCATTCAATTTTTCGGTCGGATAAGCGGACAAATGGGTAAACATGGGGGCTCCTCCTTGAAGAGGGGGCTCCGCCAATGGGTAAACATGGGGGCCCCCTCTTGAAGAGAGGGCTCCGCCAATGGGTGAACATGGGGGCTCCCCCTTGAAGAGGGGGCTCCGCCAATGGGTAAACATGGGGGCTCCCTCTTGAAGAGAGGGCTCCGCCAATGGGTAAACATGGGGGCTCCCCCTTGAAGAGAGGGCTCCGCCAAAGGGTAAACATGGGGGCTCCCACTTGAAAAGGGGGCTCCGCCAATGGGTAAACATGGGGGCTCCCACTTGAAAAGGGGGCTCCGCCAATGGGTAAACATGGGGGCTCCCACTTGAAGAGGGGGCTCCGCCAAAAAACTAGTACACCATGCCACAGGCGTGAGATTGAGGGAACCCTCCCGCTTGCATGCATGTGTACATACTGGAGAATAGCTACCATGTTGGGTTTAATTGGTTGTCCAAGCACGGACCCTCTGCGCCTGAGCTTGGACAACCGCGTGACAACTCAGCCCGGCTCTGGCGTCAGTGCTCCCACAGGTGTCAGGCGAAGTTTTCTATCATAAATAAATAATATAATAAATAAAAATTATGTCTCTAGATATATAAATATAATAAATGTATATATAAATAATACCCTCTGCGCCTGAGCTTGGACAACTGCGCGACAACTCAGCCCGGCTCTGGCGTCAGTGTTCCCACAGGTGTCAGGCGAATTGTTATATAAGAAATAGGGACTGGCATATCACAGTTGACAGTGACCGCGAACACCAAAGATCATTTGATATCATACTGTTTATCCCTAATAACAAATAAAAAGCTTGGTCCTAAGGTAGTTAATTTCACTAAATTTCATGAGACTGGATGGGTGTACCGCGCAGTACACGCAGGTACCACGGTGGATCTCACCAAATTGAATGAGACTGGATGGGTGCACCGCGCAGTACATGCAGGTACCACGGTGGATTTCACTGAATTTCATGAGACTGGAAATTTGTAGGCAGGCAAAGGGACCACGGTGTATTTCACCGAATTTCATGAGACTGGATGGGTGTACCGCGCAGTACAGGCAGGTACCACGGTGGATCTCACCAAATTAAATGAGACTAGAAGGGTGTACCGCGCACTATAAGCAGGTACCACGGTGTATTTCACCGAATTTCATGAGGCTGGATGGGTGTACCGCGCAGTACGCGCTGGTACCACGGTGGATTTCACATAATTTCATGAGACTGAATATTGGTAGGCAGGCGGAGGAGGTGAAAACGTACTATGGCTGTTCTTTAATTTTTCGATGCGGCCGTCTGGCGAAGAAGAGAAGGGCATTAAGCTACCAGCAATTTATCCCATATGGTAGCTGAGAACCCGCGAAAAGTAGCCGAGTCTGCGAAAAACTGTGGCGGGGGACATATCCAGGGGTAGCTAACCCGCAACAAATTTCACAACTATCGCAGGGCCAATTCCCTTCTTGAACTTGAACTTGGTAACATAGCTTCAGCAAGAAATTTTGCTGCTCGCCGTCTTAGGCAGTGCAAAAATTATAACCAGGAAAATGTCAACGCGGACAAATCACTTTTTTAATTTTTCCCTTCAAGGTAGCTTCAAAATCCTTGAAATTGAAATTGTTACATCCGTGTAATACAGTTACTCTCAGGACGTGATGTTAAGGACACCACAGCGGTAGCCGGAGCTAGCTATAGTCACCGATTCAAAATCCTTCTAAACTCGCCTCGATCTTAGTAGATTTATTTCAAAGAAAGATGAAGCGGCTGCCCATTCGACTAGTTCTGATTTTCACGCTAAACATCACGGTTGGTCAAGTCCCTTTCGATTATTTGGCCTACCCCAGGACTGTAACACACATACATACAAGCACCTGAAAACACTAACTGAATTATTTGCGAGGATCGTTCTTGAGGCCTTAGTGTGGTACATGAGGAAAACGTGGTGTCAGATTAGGGAATGTAAGGAGTTGTACAGTGATTTTTTTTTCAAACATGAAAGTGGGTTTCTTCTAGCTTTATGGTTTTAGGCCTCCTCCAAGGACAGCGTTTTAGTGCTTTCTGTAGCTTTTCAGGGCCATTGAGGGCAAAAAAACTTATTTATTTACTTTTTCTATAGCGATAATTTCGCTAAAGCGGGGTCAAAACTAGCGATCGCTATATATAGCGGAAATATAAACCCCTGGAGTTGTATGCATCCTACACTACAGACAGTAAACCTTCCTATGTGGTCGAGATCCACCCTGCCGGCCTGCCTCACCCAAAATAATGATGGAGTCGATCCTCGTCAGGATTTCCTGCCCATGTGTGTGTGTTACAGAGAGAGAGAGAGAGAGAGAGAGGGTTCGTTACATAAACTCAGCAAATCACTGCCGAGACTGGACAGCAGCACAGCCTGCCGACCATCCAATGTTAGAACACGGAATCACGAGGGTTTTGAAGGCACCCCCACAAACCTGAAAACAAATAGTAGGGGGCCCTGGCGGGTCGGCCTCGGGGGTGGGGTATGGTACACGATGGCTTCTGGTTTTGCAGTTCAGTTGTCTAAAATTGTTACATTTCTTGTTGAATGTTGAAAAATATGAATTTGTCCACCAGGGTACTTCCATTGACCAAATTGGCCAGCGCTTACGCGTTCTTGAAAACAAAAAAAGTGCGCTTTGTAGAGAAAAAACGCAAACATTGCTTGCTGCGCCCACAGGGGGATTCAAAAAACTGTATGCAGCCCTGTGAATCCTGTGGTTATATTGTGTATTCGGGAGTTTGTTGCGGCAGTGTGCAGTGAAACCCGTGTCTACTCAGCTCCCTGGTTTCCGTGCGTGTGCCTCGGGGGGGGGGGGGGGGGGGGGGGGAATTGAAAGACGGCGAGCAGCCCAAGGCTGAAAACATGTTACAATCCAATCCTTCTCTGCCCACAGACGGTGAGCAGCCGGGCTGATAGACCATGCAATCATTCTGGGGACCAGTTAAATGTGGACAACCCTAATCACATTGTATATCTTACATGATCCACCACCTCCACAGCAGTCTAGCCCCGTACATGTAAGGATGTCAAAATCATACTGGTCCCCAAGATTATCATACAGTATTGTCGATTTATCTACACGACATTGAACTTGACAATCGTATGTACATATTTGAAGTAGGTGTAACCCCTTTCAATGATCTACAATGGTCTAGTGGTAGGCCAGATCGCTTGAGGATGAAGAGTCGGGGGTTCGACTCCCCCTTCGGTCGCTCTTGGCGTTGCAGGTCGTTGTCAACCGCGATGGTAGCTTGTCCAGTTGAGGTAGGAGACCGCTCCCCACCCGCGTACGACGGGCTCCCTTAACACCACGCCCCACCAGGCGTTATCATTAAGTAGGTGTGCATGCCTGCACATGCGTCATAATCGCTAAATCCTTTTTCTTTTCCTCTTCGAGGGTCTAATTAGGCCATTTGATTCTGACGCTGAGGAGGCGGGCGTATTATTGCAGCCTGTAACGGAAGTTCCATCCCCGCTGTCATCTCCACTTGCTTCACCGACTTCCCCCATGGCACCGGCTACCGCACACGGGCTGGTGGTGGCGGCAGCGGCTGAGGAGTAGCCCAGTCCAGAGGCGGCGAAGGACTGGGGAGGGGGGGCTCCATTCATGCCGGAGGGGGCAGCAAAGCTAGGGGTGGCTGAGACGCCGAAGAGTTTGGACATGGCAGGGACGGAGACACTCCGGTAACTAGCCGCAGCCGCTCCGGCACCTGGTGGGGATGGTAAGGGATTTGTTATCACTGCTGTAGCCTGTAAACACTTGGTGTACACCCCTGTTAGCTTATGTGAAGTACTGCAGCCGCTCCGGCACCTGGTGGGGATGGTAAGGGATTTGTTATCACTGCTGTAGCCTGTAAACACTTGGTGTACACCCCTGTTAGCTTATGTGAAGTACGGCAGCCACTCATGCACCTGGTGGGGATGGTAAGGGATTTGTTATCACTGTTGTTGCCTATCAAGTTTATATCCAAATTGTCGGTATAAAAAAGAAAAGAAAAAAGTCCCCCCCCCCCCCCCCCCCCCCCCTAAATGGCCCTAATTAGCTATAAAAAGCAATAAAACGCTGTTCCTGGAGGAGGCCTGAAACCACTAAGCTAGAAAAAACCCACTTTCAGATTTATAAAAAAACCACTGCTATAAACCCTGTGTGTAACCCCTGTTAGCCTTTATGAAGTAGGGCAGCCGCTCCAGCACCTGGTGGGGGTGGTAAGGGATTTGTTATCACTGCTGTAGTCTACGTGTAGCCTATAAACACTTGGTGTACACCCCTGTTAGCCAATGTGAAGTGGGGTAGTCACCCCAGCACCTGGTGGGGGTGGTAAGGGATTTGTTATCACTGCTGTAGTCTACGTGTAGCCTATAAACACTTGGTGTACACCCCTGTTAGCCAATGTGAAGTGGGGTAGTCACCCCAGCACCTGGTGGGGGTGGTAAGGGATTTGTTATCACTGCTGTAGTCTACGTGTAGCCTATAAACACTTGGTGTACACCCCTGTTAGCCAATGTGAAGTGGGGTAGTCACCCCAGCACCTGGTGGGGGTGGTAAGGGATTTGTTATCACTGCTGTAGTCTACGTGTAGCCTATAAACACTTGGTGTACACCCCTGTTAGCCAATGTGAAGTGGGGTAGTCACCCCAGCACCTGGTGGGGGTGGTAAGGGATTTGTTATCACTGCTGTAGCCTGTAAACACTTGGTGTACATCCCTGTTAGCCTATGTGAAGTACGGCAGCCACTCAGGCACCTGGTGGGGGTGGTAAAGGATTTGTAATCACTGTTGTAGCTTATTTGTAACCCATGAACACTTTGTTTACACCTCTATTAGCCTGAAGCAGTTTGTTTCGTTTTTCAGCTTCTAGGCAGCTTCCTTGATTCGCCATTCAGCCTAGCCTGACGGGACCTCATGCACTTTAAAGCTGACACAATCAGCTGTCCAGAACTGCTGGAATATTTTGGTGTAGCCCAATGGCTGGCACAGGGAACTGCCTAGAAGGCAGGGCCATGGCGGCCATGGCTGAGGCTGGGGGCGTGGGGGCAGCACATGCAAAAAGTAACGATACCGCCTTGTGGGGCGTGGTGTTAAGGGAGCCTCGTATACTGGCGGTAGGGAACGGGCTGCTCCTTTACTAGGACAAAGCGACCATGGCATTGACAGCCACCACGAACACTGAAGCGCACCCGTAGGGGGTTGGACCCGGCACCTTCGTTCTAGGAGCTCTGCCACTGAGCCATGCGTCGAACGGGGATGCAGCACATGCAACTAGAGCGCTTTTTAAACAAGTGCCATAACAATGCCCCCAAAGTATTGTCCTTGAAGTGAGTGAAGAACCAAAGGGAAAGAAGTTTCATTAATTTGGTACAAGTAGTTGTGTCTGTTGTTTGAGGAAATGTCTGAAACAGGCTCGACCCCCCCCCCCCCCCCCCCCCGATCGAGTGATAAAGTGACAGCGTGATCTGGTCTGGTCTGGTCTCACATGGCGTGGGTAACGCATGGCATGGGTTGAGGTTTGGTTTGGTTGGCATGGGTAAATGCATTATGTGTAGGGACCGGCATATCATATGATGTTGACCAAAGGCGTGTTTGATATCATACAGACTGCATCATATGATATTGTATATAAATGGTAACTTTGGCTTATTCAGATCGGCATCATATGATGACATCATATTGCCGTTCTCTCATGGTTTGGCATGGCAGCATAGCCACATCACGTGATAAGTCTTTCAACTGACACTGGCCCACGTGCCAGAATAAGATGATTCGTTGGTCAGGTTAGGGTTCCTCACATTGCAAGATATGCAGTTATGGTCTGCAAGGTCTATTCGGCACAGGGTCTTGATCTGTAGACACCGCTTATCGATTCACCCCGCCTCCTTACACTTGTGGCAGGGACTTGTGTCAATCAATCATCTTGATCATAACTGGTTGGCAAGTTGCTGAAGTCTAGAAGGCTACCCTTGGACTGTAACGTACATGCATGAGACAAGGAGGGGAAAAGATCCTATGCCATGTTGGTGAAGCCCTAATGTAATGGGACATCACCATCATTCTCTTTCAGGTTGGGGAACCATGTATCCATCGCTGCCTTTCAAAGTCTCTACGGCATACTGGTATGGAGCTTCTATACGGCATTGAACATGAGAAGAGCATGCATGCACGTCAGTTTGCCACATACTGCTCCGTAGACAGACGATACACAACATATCAGGATGAGATGGCGTTAGTGGACTTAGGGATGCGCTGGTGCAAGGTGCAAGAAGCACGCGATCGAGGACAGGAGGCGTAGCCTAGCCGGGATTAGGGATCAAAAGCAAAGCTGATATTAAATAGCTTAGACAAAGAGGAATATTTCCGGGCGTACCTCCTGATCTAAAAGCAGCAGATGCAGCATTGCGCACAGAAGAGCTGCAGAATGCAGACGAGGCTCGAGCGAAGTAAGACATGGTCCCGATGACGGCAACGCGATCGATGGAGCTTGGGCAAGATTGCAAGGAGGTATCTACCAAAAGCTAATGCTAGAGAAATTGAAGATGTAAGCAATGAAGACGCGAGTTCATAAGCAACTAGGTCTGCGATCAGCAAGCTTTGAGTCGTGGCTTGTGGCTTGGCTTGACAGGCTTGGCCGAGCGAGCGATTTAGTGACTGATTAGTAGGTACTGCTTTTGTATTGCGAGCTCTCCCTGTTGCTGAAATCACGATTGAAGTCAGTGTCGTTTGCGAGAGCAATCCGTTAGCAGTGTAGACATGGCTCTTCTTCGTGGAGCACTGGGTTTGTCTCTCGGGACCACCCGGGCTTTGTTCTCATCCCTTAGCCAGCTCTCTGCTGCCTCCTCTCTGCCTGGTAATTGATTAGGAATGACCAGTAGCAAATCTGCGTTGTTTTGGCTCCATTCCCGCATCTTTCTCCGAATGCGATGAAGCACTAACTGCATCGACTGTTTTCGTCTTTCAGGAGGCCCAACCCAGAGCTCCAGCAACGACGAGAAGACCGTAAGTTGATGACCCGGGTTACTCTCCTTTTCACTGCTCCTTTGCCTCCGATGCATTCCTAAGCCCTTTTGCTCTTTCCCTTATGCAGAGGAGCTTCCACAAGTCATCGATCCTTAACGCGAGCCCAGAGTCGCCACTACAGCTGTTCTTGAAGAAGGTGTGAGACTTGCTCTTTTCGGCGTTGCCCGAGCAGTCCTGCGTTTCCAGCCGAATCAACTCTTCTCTGCCTCCCCAGCATCCCTCGCCGCAGCAGCTACTTGTTCAACCGCAAGGCGTCAGCTACTGCATCTCCCCAGCCTAATCACAGTTACTCAGCCCTAGACACAGCAGTTACCTAAATCAGGCAGCCCAGCCTAGTGATGCTTGGTAGGATTATCACCCAAGGGTGATGTGATGTTTAGTAGGATTGTCAGTCAAATTTGGGTGACAATCCTACAGTGACAATCCATCACTAGGCCGGGCTGCCTGTTTTAGGGCTTGGCCCAACTTCCCGGCTTGCCTTCATCAGTCCCATCTGTTAGCAGGGGGCAAATAACAAACTGAGTTGACAACTGCAGCGCAGTATATCCGATGTATATCCGCAACATACATTGCAGCATGTGATTCCCCCCCTCCCCCTCCCCCCACCCACACAGCCACGCACGTGGCATGGCAATGTATATCCGCAACACACATATCAGCATGTGCCCCCCATGGGCATGCTGACCCACAAAACAAAGTACATATTGTCTTTCAACACTGACACACCTGCAACCCCACACTTGCAACACTTACACACCTGCAACCCCACTCTTGCCCAAGTTGATTCCCTGCAACCTCACCCTAGTCAAGCTGATAATAATACAATCCCTATGACTAGCAGGAGTATCAAGTGCTCATTCTCCATCAAGTGCTCATTCTCCTGGTAGTCATATGGATTGTGTTGTTATTGAGTCCACCACCCCTGTGCAATTCTTTCCAAGCAGCCATGGCCTTACATTGCTCCATTACCACACCCACACCCACACCACCACCCACCCACACATACACCGACACCCATACATACACCAACACCCACACCACTACCACCCACACGTACCCCGACACCCACACATACACCGACACCCACACATACACCGACACCCACACAAACAACCACATCCACACCAGTACCCACCCACACAGACACCCACACCCACACTACACACCCATACCCACACTACACACCCATACCCACGCATACGGACGCAGGAGAACAAGAGTCCACCACCTCTGTGACGTGCCTTCCAATTATCCATGGCAGAGACATGGGTTCTCTCCCATTTGTTCTTTCCCCCCCTCAGGATTCGTCCCTTTTCCCACCTCCTACCCGTGTCCCCACTCATCTTATCCTTCCCCACTTTCCACCCACCAGGATCATCATCACCCACTCCCATGTTCTTGATGTCTCTCACTTCTTACCCATATACACCCTCAACTCAACTTATCTTTCACCAGACACACACCCACAACTACAACACCCACACCCACTAACCCCCACACCCACCGACCCTTACACTACCTACACTACACACCCACACCCACACTACATTACACTACCTACACACTGCACCCCACACTACACACCCAAGCTACCCACCCACACCCCCCACTAAACAACATCCACCTAACACTTACCCTACCTACACTACACACACCCACACTACCACACCCTGGCGAAAGGAAACGACCGAAAAGGCACAACCACAAGACACAAAAAACACGACACACCCACACCCAAACGACAAGCCACACGAAAAAGGACACGACCGACACGACACTACCCACAGACACACCCACACAACACTATGCCCACAGACAGGACATCGAACGGACAGACACACCACACACGAACACCTCCACACCCACACGACACGAGGCTGACAAGACAACACCAAAAGAAACACCCAACGACACACCCACACCCAAACGACACGACCACCACACACGAAAACACCCACCCACACACGACACACCACACACAAGACGAAACGACACACCCACACGAGCGCACCTCACAGACACAACCCACACACACACACACGACCCACCCACACGACGACCCACACCCACACGACACACCCACACGACACACCCACCCACACGGCACACCCACACGGCACGGAAGCCCACCAAACGACACACCCACACCCACACGACGCACTCACCACGACACCCCCACACCCACACGACACGACCACCCACACACGCACCACAACCCACACGACACACCCACACGACACGACCCACCCACACGAAAACCACAGGGCACGACACACCCACACGACACACCCACACGACACACCCACACCCCACACGACACGACACGACCGATCACGACACACCCACCAAACACAACCCACACGACACACCCACACCCACACAAACACGACCCACCACACGAAACACCACCACACACGGACACACCCCACACACACGATCACTACACACACATGAAGACCCACACGACACACCCACCACCCACACGACACTACACACCCCCACACGACGCACCCACACCCATCAAGACACTACACTGACCCCACCCACAACGGCACACACAGGGAAATACCCAACCACACTACACACCCACACCACACGACGACCCACACGACACACCCAAAACCACCACGACACGGACCCACCACACGAGCACCCACACCACACGACACACCCACACTACAGACCCACCCACACGAAAACCCACAGTTCAGGACACACACACCACGAACACCCACACTACACTACCACTCACACTAAACACACACACACACACGACACACCCCCACACACACTACACGACACACCCACACTACGCCACCCACACTACACACCAACACAAACAACGACATACCCACCCACACTAACACTACCACCCACACTACACACCCACACTACACACCCACACCCACACTACACTACCCACCCACGCTACGCACCCACATCCCACACTCACACCACACTTCACACCCCACACTTGCACTAACCCACCCACATCCCACCCACACCACACTACACTACACACCCACACTACACACCCACACTACACACCCACACCCACACTACACTACCCACCCACACTAAACACCCACACTACACTACCCACCCGCACTACCCACCCACATACACAACCCGAATACGCTACCAACCCACACTACACACCCACACTACACACCCACACTACACTACCCACGCGCACTACACACCCACACTACACACCCGCGCTACGCTACCAACCCACACTACACACCCACACCCACACTACACTAGCACACCAAAATTTACAATACACCCCCACACTACAAACCCACACACACAACCACACTACACTACAAAAAAAAAAAGAAAAGACTACACTACAGACACCCACACCTACCACCACACAAGACAGCCCACACACAACACCACCACCTACACGAACTACACACCCACAACTGACCTACACACCCACACTACAACAACAACACACCATCACAACCAGCACGACACTACACTCCCACACACACATCCACAAATCAACAACCCACACATACACTACCACCACACTACCACCCCACTACACTAACACTACACCTACACACCACACACTACACTAACACTAGCACACCCACTACACACCCACACCCGCACTACCAACCCACACTACACACCCACACCCACACTACACTACCCACACCCACACTACACACCCACGCATTCCTACACAGGAGAATGAGCGTGAGCAAGAATCCACCACCCCTGTGACCCGCCCTGCTGGTCTGTCTCCTCTCTTTCAAGCACGTTCGCTCACTAGGCCCGTGGGACTGGGAAGCAGCTTCTGCGATGGTCCTAATGCCGGTGGGTGCCGTTGGGGAGCATGGGCGGGGTAGGAAGTAGTGTGTGTGTTTGTGGTGGAAAGCCTCGCTCTTCCTCTCCTCTCCTCTCCTCTCGTCTCTCTCTGGTTAACAGGTGAAGCAATTTAAATTGTGTCCAGCCACACAGGATCAAACACAAAAATAAATTAGGAATAAGTCATTCTAGTCACCCTATATTGAGAAGTACAGTAAGCCTCGGCGTCCTCCTCTAGAGGAAAGCCTCTCCTCGCTCCTCTCTCTGTCTCTCTCTTCTCTCTCTCCTCTCTCCCTCTCTCGTCCTCTCCTCCTCTCGCCTCTCCTCTCTTGGAAGCAGCTCGGCTATGGATAATATGCGGTGGGTGCTGGGGGGAGGCCTGGGGCTGGGTAGGAAGGTAGCGTGTGTTTTTGTGGTTGGAAAGCCTCTCTCTCTCTCTCTCTCTCTCTCTCTCTCTCTCTCTCTCTCTCTCTCTCTCTCTCTCTCGGCCCGTGGGTCTGGGAAGCAGCTCTGCTATGGATCATAAGCAGGTGGATGCCTGGGGGGAGGCATGGGGCTGGGTAGGAAGGTAGCGTGTGTTTTTGTGGTTGGAAAGCCTCTCTCTCTCTCTCTCTCTCTCTCTCTCTCTCTCTCTCTCTCTCAGGCCTGTGGGTCTGGGAAGCAGCTCTGCTATGGGTCCTATGCAGGTGGGTAAATGGGGGGAGGCATGGGGCTGG
>JACBWV010000404.1:998778-1041149 GCA_013435795.1 Chlamydomonas sp. ICE-L | reverse complement strand
ACACCACACCACACATACATACATACATACATACATACATACATACATACATACACAGTCTCTCTCACCCACACACTCTCACTCACACACACACCTCTCTTCTGTTTATAGCTATGTGATGTGCCACGCCAACACCCAGATGTTCTGGACCATGAACCTCTTCCTCAGCTTATTGGTGGTTGGATTTGTGTACGAGTGGGGCGTGGGAGCTCTGTAAGTATATGCCCCCTGGGTTTTGCTGGTGGTTGGATTTGTGTATACGTCCCCTGGGTTGTAAGTATATCTGTATGTGCCCCCTGGGTTTTGTCTGAAGGTCTGGATGCCAGAGTGTCTGTTTATGTCTCTCAGTCAGTCAGTCTCCTCTTGTTTTTTCTGGCTCGCTTGCTTGTGTGTGTATGTGTAGTCTGTCAGTCAGGGTCTTCTTGTTTCTTTTGCTGGCTTGTTTGTGTGTCAGTAGTTTTTCAGGCAGGCAGGCAGGCAGGCAGGCTCCTCTTGTTTTTTCTGGCTGGCTTGTATGTGTGTTTATTCTGTCAGTCAGTCTCCTCTTAATTATTCTGGCTTGTTTGTTTGTGTGTAGTCTGTCAGGCAGTCAGAGTCCTATTGCTTTTTCCGGCTGGCTTGTTTGTCTGTGTGTGTTCTGTAGTTTGTCAGTCAGTTAGGCAGGCTCCTCTTGCCTTTTTCTGGCCGGCTGGCTTGTGTGTGTGTGTAGTCAGTCAGTCAGTCTCCTCTTTCTTTTTCTGGCTTGTTTGTTTGTGTGTAGTCTGTCAGGCAGTCAGGCTCCTCTTACTTTTTCTGGCTGGCTTTGTTGTTTGTGTGCCAGTAGTCTGTCTGGCAGTCAGTCTCCTCTTACTCTTTCTGGCTGAATTGCTTGCTTGCTTGTTTGTGTGTAATCTGTTTGTCTTAGTAACTACAAATATTGTACTGTATGAATGCCTGTACACCACAAACTCCGAGCACAGAATGCTGTCAAATATGAATTGATCATGTCTTTTCATTGACTATGTTTTTTATCATTGAATCTATTTTTGTCCATCCAATGTGTTTTTATTCAGCGATTCTGTTTTTGTGTGTGTGCAGGGAATGGCGCGAGTAAGGAGTAGGTGATGCTACTTCAGCTTCCCACCTCTTCCAAGCTATGTACCTAGGAGCTCTGGATCCAATGATGATCTGGCTGTGTCACTCCTTAGACATGATCTGGTCCAAGATCTGTAAATGATCTGGCTTCAAATCTGTAGATGATCTGGTCCATGATCTCGAGATGATCTGGCTCTCAATTATCAGTGATGATCTGGTCCATGATCCCGAGATGATCTGGCTCTCACTTATCAGTGAAGATCTGGCCCATGATCTAGAGATGATCTGGCTCTGTCTTCTTTGTGATCAAACCTCCAAGCTTGTGTTATATTCCGTGGTATTTGATGCTGCCTGTATTCGGCTCCACTGTTTGTGTTTTGGGCTCCTCGTAGTCGCTTCTAGGCAGCTCCACTGGCTTCCTATTCAGCTGAACCAAGCGCATCTGGAAGATGGTATCACAATCTTCCCAACACTGCTGAAGGCTCAGGGACCTGCCAACAAAGCTGCTATTTATGGGTTGAGATTGAAACAGTGGTCTGCGCCCGGAAATGGCCAACATCTAGTTGCCTTCATGTTAACCTCCCTTATCGAGGCAGTTAGAATGTCTCTAGATGATGTAAACTTGAACTTGGTCTTGGATTGATTACATTCGTCTCAGGCAGCAGATCCAGGGGTCCTCCCGAAGTAACCTGCCCCAGTTAGGGTTGGCTCATTGGCTGCTGCTCTGTTGTGTCTCAGGACGCAGGCTATGAAGTATAATTTAATTGGCTGTATGCAGGCTGTATGTATGTTACATTGTTACAGCCCAGGGATAGGCGAAATAGGCTGAAGGGACTTGCCGTGTAATTGGTTGCGTCTTAGAAGCAGGGTGTGAGAGGTGGTTGGTTCTTAGAAGCAGAGCGTTTCGTGGTTGCGTCTTAGGAGGTGGTTGATTCTTCGAAGCAGAGGTGGTTGCGTATTAGAAGCAGAGGGTTCGACACTCGTTCGGAGCTCCCCGATGGCTTCGAGACCCAGGGCAGGATGTGGGGTCAGATCTAGTACTAAGTCGCTGACATATGCATATGGTAAAACCCTATGTGCAACGTGCGGGACCGCTGGGTAATCATCGTTCCTCCTCCCGGGGCATGCATTATTATCAGCATTGAGAACTACAGGCGCACCGATGCTGTCTTGGCATCTAGATCTAGATCTAGATCTAGATGCCAATACAGCATCGGTGCGCCTGTAGTTCTCAATGCTGATAGAGCCCGACTGCGCGATTTACGCAATTTTGTAAAACCCCTCTGGGCGCAGTGCACAGATTTCCTTTTCAGTTTAGTCAAAAGCGCAACCCAAAATGACAAAATGTAGTACCCAGGTTCAGATGCCTAATGCAACCTACCGCACCTTGAAGATCTATAGCGCCCTCACATGAAAATGTGCATCAAATACCAGAGGCCGAATTCATAAAAGGCACTTTTCCACATGCAATAGAACCATACGATTTTTTTTTCCGTTGTGAAAGGACTTTCTCCCCAGGAGGTGGGTCTCCCGACACAAACCAGCGACACGGAGGATTCAGTTCGAATGGTGGTGCCACTCCTACAATATGCAAAGTAGATATGGCGCCCTTTGGCAGACAATGGTTGTGAAAGGACTTTCACCTTGTTGAGATTTTTTCGTTAGTTAGATCAAAATCAGCTGTCCAGGAGTGCTGAAATATGTGGGTGTGGCACTGGGGCTGGCTCAGGGAGCTTCTTATAAAAGACGCAACCTTGGGAAGGTCCGTTACGGAGCAGACACAGCGGAGTGCGTTGGTTTTGGTCGCAAGATGCAGGCTGTAAAATTAGTTGCGTCTCAGGACGCAGAGCTGGGGTCCTCGTGAACAACCCTGGTATATACATATTTATATGCTGAGAGGCAATAATTGTAACGTGAAGCACTAGTTTGGATTGGATTTGATTATTATATGGACACATGGTCATGAGTTTTTTGTGCGATTGCAATGTGGATCACCAGATTGGATTTATTGGCTTGTTACATGGTGATGGGGTTTTTGTGCAATTGTAATGTGAAGCACCAGTTTGGATTGTTACATGCATGTTTTTTTAGCCATCTCTGGGCTGCTCACAGTCTTCCATTTCCAAGTGCGATACTTAAACTCCAACTTGGTTACATGGCTCCAGCCTCGAAGGCTGCTCGCCGTTTTCGGCAGTAACACAATCAATTCAAGTTAAAGCATTACTATCAAAATACATTTGATCCAATCTGTTGCTGCACATGCTTTATGTTTTTGGGATCCTGCTTACAAACTGTAGGTTGTCCCAGCCCCATCGGTTTATGAATATGTCATGTGCTTCGAGACTATATTCCCCCGGAGGCCCGGACAAAGGGATCGTTTTCTTCATTCTTGAGTTTGATGCTCAGGCCTCTCAGAATTTGCCTGCTTTCTGTACTTTACATTACATTACATTACATTACATTACATTACATTACATTACATTACATTACATTACATTACATTAAATTACATTACATGTTAAAGTCTACTTGACACCGCGAGGGTGTATGCGACTCTGTGCTTTAAACAAAAAGAAAAAGCACCCACAAAGCAAAAAAACTGAAGTACTGAAAGTCTGGAACCCTAAATGCAGAGTTTGCTCAAGCCCCTGGGTTTCCCATGTTGTTAGTAGTATGGACGTTTGTGCAACACGGGTTTTTCACCCGGAGTGGAGTTTAAATTTCCCATGTTGTTAGTAGTATGGACGTATGGTCAACACGGGTTTTTCACCCGGAGTGGAGTTTAAATTTCCCATGTTGTTAGTAGTATGGACGTATGGTCAATACGGGTTTTTCACCCGGAGTGGAGTTTAAATTTCCCATGTTGTTAGTAGTATGGACGTATGGTCAACACGGGTTTTTCATCCGAGGTGGAGTTTAAATTTCCCATGTTGTTAGTAGTATGGACGTATGGTCAACACGGGTTTTTCACCCAGAGTGGAGTTTAAATTTTCTCCGAACGTGAATCCTGCCTAAATCCAAGGAACTCTTTTCCAAAGAGTACTAGGGATTGGTGGGAATGTTATGCTAAAGCATGTAGCTGTAGCATGGCGTGTTACACAGGTACGTGTGAGCCGCGTGACTGCCTGACCGGCCTGGGTGACTACCATGCCAGGTCACGAGCCGCGTGCCAGCTAGTGCTACCTGTTGGGGACACCCGACAGGTCCGCCGTAGACCCCGACCTAGCCTTATGTGTATACCGCTATATATCAGCACCCTGTGTAATATGCTAACGAGTCTCAAGATAACATACCCTAACCTGGTAACAAATCCTGGTGATGGATCCTGGTAACAATATTGTTGTCACACTAGCTGGGACATGTAAGCCAGATTAAGGACCCTAGCTGATCACTCGACGGCGCGTGCACTTGTCGGTCCAGTGCCCTGTCCATGCCTCCTCGAAAGAGAAGGCATGGACAGGGAAATCAGGGGGGCCTTGGGTGGGGAGGGGTGGGGTGTGTGAGTGTGTGTGAGTGTCAGTGTGTGTGTGTGGGTGGGTTGGGGGGGTGGGGGGTGTGTGTGGGGGGGAAATATGCTTCCCGAGACGCATCCTGTTTCACAATTTTCTTCCTGAGACGAAACCGGTTTCAAAATCTGCGTCTGCGACGCAACGGACCCCCAAAACTCTGCGTCTGGGTCACAACCGACCCACTGGATCTGCGTCTGCGACGCAACATACCTTAAAGTTGCTCATGAAGGGCTCTTGACGTTGCTCATGACCACGTCGCCCACGTTGCTCATGTCGCAGCGGACCCCTCGACTCTGCGACGCAAGATTCAGCGTTCTGAACAACCCTGCTAAGCACCCCCCCCCTTCTGCATACTTCAGCATGTGTAGTACAGCACACGTGTCCCAAGCACGGTTTATGCAAGGGCAGGACATATAGAGCGGAGGGGGGATCAAAGCATATTCGGGCGGAGGGGAGATCAAAGCATATACTGGCGGAGGGGAGATCAAACGGGAGATGGACCGTGTAGAATTCGTCGAGACCACTGGAAAACATGTTCAACAAAAACACGTATCGCAGGTGCCAGCGTGGACTTTGTCGGGTCCACCGAAAACACACGTGCCAGCGTGGCTTTCCTCGGGTCCAGCGAAAACACAAGTGCCAGCGTGGCTTTCGTTGGGACGCCAAGCGCACGCGCCCGTGCTATGCCCTGCTTTCTGTGTTCGGCCGGCGCGCAAATGCTCATCATACGCGCAAATGCCACGCGCCCGTGTGCGTGCGCTTTATACCCCCTTCACTTTCCTCCACTTGACTTGAGGTTGAGAAGCCTGACGGAAAATAGGGTGCGGCAAAGGACAAAAGGTCTACAACACATGGGTCAATCTTTTACTTGGGCTCTTGTCGTCGTTTGGGGCACTTGGGTCCGGCCTAGCCCTTCTGACACCAGCCAACCCTAATAAGCACCCCCTCAAAAGATCTTCCAGCGCGTACGCGCCACTTATGTCTATATTTTCCACCTATCAATTTCTCCTATTCCCACCTTCTCGTGTTGCCTCGTCTTCTTCAGACCGACAAAGTGATACGCTCCCCTACTGCTTTCCCATCCGCAAGTCTACGTCAGCCGAATTGTTGGTTTCGCTAATACTCGCCTGCCTGTTTTCTCAGAATGACAATTTTCATGGAGAACACATCAATATATAATACCACGAGAGAGTTCCCCACCCCGTCCGCATCGGGTACTGATACACGGGATAGCACGGCCTACGAACAAGAGGAGGGATGCACGTGTTCGAGGTTTCGAGATAGTGAAGTTCAACCATCCAGGTTGAAATTAGAGCGTGAGAATTCCATCGGATGCATTGGGGATAAGCTAAAGGATCTCAAGCTCCGGACGCAAGACCCGCTCTGGCATGCTGCTCTTGACGACGCTCTTGTTGCTCTGTCAGGTGCGAATTATGTGTCCTTATTGAATTGGGTCAGGAGTGGGTAGGTTATTGCGACGCTAGGAAATTGCCCCTCTGCAAGTAGAATGGAATTTTCTCCAGCCCCGAGAATCTGACACAGGGTCTGCACATCCGTAGCTTCACCCCCAACATCGATGCTGTTCATTTTGTTCGCTATGCGTGGGAAGATGGATGTAGCATGCGCCTTACATGCATCTCGGCCTTTTTAGTCTATATTCGCCCTGCGAGTTTTGTTAAGGGTGTTGACATTCCCAGTGTTCTATATGCGAGGTCCAGAATCATGAATCCCGGAGACATCAGGCCGAATTCCATCGATGCCCTTATAATCTCTCTCCTCCTCGCTGTCACCGAGACACCCAAACCTTCGGAATCTACCGCAAAGTAACGCTCAGTGCAGACGTGTCAATGGCCCAAGGTGATGAAAGGGTCCACCTCCGAAACTTGAGCTCTTTCACACATGTCGCTCTTTGTGCGCTCGCACGCTCGATCATGATCCATTAGCCTGCAGACTGCTCATCATCTGGGAGCGCAGGTAAGCCATGAGACTCAGGGGATCCCCTGATGAAAAGCGTCGCTGCTGGTCTAAGGATCTATTGGCCCGAAAGTCCGGGTCGGCAGTTCGTTATTTGCTCAATTTCGCTGGGGGGCAGGAACCCGCATCAATCCCATGCCGAGTCATCCAAACGAAACTCTATACCTGCATGCATGCACCTCTCCCTCTTTTCTCACACTTGAGTCATGCTGTACATCAATTTAAAGCCCTTGGTGTGGAGCTGTACGTCAATTGAAAGCCCTGGCTGTGGAGGGGAGTCAGATGAAAATCATGTGAGACATATTTCGTAAGCTATTTCATTGTTGAAAAATTGAAACAAGCAAGAAACAAAAAATTGAAAGAACTTGGACATGACATTGTATATCTCCCCAACCCCTTTGCTTTGCTTGAACTTGAACTTGGCTACATGGCTCCAGCCTTTAAAACTGCTCGCCGTCTGTAGCAGTAACATAATCAATTAAACTCAAAGGATTCTTACCAAAATAAACTTGAACAAGCGCAGCAGGGCATGCGTGCACTATATTCCTTCGAGGGTGCTTCAAAATCCATGGTTTCAGACATCTGTTTTCAAAATCCACGGTTTCAGACATCTGTTTTCAAAATCCACGGTTTCAGACATCTGTTTTCAAAATCCACGGTTTCAGACATCTGTTTTCAAAACGTTTCTTTTGCCGTAGTTTCTTTTCAGCTACGAGCAGCAGCTTCTAGGCAGCTCCCTGAGCCAGCCACTGGGACAAGCCCCAAGATGTTGACAGTTCTGGACAGTGGATTCTGTCAGCTTACAGACAAACTAGGTTGCATCAGATTTGGCTGAATAGAAAGTTAGGGGAGCTGCCTACAAGCTGCTGCTTAAAGCTGAAAATGAAAATTATGTTCTTTGCTCTGCAGATGTTATCCAAACGCCGCTGATGGTCGAAGATATCGGATGCTTGGAGCCTGGGGAGGAGGTCAAAATGTGGTGCTGTTTTGCCGAGGTCTATGTGAAGGAGGTACGAGCATTACATGCTGTGCTCAGGGATTTTTCAATTCAAAATGTTGTACTGTTTTGCCGAGGTCTATGTTAAGGAGGTATGAGCAGTACATGCTGTGCTCAGGAAATGTTTCAGTTCAAAATGTTGTACTGTTTTGCCGAGGTCTACGATAACGAAGTACGAGCAGTTCATGCTGTGCCCAGGGATTTTTTACACTTCAAAATGTGGTGCTGTTTTGCCGAGGTCTACGTCAAGGAGGTACGAGCAGTACGTGGTGTGCCCAGGGATTTATCAGTTCTAAATGTGGTGCTGTTTTGCCGAGGTCTATGTTAAGGAGGTATGAGCAGTATATGGTGTGCCCAGGGATTTGTTTTTGGTTCAGGTGGTGGTTTTTGTATAGCTTGATGGAGTTAGGCCTCCTCCAGGGACAGCGTCCTAGTAGCTTTATTTAGCTTTTAGGGCCTTTTGTTTGGGTTCTCTATAGTGGCAATTTGGGCCAAAACGGGGTCAAAAGTAGGGAAAGCTATGTATAGCGAGCAGTATGTGCTGTGCCCCAATCATGGTTTTCCTGTTCAGATATGAGCAGCAGCTTCTAGGCAGCTTCCTGGGCCAGGCCCTTGGCTAAGCCCCTAGATTTTGGCAGTTCTGGACAGTGGATTCTGTTAGCTTCCAGGTACACTAGGTTGCGTCAGCTTTGGCTGAATAGCCAGTGAGGGGAGCTGCCTAGAAGCTGCTGCTGACAGCTGAAAACAAACACACTGGCCCCAATTATGTTTGAGCTTACTACCGTCCTAACTACAGGTGGCTAGGTTTACCATTGGGCTTCCTCCAGTGCTAAATACCCACAGTGCTAGCTACCCCCTACCTACATCGCCCGCTACCCTTGGGCTAACTACAAGGGCTAACTACAAGGGCTGACCAAAGGGGCCTCGTTTTACTATTGGGCTAACTTAAGTGGGCTAGGTATGAGCGCAAACTGTAGTGGGCTAACTACAGTGCTACCTACAGGGGGCTAGGTTTACCTTTGGGCTAACTACAGTGCTAACCACCCACAGTGCTAGAACCAAACACCACCACCACAACCAACCACCACCACCCACTTATAACGACCACCACCACCACCACCAACCACCACCAACCACTCACGACCATCACCACCACCAACCACAACCAACCAACCACCACCACCCACTCACAACAACCACCACCACCAACCACTCAGGACGACTACCACCACCACTAACCACCACCACCCACTCACCACAACACCCACAGAAAGCAGTGCTCTCGTCCCAAGACCTTGCCTATAGCATGCAAGACAAACGCCAGGTCCTAGCCGACATCCTAGTATGGGCTGAAATGACAGCCCCGGGCTACGACCAGCGGGCGGCTGCCTTCATCACAGCCCCTCATGCAGGAGATGACTCTTTCCAAAGGATCGGAAAATTTCTGGCATCGGCGAAGCAAGCAGCAGGCTTGGCCCATGCATGTCCTGCGCCATAGTAGTGGTGTAGTGGTGTACTGCTGGAATAGTGGTGTAGCCCAGTGGGCAGCTCAGGTAGCTGCCTAGAAGCTGCTTAGAAAAGTCGGAAAGAAAAACCTTCCAAAGGATGTTTCCAAAGAATCGGACGATTGCTGGCATCAGCGAAGCAAGCAGCAGGCTTGGCACATGCATGTCCTGTGCCGTAGTAGTGCCGTAGCCTCTTGGAATAGTGATGTAGCCCAGTGGGCGGCTCAGGTAGCTTCCTAGAAGCTGCTATGAAATGCCTTAAAGAAAAACCTTCTAAAAGATCTTTCAAAAGGATCTTTCAAAAGGATCGGACAATTTCTGGCACAGGTGAAGCAAGCATCGGGCTTGCCTCATGCATGTCCTGCGCCATAGCTGGCTGGAATAGTGGTGTGGCCCAGTGGGCGGCTCAGGTAGCTGCCTAGAAGCTAATGTGAAAAGCCTGAAATAAAAACCTTCCAAGGGATCTTTCAAAGGGATCGGACAACTGCTGGCATTGGTGAAGCAAGCAGCGGGCTTGCCTCATGCATGTCCTGCGCCATAGCCGGCTGGAATAGTGGTGTGGCCCAGTGGGCGGCTCAGGTAGCTTCCTGGAAGCTGCTATGAAAAGCCTGAAAGAAAACCTTCCAAGGGATCTTTCAAAGGGATCGGACAATTGCTGGCATTGGTGAAGCAAGCAGCGGGCTTGCCTCATGCATGTCCTGCGCCATAGCCGGCTGGAATAGTGGCGTAGCCCAGTGGGCGGCTCAGGTAGCTTCCTGGAAGCTGCTATGCAAATCCCTAAAGAATAACCCTGCCTTCATCGCAGCCCCTCACTCAGACGACTCCCTCCGAAGGATCAGACAACTGCTGGTATCAGTGAAGCAAGCAGCGGGCTTGGCTCATGGCACAGACATGGGTGGATCTCTCCCACGCCAGTTGCACCACCATGCAGCAGATCCAGGTATCCACAGCCAGCCAGCCACAGCCAGCCATGAGCCCAGCCACCACTGCTGGTATCAGCGAAGCAAGCAGCGGGCTTGGCTCGTGTCGAATGTCCTGCCCTACAGCCTGTCCTGCTCTCGCAGCCGGCTTGTCTTCCCTTTGGGCGGCGAGTGGAAAGGGGACAAGGTTTAGGGGTCTTATCTGGTGCATACATGAATCCTGCCCAATCGCCTGTGCTGCCTTCGTAGCCATGGTGCATACATGACTGCTGCATACAGCTGGTGCATACACGAATCCTGCCCAATCGCCAATGCTGCCTTCGTAGCCACGGTGCATACATGAATGCTGCTTACAGCTGGTGCATACATGAACACTGCCCAATTGCATGTGCTGCTCATGTAGCCGGCTTGCCTTCCCTTTGAGCGACGAGTGGAAAGGGGAGAAGGTTTAGGGCTCTTAGCTGGTGCATACATGAGTACTGCCCAATTGCATGTGCTGCTCATGTAGCCGGCTTGCCTTCCCTTTGAGCGACGAGTGGAAAGGGGAGAAGGTTTAGGGCTCTTAGCTGGTGCATACATGAATACTGCCCAATTGCATGTGCTGCTCATGTAGCCGGCTTGCCTTCCCTTTGAGCGACGAGTGGAAAGGGGAGAAGGTTTAGGGCTCTTAGCTGGTGCATACATGAATACTGCCCAATTGCATGTGCTGCTCATGTAGCCGGCTTGCCTTCCCTTTGAGCGACGAGTGGAAAGGGGAGAAGGTTTAGGGCTCTTAGCTGGTGCATACATGAATACTGCCCAATTGCATGTGCTGCTCATGTAGCCGGCTTGCCTTCCCTTTGAGCGACGAGTGGAAAGGGGAGAAGGTTTAGGGCTCTTAGCTGGTGCATACATGAATACTGCCCAATTGCATGTGCTGCTCATGTAGCCGGCTTGCCTTCCCCTTGTGCAATGAGTAGAAAGGGGAGAAGGTTTAGGGGGTCGGATGACTGCTGGTACCAGCGAAGCAACCAGCGAAGCAACCAGCGAGCTGGGATTATGTGTGTATGGCTATTGTGAAGTTTTGACTGAAAACAAAGACCACCACACCACCACCACCACCAAACCTGATGATTGAGTCCTGCCCAAGATAAGAATTGGGCTAATTGTTCAAGGTCCAAGGAACCATACGCCGGATCTATACTATCTCTGCAAAGGTACCAATGAGCTGGGATCATGTGTGTATGAGTCCTGCCCAACATAAGAATTTTAATAAGGTCCAAGGTTCTATACGCCGGCACTTCGGCGTTTAACCGTCTGCAGAATACAAAACTTCCCTCCGTGCGATAGCCACGGAAACCAGGGAGTGTAACAGGGTTTGAACTTGACTGATTATAGACAGTCTAGGTATCTGCACCGACAGTTTAACGGCACTTCAGGTCACTGCCCAAGAGCCTTTGCTGCTCATGTAGCCGGCTTGTCTTCCCCTTGAGCAACGAGTGCAAAGGGGAGAAGGTTTAGGGGTCTTAGCTGGTGCATACTGCACCGACACTAGCAAGACCATTCGAAAGGGATACTGAATAAAAGGATAATTGCTTTGACCGACCATGTCGTCTGCTTTTTGACTCACTACTGCACCGACACTAGATGGACCATTCAGAAGGGGCCCTGCATAAAGGGATAATTTCTTTGACCGATCATGTCATCTGTTGTTTTGACTCACTACAGCACCGACACTAGATGGACCATTCAGAAGGGGTACTGCATAAAGGGATAATTGCTTTGACCGATCATGTCGTCTGTTGGTTTGACTCACTACTGCAACGACACTAGATAGACCATTCAGAAGGGGTACAGAATATAGGATTCATCGATCTGACTGTCCATCCATACTGCATCCGGCTGAATATCGATATGACACGACCTATCAACGCTGCAAAATAAACGAATCAAAAGAATTGTCATTTGATGTGAGGCATTTCATATAATTTCATTATATATTTGTAGTTTGTGTGTTCATATATGATCCTGTGTCATATATATATATATGTATGTATATGATAACTTATGAGGGAAACTGGCTAGTGATACGCAACAGTCCAGCTTGGCTTTGCTGATGCCAGCATGCATTGTTTTGTGGCACCATTATTACATTGGTGAATGGTGCCAGGTATACATACACTCTGCCAAAGTTGAGGGCAACTGGCTAGCGCCATTGCCAAGTTTTTCTATCCAGCCAAAGGTAGCGCAGCCTGGTGGCACCTGGACGTTGCTACTGATGGCACCTGGACGTTGAGGCCATCAGTATTCGACACCTGTTAAAATATGGGCGGATAGCTAGGAACTGGCTAGTGACATTGCCAAGTTTTGTTTTTGTTTTTTTGGTATGCCCATCCAGCCAAAGCTAGCGCAGTCTGGTGCAACTGGACGTTGAGGCCATCAGTATTCGACACCTGTTGAAATATGGTTGGGTAGCCCAGTGGATAATTCAAGGAGCTGCCTAGAAGCTGCTGCCGGTAGCCCAGTGGATAATTCAAGGAGCTGCCTAGAAGCTGCTGCCAGTAGTCCAGTGGATAATTCAAGGAGCTGCCTAGAAGCTGCTGCCAGTAGTCCAGTGGATAATTCAAGGAGCTGCCTAGAAGCTGCTGCCGGTAGCCCAGTGGATAATTCAAGGAGCTGCCTAGAAGCTGCTGCCGGTAGTCCAGTGGATAATTCAAGGAGCTGCCTAGAAGCTGCTGCCGGTAGTCCAGTGGATAATTCAAGGAGCTGCCTAGAAGCTGCTGCCGGTAGCCCAGTGGATAATTCAAGGAGCTGCCTAGAAGCTGCTGCCGGTAGTCCAGTGGATGATTCAAGGAGCTGCCTAGAAGCTGCTGCCGGTAGCGCAGTGGATAATTCAAGGAGCTGCCTAGAAGCTGCTGCCGGTAGCCAAAAATAAGCTATGGGCTGCATGAATATATAATGAGTACGCCTTATTATGAGGCGTGAGGTTAAGGGGGCCAGTCTGTTTGCTTTCACTGGGGCCAACCATCAATAGGGTGTGTGTCTCGGGGGGGGGGGCTATCATCCCCCTGGAGGAGGGTTTGGGGCCTGTTCTGTGTGTCGTCTGCACGCGACAATGCTACAATATGTTACAGTCCAGGGGTAGGCCAAGTAGGCTAAAGGGACTTGCCCAACCGTGATAGGAAGGGCTTAAAAACAGAAAAGCATTGATGAACTAAACCCCAGCTACAGTATGTTTGAGTGTTGTTTAGATCGCTGCCGTTGGGTCGCTCAGGTTTAGCATGCATCCACTAATCCCAGTGAGATCATCGCCTGTCGTAAGCTACATAAGTTTTTATGCGATGGGATACATGGAAGAGCTCAGAGCACAGGACCTGCCTGAGGCAAATGAGACACCATAACACGACTTCACCTACAAACAACTGGGAAAGGTGCCGGGGGTCGGTCACCTCTATATGTGATGGGTTACGTGTAGGATCTTTTCCTGTGGGATAGCGTAAAGCAGATTATCTGGGTAAATAATTGTTGGAGAGTCTACTCGTAAAATAACAGTTTTTTTGCTTTAGATTAGGGCTAGCTAGAACATACGTTTTTTCTTCTTTGCTTTGCCGTGTACCAACAGGAATTAGGTTTAGTGATGGCTCCGAAACTATTTGAACAAGACAACCCATCAAACTATGCGCCAATTGTCTGCCAAATGGAAACTGCATTTAAACCGACCCCGACAGTGTCAACTACAATTTGTTTTGCACGTGACTGGATTTTTGTGAACCGAAAAACTTGAACTTGAACTTGGTCTTCGAGCCGCTCACTGTCTTTGGGGGGGCGGGGGCAAGCCACGCCACCTGCCGCTGGCCAGAAACCCGTTCAGGAGGACGGGGCATACCGTTCACGTCTGGGCTGGGCCGAAACGTGCAATACCTCGTACAAATTCCGTAAAATCAACCAGACACTTGATTGGCCTCATTTTTCTTGCATCAAATTCTGTAAAATAAAGGCAATCTACTTACATGCATTGCATTACAGTACAGAAACGTTCAATACTGCTTTAAAATCAACAACCCTTCAACAACTCCCATTTTCGTCACTCTACAGTTAACAATGCTAAAACATCAATCGATTTAATGAAATTCAATTACATCAAATTAAATTAAATTATGTCCGATACGAATTCATTAAAATGAAAGCAATTAAATCCATTCAAATCACGTTGATTAAATTAAATTGAATGGAATAAAATCGAATTAAATAACACAACATTAAATAAATAAAATTAATTTAAATCAATTGAATTCAGAATTAATTTTATTTCATTCGGGACACGCCTCCAGCCGCCCTTAATGAGATTGAGGTGAGAGGGTGTAGCACGTCTGTGCTGTAGGGGGCTCCAATCGCGGAGCGCGAGAGCAGACTTCAACGGCGCAGATGATCCAGCAGTCAGCAGTAAAGGATCCAGCGATAAGCTGAGGTGCAACGGACGTTGCGGGGTTCACTGGCGGACACTGAATGTCGGCTCTGAAAGATGATTCTCAAATCTCAGATGATGGCTTGCGTCACCGTGTGGAGGACTGGTCAACTTCAATTCTGGGTATACTATGAGCGACACGGGGCGTCAAGTCTAGAGGCTTAACTGATCTTCGAAATAGTGGGGGGGCCTGCTGGGTCCCCTGGAGGTCGGCCCCGGGGTGGGGTATGGTACACAATGGCGTCTGGGTTTGTAGTTCAGTTGTATAAAATTGTTACATTTCTTATTGAATGTTGAAAAATATGACAAAGTTGTCCACGTGGGTATGCCAAGTTGAAACGACGTGCAGCGAGATACGGTACATTTGCTAATTGCAATTGCCAACAACTTGCTTGTTTGAAAGATTTAATGTAGATTGTTATGTTATGTTTTATGTCTGGGATTGGCATCCAATGGTATGCTTGTACTTGTAAAACTTGGAGAACTGTGGGAGAGCCGCATGTATATGTAATTTATTGTAGCAGATGTGTGAATGCAGATGAGGCGGATGACTTCTTTCTTGGGCTCTTTCTGATGGATGTGGAACATGGTTTCCGTGTGACTACGATGAGAGCTTGTTAGTCAGCTATTGTGTTGGACATGCTTCAGGTCCCTAGATTGAGTCCACAGGACAGTAGGGAAACGACAGATGAAAACACCGCGTCTACAGTCCGCAACCCTAGATCCGTACGCGAATAAGTGCTCTCCGGGGCAAGCTTTCGACAGCAGGCTGGTTCCCAAAGTGCACCATTCTGCAGATACAGCAACTCTCAAGGAAGTTTAGAAGCGAAGTTGATCTTCACCATTGGAGTTGCTTTGCGGGTATTGAACTTGCTTTCAGACTATTCAAACTGCTTTGTGACTATTGGACAAGCGAGGCTTTGCATGTACTGGTGTTGCGACTATTCAACTTGCTTTGCAAATTCAACGCATGACAGAACAGACTACCAAGCAAGGTACACGGGTGGGCAAGCAATTGTGGCAGAGAAGTTGTGGCGCGATGTTGCGTATTGGACTTGCGACCATGCAAACTGCTTTGCAAGTATTACGCTGCAAAACTTGCGTATACCGGGATAGCAACTGTTCATCGAGGGCAGAGAAATTACAAAGTTGCAAGCAACAAGGTGAAGAAGAAGAACCATCCCCTGCGATGGAATCGAGCACGAGTCGCTTAGACTTCAGAGTACTGAATTGACCGGCTTATTTGACCGGCTTTCTTGGGAATATTTGAATATTTGAATATTTGACGATTTCGCGCAAGTATCGCATAGGTCTGTCCCACGGGGGCCGACCAACGAAAGATCAGTGCATCAGTCTCGAATGCGTGGGGGCACCATAACGTATTGTATTCGGAAGTATGAGACAGCAGAGATGCGAGAGCTCGGAGCTTTTACAAGATGAACAGACGGCGTGGAAGCCGACTGAAGAAGGAAACGAAAGTACTGCAGAAATTGAAATTGAAATTGTTACATCCGTGTAATACAGTTACTCACAGGATGTGAAGTTAAGGACACCATAGCGAAAGCCGGAGCTAGCTATAGTCACCGTTACTGCAGATGGTACTGTGTGGCAAGGCATTTAGCTTTCCGGAGCGATATGTCTTGAGCACTCTCACAGGGAAGGGACTAGGGCGTGTGCTTACAATCGTGATAGCATGTCAGGCGACATGAAAGGTATAAGAAGAGAAAGGCGACAGTACCTCAGGGTACTGCCGCCGGTAGGTGCTGGCCCTATCGGGCAGAGGCACTACAACGGAAGCTTCCAGGCAGAAGGCCTGGCGCACTAAGACACTCTAGCTGAACCGGGAGAACCGGTCTATAACAAGGCACGTGGCCCTAGCTGGCAACGGCACTGGTCAGAGCAGGCAGGGACAGGCAGGGACAAGGCACTGGCTTCTCTGAGGCACTCTAGAGACGGCATAACAACTGAACTATAACATCTACAGCCGAAAAGACAGGTCGACCCAGCAAGAATAATCCTGTGTATTTATTTTCATTTAGCTTAATTTTTAATTTACCCTTGAATAACCCTGTTTATTTATTTATTTTTATTGCGTAAGTATATTTTAATATACCGGATCGAACGGAAGCAGGTGTGGGGTCTTATCAGGTTGCTGGTTCGAACCCCATCGAGGTCACCTGGGCCCACCCGGAGGGTCGTCGACCGGCATGGTAACTGGACTCTAGGTGTGATGTAAGCCCGTCCATCGCATACTTACGAGCCGGTTCTCTTAACCTCACGTCTTTAGAAGTGTCATAGTGTGACATATCTTGGAAGTTAAGATTTATTCATTTTAATATACCCTTGAACAACCCTGCTTGCAACCACCTGCGTGTTTTTCGAAACTGAGCAGCGACCATCCAGCAGATTATTTGATACTTATTCAGAGGATGCTTTGGATTTGATTTTTCAAAACAGGTCGTAGGCTCGTAGGTCGTACAAAAGAGTTCGGATCAGAGTTGTTCAGGAGGCCTCCCAGAAATCCCCCAGTTCAGGAGGGCCCCCAGAGATCTGGATCCTGCTCTAGGGGGTTGAATACCTACGCCACCAAAACGGTGGTTGGGAGTTTGGTTTGTTTGTCCTCTATCAGCTTAAACACTTCGAGAGTGAAGGGACGAATAGCAGCGGCATCACTCTGATATCCAAAACATAAATGAGGTAACTCAGTAACTCACAGACTGGAGGAAACAACTTAAAGGAAACCACCAGCGGTGGGACCAGGGTAGAGACAGCAGGGTCTAGACCCTGGCTATACAGCGCGGTCAATAGTGGACAAGGAAGCTGTCACTGTGTCATGGAAGCTGACACAGTACGACAGAAAAGCTGTTACTGTCCATCAGAGATCGTTCTAAGGACACGCAAAAGAGGTCAGCAAGGCATAAACAGCGGGTTATCAGCATGAATAGCGGTGCTCTCACTCGTTTTATGACTTGGTGAATACTTATGTACTCCCTTAGAACTATCGGTCCTGACAGTACTGTGCCAGCTTCCCGTAGACTGTGTCATCCTTCATGACACAGTGACAGCTTCCTGTAGGCTGCGTCACCGGTTCCCCTGACACGCGCTGTATAGCCTGTACCCTGTTAGGTTACAGGCTGTCGCCCCTTTCACCGCTGGTGCCCCTTGATGGGTCTCCTGTGCTTGTCACGTTATTCTCGTCTCCGTGTATAGATTGGTGCGTCTGTTTCACGCAAGCATCTCTGTCCACTCTCTGGAGTGTATTCAGGCTGATAGGTTATAGGATCCTTTCATTTACTACCACTGCCTTACAATGCAACTTCCTCGAGGGCCTCCCGCCGGCTTCGAGAAACTCCATGAGTCAAATGGTCTTTCTTGGTCGCGCGGGATTCGCAATGTCATCATTAGCAATGGCTGCGACCATGTCCTTCCTCCGGAGGTCAAGGTTCCTCTTTCTGATTGGCTTGATGTTTGCGCGCCAGCGGCCTCTGCTAACGGAGAGGAGGATCCTTCCGCCATCGTGGAAGTAACCCCCCCCAATCAATTCTCCAACTTTGCGGTTCCTTCTCCTACTCTCCGACGCCTCTCTCCTGAGGTTGAGGATGTTCTTATGGGTCTCTGTTGTGTTCAGACTCAGATCATCCAGTATTCAGCGGGGCCTCCGCCTCCTCATGCCCGCTTCGACTATGACTATGAAGACCTTGCCCATGATCGTTATGATGATGATGATGATGATGAAGATCTGCAGAGTGCTACGAGTGGCGACTTTGGTGGAGCTACTCCGTCGAACGCTACTCGCGTGTTCAACACTGCCATCGTCTCACCGGTGTATGAGCCTTCGTCTGCGCCTATGCCTACGCATCCGTCTGCACCTCCGCCTGAGCCTTCACCTGTGTTTAAGCCTGAGCCTTCATCTGCGCCTCTGCTTGCGCCTCTTCCACCGGTCCACCCGGATGTGGCCAAGCCGTCTTTGCTGAGGAGTTCTGCGTCTTTTACCACTGGTTCTACCCCTATGGAGCGAGGTCTCCCTGGCTACCATACTCGTGCTCGAGAGGCTGCTGCTACTGCTGTCCGCACATCTTCTGCTGGCACTTCGCAGGAGCCCCCTCCGCCTCCGCCGGTGGAGCTGCCACCTGCTTCTGGCCCTCCACCTCCAGTGCTTCCTTCAATGTCCTGTGCGTCATGGGAGCATCTGCTCACTGGAGGTCCTTCTCTGCATCTGCTGTTGCAGGACTGCCGTCGTATCCGCCAAGCTCAACTTGCTGGGGAATCCTTGAACCGCACTCTGTATATACGGTAGGATCGACACTCAGGCAACTATGGCTAATGTGAGTGTCAAGTTACGCCATCGCCGTGTGATGGCATTCTCTGAGCTAGGTCTCGAGTGTCGGGCTTTTCTAGGACCGGTTACGTCGGGGATTGACTACCCTCCTGCTAATGGTGTGACTTTTGGTGGCATTGGGCGTAGGAATACTGACCTGCGGGGTTACCAGTTCGTGAAGGTGCCCCTCCCTTTCTGTCCTGTTCGTCCTGATTTCGAGTTAGTAGTGAGTGTTGCGCGGTCCCTGTCTGATATCAGGAACTTAGATGACCAGCGCGCGTATGACGCTGGTCTTGCGGCTGAGTATTTTCTAGGGATTCGTAAGTCTTTGGCACCCCTGACCCCTGCTCCTGCTGCTGGAACTTCGGCCTCTCATGGTGAGTCTCGTGTAGATCCTGCACTGTTGGGTTTCAGTGCACTGCCCCTGGACCGTCAGGAGTTCATGTGCTTGACCATGATGCTCGCGAACATGGAGGATGCTATGGTCAAGGTATACCAAGACTTTGCCAAACCTCGGGATATCTTGATTGATATCCGGAGGAAGCAGTCTGATGCCCTTGCCTCTAGGGTCCCTCTCATGCAAAACGAGCTTCTTGGTTCAGTCATGAGCCCTACTGACCGCGTGGATGATTTCTTCTTTCCCAAGGTTCGCGGCCTCTGCACTGACCTCCGCAGTGCTGGGTATCCACAGGCTCAGCGCCACGCCATGGAGGTTATCGTTCGGGGTATTCGTCTGCCCCGCTTTGAGTCGCTGAGGATCAAGTATGGTACGTTGCTGTATAACATGCAGCCTGTTGAGTACTGGTCCTGTCTTGCAGAATATAGGGGTCTAGACATTCTGAATATAGGGCTCCCCAAGTCCGATTCCAGGCACCCTGGGTGGTCCCGGGACACTCCCCAGTTTCCTGCCAATGCTGCATTCCAGCGGAGGCAGGGATCTGGTTCTCAGGGTTCCGGTTCTACCAAGAGACGCCTGGATTGCGCTTGGGGACCATGCCCCCACAAGGAGAGCCACTCAGAGGATCGGTGCTGGACGAAGCACCCGCACCTGCGAAGGGGCAAGGAGGGGGCATCACGTCCTGGACCGGTGCCCGTCAACTTGGCCCTTCCAGGTGCGCTTACTCCAAAGCAGCTGTCCTCCTTGCAGGCTCAAATTGATGGGTTTGCTATGCAGAAGTAGGAGGTAAGCTCTGTCCTATTCTCTTGCACCTCGAAGTTTTCCAACGTATGTTTGAGTGCCCTTTTTATAATGATATTCGCCTCCGCTACCAGAAGCTGTTTACAGATATTTATAGGCATGTCCATGAGGATACCAACTTAACCGTATGGAATGTGGAATTCTGCGATTCCACATTCAGAACCTTTATGAATGGAAATGGCACTAAGTCTTTTTGGAGCAACCTAGCCGACTATCTTTCTACTTGTAGAAGAGCAAGACAGGAAGCCCTGGACTGCTTAGTGGCACCGTAATTTATCATCCCTTTTTTTCTTCTTCTTGTGACTTCTCATTTGTTAGCTTCTTACCTCCGCCACTGTAAGTGGTTGAGATCTGGGTCCGGCTCTAAGGGGTTTAATACCTACGCCACCAAAACGGTGGTTGGGAGTTTGGTTTGTTTGTCCTCGACACACCCCTGATGTAATGGGGTTTTTTGCTTTGTGGGTGCTTTTTCTTTTTGTTTAAAGCACAGAGTCTCATACACCCTCGCGGTGTCAAGTAGACTTTAACATGTAATGTAATGTAATGTAATGTATGTAGTCCGACCCTGTCTGAGGGTGTCTGGCATGTTGATTCTGGAGCTGGAATGTCTATCACAGGTGATCTGTCTTTGTTCACTGTGTATAATGCTTCTAAGGATGGACCATCAGTTCGATTTGGTGATGGTGTGGTTCAACGGTCAGTGGGTGAGGGATCCATTGTGTTATGTAGTGATTGGTTACCAACATCAATCACTCTAACCAATGTGCTCTACATACCCCACTGTCCAGTGAACCTCCTGTCAGTAAATGCTGTGGCTCATGCTCATCACTGCAAGATTTCTTTTGATAGTCTTAGTTGTACTGCCACTCAGAACTCTTCTGTGCTCTGGTCTTTCCCTGCCTCAAGTGATGGTGTGTACAAGTTTACCTGTAGGCCTTGTATCAACCCCAATGGCCGTTTGTTTCGTGCTGAACATTACCCAGTTTTTGCACTTGATGTTGATGAGGATGGTGGAGTTGTTATCCCTACCACCCCTGAATGGCTGTGGCATAGGCGGCTGGGTCACCCTGGCTATGACGCCATGCACAAGCTTGTCAGGGATGGTCTGGTTAACAACTTGCCCCTCACTCTGCAACAAGTGAGAAAACTGGCTAAGATCCCATGTGATGCTTGTCAGAAGGCAAAGGCAAAACGTATGCCTTTTCCTAAAGAAAGCAAAACTAAGATCCGTGCACCTCTCTAACGCCTTCACTTGGAAATCATGGGACCAGTTCATGTTAGGGGTTTGCGTGGGGAGTTTTACATTTTGTGTCTCACAGACCAATACTCTGGCTATGCTGAAGTATTGTGCATGAGAACCAAGGGTGAAGCTCCCTTAGCGGTTCAAACTATCGTCCTCAGATGGATGACTCAGCTACATGGGTTTGTCTTCAAATGTCTGAGATCTGACAGGGCTAAGGAATTTATAGTGGAGTGGTTAGAGGATTGGTTGAAATCGGTTGGAGCTGTGCATGAATTATCTATGGCATACACTGCTCAGCAGAATGCAACTGTGGAGAGGTACAATGGGGTCTTGCAGAACATAGCTAGGAGTATCCACTTGGAGTCTAAGCTAGCTAAGTCTTTTTGGCCCTATGCCTTTCTCAGTGCTTGTTACCTACGGAATCGGCTGCCTAATCAGGGTGACAAGACTCCATACGAGTTGTTCTTTGGGGTTCTACCTGATGTGTCGTTGTTGCGTGTGTTTGGTTGCCCTTGCTATGTCACATTAGTAAATGGGAAGAAGCGCAACAAGCTAGACGAAAGGGCGTTATCTTGTAGACTGGTTGGGTATTCTCTGGTGAGCAGGGGTTATTTTGTTTGGGTTCCTAAGTTGCGCCAGGTAGTAGAGAGTCGTGATGTGCTCTTCTATGAGCAGTTCAGCTATAACTGCATACCTGGGCTCTCCCCCTATGATGGGTCCCGGTATGTTTCTCGCATCCCTGGCGCTATCAACGGACACATGCTTGATCCTGCAGGTAATGCCCTAGACCCTTTACCAACCCCAATTGTTGACCGCTGTCCTGGTCATGGGATGAATTTGCGTCCCAGGTCAGGGACTGATGGTGCTGTATTGCGTGTGAAGGTACTGGGCAAGGGGGATTCTGATGTTCCTTCAGGCAATAATTTACCCGAATCTCAGGGGGTCGCCGGGCCTTCCTCTGCGCCAAGTTCCGTTGGTGAAGCTCTAGGATTTGGACAGCCTCAGGTCATAGTGGAGCCTGTCATAGGTCCGCTGTCTACTAGTCGCCACCCCCAGTCCACCTGTTCGGATGACTCGCGGGCGTTGTTGATCCCTTCGCCTCCTGTCGTCCCTGGTGGTTTATACCGGACAAGGCATTGCGACGATGTAGCCGTCACCGAGAGTGTGAGTGATGATCTTGAACACTGGTCTGGCTCTGATACTGCGTATGGCTGGGGTGTTCCGGTCGACCCAGGATTCATTAACATAGAGGCAAAGAATGCCGGCCCTGTTCAACCAGGCATTAGTGCTGCGCTGGGGGCTTTACTACCGGATACTGCTGATATTGCTGATACACGTGCTGCTCTTGTACAAGTACACTGCTTGTACGTGGGGGCATATATTTCTACCTCATCTGAACTAACCTATAAAGCTGCCATGCTTCCTTCCAACCCTGAAATTGAAATTGAAATTGAAATTGTTACATCCAAGAAATATAAATACTCTAGGGACGTGAGATTAAGGACACCACAGCGTACGCAGAAGCTAGCTGTAGTCACCATAGATAAACACAAAAAATATCCAGTACTAGTTGTGATCCCACCCGTAACTGACTGAGAGTCATTTCAGTCAGTCACGTGGGTGGCACTAGCTGGACCAAAAAATGTTAATCTCCGGCGGGGTGGTGTTCCATGAATCTACGACATTGTAAAATAGTCTGAAAGCTGTCAACAGAGTGGTGGTGCAGCTGGTCTGCTAATGTAAGAATTTCTAAATTGGTAAGACCAAGGGTGGTCATGGAGGTCACAAAGGTTCTGGGGATGGTGCCAGTGGTACCAATGGTAACAACTAGGTAGTGAACAAGGTAGCCAGCTAGTCTTAGGCCGGCCACCAACTGGGTGTGTTGGGCATGTTTATCCTCTGCCTTAGTGGCATGGTTGGTGTCAGAGCAGTATCCCAGCTCTAGAATCCAGATTTCCTTGTCAGCAGCAATGGTGGGTGAGTCCACCTCGGGCAGGATGGCGAGATCTGGCCTCAGTTTGGGCCAGATCTCTGCTGAGATGGAGGGAGGGCGTAACCAGTCAGGCAGTGTTTTGCCAAGGACTCCGCGGGGGAGGTCCTCCAGCCTACCTGCGTCCATGATAACGCGGCGGGATCCAAGGGCGCCTTTGCTGATGGCCTTGTGCAGTAAGTGGACAGCTGCGTCCACTTACTCATGACGCTTGATGTACATGCCCTTGAAGGTGGCGTGTGTGCAGCCAGCAAGAATGTGGCCAGCTCCGTCCTCGTGGGTGGTACAAATAGGGCATGTGGGGGAGGTGGCAGGGTTGGGGTTGTTAGCATAGGGCATCTTCCAGCGATAGGCAAGCTTCTTGTTCCACAGTCGGCCCCATTTGGCCTTGAGGATGCAGAACTTAGTTTTGTGGGTGATGTGAGAGGATGTCCAGAATTTATTGCTGGAGTGGGGTAGATGCAAGGGGGTGTTATCAGCCCAGGTGGTGGCATATATGCCTTTGAGGGGATGTTGTCCGAGGTGGCAGCTAGTGGGAAGGTTAAGACTGATCCCGTTGGTGAGGTTAGGTGCTAAGGCTCGTGGGGGAGTTGTGCCAAGAGGTGTGCAGGGGGGTTGGACAGTGGGCCAATAGGTGTTGTGGCGGGGTTGTTCTCCAGTGGTGTCGGTGTATCGTACAGATGCTGGGTTGGTGGCTGCATTGCGTGCTAGTGCATCTGCTCTATCATTGCCCAATATGCCAGTGTGTGAGCGTACTTTGCAGAGGGTAGTGTGTGATCCTGCCAGAATGCGTTGGACAAGGTGAGTGCGGATAGAATGCAGGAGTTCAGAGTGAAGAGAACGTGTAGAGGTAGTAGGATCTTGAATCATTTTGTTAATGAGTTGGAGTGAGCAGAGGCTGTCAGTGTGCAGGGTGAGGTCAGTATTATAGTCAATGCGTGCTATGGCTTGATGGATGGCCACTAATTCAGCCCGGTTGTTAGTTCTGGTGGCGCCTTGGCCTCCTGGGTTAATGGAATAGCTCATACCAGCCACAGGTATGTAGACCCCTGCACCTATTTTGCTGGGGGTGCCAGGGGCTCCCTTGATCAGGCTGCCATCAGTATAGACCTGCAGACCTAGGGTAGGTATGGCTGGGTAGTGGCAGGGGTAGATAACTGTGGGGAGCAGAGGGAGGCAGTGGTGGGTGGTAGGCTGCCAGGGCAGGGTAGTGAGGGATTTAAGAGTCCTGGGGTAGGTGATTTGTGTGTCTGAAGAGGTAAGGGTAGGATGTGCAGGGAGGTTATGTGGTTCCCAGTAGGGTGAGATGCTGAGCATGTGCTGTGACCAGATGTCTTTGAACCCCTGGAGACGGTTTAGGTATTCAGGTTGGCTGCTTGGGTTGCTGATGATGAGAATGTGGAGCTTGTGGGAGGAGGTAGGGTTGTGATGTTTGCCCCCTAGCCAGGTTTCAGAGGTGCTGAAGATTTCAGAGAAAGGTCTGGAGTCCACGTGATGGATCCAGGGGTGGTGCAATAGTTTCTTGTAGGGGGCATTATAGTTGTCTGGGATGAGTAAGACAGTGCATGTTGGGATGTGTTGTGCTTCTGCGTGGTCAGCACTGGCTAGAGCCCACCTGAGTGCCTTGTGTGCATCGGTGACGGAGGTAGGGATGTCCACCAGTGATCCCCCTGTCCAGATGCTGTGGAAGAGATCCCCGTTGGCTCCAAAGAGCTGGTCAGCTGGGTTCATGGAGGAAAATTCTTCATAGGCAGAATCTAGGTTGAGTGGGGTAGCAGTGCGGTGATGGGTGATGTTGAGGTGTAGGTTAGCTTGGTGCAGGGCTGGGGGAAGAGTGTAGGTGGAGGCAGGGGTGTCCTTGTGTCTGGTGTATAGGGCTGCAAGGTCAGGTAGGAATCCTCCTTGTGTGAGTTGGTTCCAAGTTGAAGGGCGTGTAGTTTTATTGTATTCATAGTGTGTGTGGAGGGAGGTGAGAAGGGTGTTGGTACTATGACCCACACATTTCCCGGTGGGGTTATAGAGGAATGTAGTGTCTGCATGCGTGTGGGTTTGATGGCCTTCTGAGCCAGTGAGGATGCCAGTTTGGGCTGTGTGTTTGAGTGGTGATTGGATGTCCCAGGTAGGGTTTCGGTCATGAGTGTCTATGTGAAGAAGTTTGTGGGCAAGGGCATGGTTATCAGCGTTGAAGCCAGGTGTAGTGGCCCATTGTCCCTGTTGCTGGGAGTTAGTAAGGTGGGAGTCTCTTCTGGGGTTAAGATGGGTTGTGGTGGTGGGTGTGTCTTTGAAGGCCTGGAGAAGGGTGTCATAGGTGGATTGGCCTAGCATAGTGATGAGGTGGGTGGTGTGGTATGGTTGTGGTTTCCAGTGGACCTCAGAGGTGGTGGGAGTAATTGGGTTACTGTGAAGGATAGTGTAACCAATTTGGGTGTATTGACTGATATGGTCGTTGTGCATGGTGATGGGGGCCCATTGGAGGTGGGCAGTGGTGGTGATGCTGGTGTCCCTAGTGTCCATGGTCCGTTTGCTGCGCCAGCTGGTGATGCTGAGGGGTTTGTACTGGTTACCATAGGTGAGGTGAAGGAGACGGGTAGGGGGGGATGGGGATCCAGGGGTAGGGTGGAGCATTGCTGCCTTGAGAAGATCAGGGCTGGAGACCTTAGTGATGTTGTAGTGCTTAAAGAAGGGCTTGGCTGGGCCGCGGATGATGGCCTTGCAGAGGTGAAGGCGGGATGCCCAGGTTGTCGCGGCTTCATTGTTGCCCCATGCTTTACCGTAGTGGTCGACGTTAGCGTTCCATTCGGCTGTGGAGTTGCAGGTGAGGGTCTGCTGTGTAGTCCGCTTCCTTGACAGGAGGTTGCGCTCGGCTGGTGGGGTAGCGCTGAGTTGGGTGGAGGCCGGGCGGGCGACAAACATGTTCTGCGCATCGGCTGACGGTTTGGGTGGGATGGTGTATGACGAGGTAAGTTGTCGCTGCGGTAATGGAAGAGGGTTGGCATGGCTGAAGGAGGGGAGCAGGTCGGGGCTGTTGCCATTGAGGTGTGCTGTAAGGAGGTTGAGGGAGCGCCGATGGTGCTTTGTGACTTTGCCCTGTGTGATAAGAGGGAGATCCGTGGTAGTGATAAGGTGAGTGCCTGCTGGAGTAACCAGGTCGTGGTATGTATAGATCCCTAGATCGTGGAAGGGAGTCACAAGGGAGACAGGGATGTGAGCAGGTTGAGGGAGTACTGATTGGATGTTGAGCTTATCCAGGAGTTCTGTGTCATTCCAGGTAATTTGGATGTTTGAATGGTCTAGGAGTTGAAGTTGCCGGGCAAGAGATGAGTATTGGAGGAGTTTGGGAGAGAGAGAGGTTGGAGTGAGAGTGTGGAAAGTTTTGAAGGTTTTAGTGAGGAGAGATTTGGTTAGTATGCCCAGGCGTCCAGTGTCATTCATGGCGTGGGTGAGGGCAGAGGCAGTAATTTGTGTGTATTCAGTGAGGAGAGAGGGGATCCCTAGGCCTGCCTCTGTTTTGGGCAGGTGTAGTGCCCTAGTGGGGAAGGACATGGGAAGGCTGCTGCACAGTTTGACTGTCTTAAGTACTGCTTTATCTATAATGTGGATGTCTGTGAGAGAGAAGGGGGCTACGATCATAGGGTATTTGATGGCTGCTCTGATGCATTGTGTGATTATGCGTATGCATTGTTCAGGGGTTGCCCTGCTTTTAGCTTTGTTGAGTATATGTAGGCCCTTGGTGTGGATAATGTCAAGGGTGGCATGCAGTTGGGTTTTCCAGTTGAGGGTGAGAGAGATGTGGACTCCTAAGTATTTGTAGGCTATATCTGGTGGTTGATAAGTGGCATATGTGTCTCCAAGGGCTATTTTGTCCTGGAGTCTTTGTTTGAGGATATCAGTGTGGGTGGGGTTTGAGGGGTGTGTCTTGTGAAGGATGCCACTGACCACACATTTGGTAGCATTGAGAGGGATGCCAGACCAGGTGCTGAACAGTTGGACTTTACCACATTGGATGCGGAGGTCCTCGACCGTTCCAGTGAGGACTGCGGTGTCATCCGCGTACCCCAGGCTGCTGGTGAGGTGCTCGTCAGCCTCCGCGGTGGGAAGGGAGGCAGCGCGGTATCCCCTACCTCCTGAGCATAGCCATCGGTGGAGGGGTTCAATAAAGATGATGAAGAGGAGAGGGGAGAGTGTGTCCCCTTGGATGGATCCCCTGGTGATGGGGATGGGTTGACCAGGTGTGTTGTTAAGGAGGATGTGAGTGTTGGAGTTGGTATAGATCCCTTTGACTGTGTCTATGGTGTCGTGGGTGAATCCAAGGTTGTGCATAATGCAAAGAAGTTTTTGGTGATCTATCATGTTGAAGGCAGAGCTAAAGTCAAAGTAAGCTGCGTACAAGTCTTGTTGGAAGAGGGAAGCATCCTCTATGTTGTGAAGGAGGTTGAGGAGCTGCCTATAGGTGCTCTTGTCTTTTCTAAATCCCTCTTGGCAGGTGCTGAGAATATGATTGGTTTCTGAGTAGGTGGAAATTGTGTTGGTGATGAGAGAGGTCCAGAGTTTAGCCACAGAATTGTTAAGTCCTATGGGTTTATAGTTCTGGGGAAGGTACGGGTCAGATTTTTGTAAAGCATAACTGTGTGAGAAGTTTTCCAGCAGTCTGGGGTTTCTCCCAGGATCCAGGAGATTTGCATAAGTTTGTGAATGACAGTGTGCATTTCGGTGGGGAGACACATCAGTAATTCATTGGGTATCCCATCTGGTCCTGTGGCTTTATTTGTGGCCAGTTTTCTGATGCAGTCGGTGTAGGCAGTTGGGGATGAGAGGTAGGTGTAGGGTGAGGCAGTATGCTGAATAGAGGTGGCGGGGGTTTCGAGTTGAAATTTGTCAGTGTGTGTTCCCAGGGGGGAGGGGTAGAGTAGGCAGTGTAGTTGCCATTGGGTGGGGGCACAGGGGGAGACATGAGTTTGCCCATGTGTTTGGTCAAAAGGTCAAGGAGATCTTTAGTTTTAGTATGAAGGGTTCCAGTTTGCTGGTTAAGAAGGACAGTGGGAGAGTGGGGCTGGCCGTCTGGTTTGAAGATGTGTCTATGCGTAACCCGCGCCTGTGTATTAAGGCGATGGCGAAACTTCTTGATGGCCTTGGTGCTTCTTTCCTCCTTTTGCAGGGCTTGGATAGTGCGTAGCTCCTGGATAGTGTGTTGTATGTCATCAGTGAGTGATTGACGGTATTGGGTAAGAAGGGGGTTGTGGAGGAGAAGGAGTTGGACTTGCGTTGTAGTTTGTAGAGGGCAGTCCGGAGGAAAGGATGGGGAAGAGCGCAGGTTATCATATCCAGATTGGTCCATGGAGTAGGATTGGGTGCGGAGAGTTTTAATGTGTTTCACGTGTTGGTTAAGTTGTTGGTAGGATTTAGCTGTCTTTCTGGGGAGGAAGATGCCAGAGATGGTTTGTTTAGTGGGGCAAGTCTCTATCATTATACTGAGGGCTTGATGCAGGGTGGTCATAAGGTGGTCGGCCATACTGTTGAGGTCTTCTGGAAGTGTAGTCATCAGTTCCTGCCTGATGGATTGAATGTGAGAGGCAGTCCTGTCTTCCCCAAGAAGGTCCTGAGCAGTTTGCCAGGCGGATTCTATGTTAGTGTGGGAGCTCAGGAATTGGTGGAGGTATTGAGTAGTGATGGCTTGCCTAGTTTTCTCTTTGTCTGATTGTTTAAGAGGGAGGAGGAGCTGAGGGGAGGTGTAGGTGTTGGTTGGAGGTATGGCAGGAGGGGGGAGGAGAGTGGAGGTGAGGCGTTGCTCAAGTGCATGGTGGTCTAGGGTGTCCCCCATTTGGTGGGTGCTTTCAGTGGTGTGGGTGCCCGGAGGTGAGTTGATGAGCAGGATATCATCAATACGACTGCTGTAGGGGGTGTTGTTGCTGCAAGAAAAGTATGTGTGAGGTCTGGGTTGTGGTTGTGGAGTGATACAGAGTTGAGAAATGTGTTGCTGGTGAGAAATGTCATCTGGATATTTGGTTAGACTGCTTCTGTCAGTGGTGTGGCATGTGGCATTCCAGTCCCCAGCTAGGATGTAGTGGTGGGTAGGATTTTTCTCAGTAATGTGGTGGATGTAGGAGTAGATGTTCTCTCTTTTGGGGGCACTGTTACAGGGCATGTAGACGCCCAGGACATGGGTTATGTTGTTTATGGTTTGGTGAGTAATGTGTCCAGAGAGTTCGACTGGAGTTTCATGATTGACTGGGTGAGCAGTGACTGTTTTCCTGATTAGGGTAATGACCCCTGCTGAGGGGGTGACTATTTTGTCAGGGCTGGTAGCTTGGAGAGTAGTTTTGCTGTTGTGGTGGAAGTGATAATCATGCATGTCTGATTTAATCATGTTTAGAATGGATTTTCTGTGTGAGAGTAGTTTGGTTTCAGTGAGAATTATTATATCATTATCCCTGGATCTAATGTGATCATAGATGACTTCCCAGGAGGATCCAATTCCCCTGCAGTTGATAGTGGTGATGTTAGTGTCATTAAGAATGTGTTCCTGCTGTTGGACAGGGTGGTCTGAGGTTTGTTCAGAGTATTTAGGCTTACTACGTTTCACCGGTGAGGTGGGCTTGGTAGTGCTGATGGACTGCTGCTTCTTGGACGGGGGGGGAGCTCCAGGGATCCGGGTCTGTCTGAGCTTGTTGTATTCAGGGATGGTAGGCCTGCTGGGGGTGGGGAGCCTTGCTGCCTGTATTGGGGGGGGAAGGTCACTTCGTGACCGTTTTTTAGTGGTGGTAGTTTTCTTGGATTTTTTAGATTTTTTGGTAGAGGTGTAGGGTTTCTTACGTTTTGCGTAGGATTCATCCTCAGATACTAGATAGATAATGTCATCATCTTCGTCTGTGGGTGTTTCAGTGTTATTTTGAGTGGTAGGGATTGTTTGATCTGGTGGTGAAGGTGGTGGATTGGTGTAGGTGTTGATCTGTTGAGAGTCTTCTAGGATGGTACCATTGGTATTAGGGTGGGGATTGGTTGGATCAAAATAGAGATCAGGTTGAAATGGATGGCCATGGAAGGAGGGTGTAGCCTGGCTAAGAGTGTAGATGCGCCCCTGGAGCTGGTGCCAGTCTTGGGGGGTTAGGATGGTGGGTCCAGAGATTTCAGAGTCAAGGTTGTACCATTTATTGTTGTAGTATTTGATAGTGATTGCATGACCATAGCCATTGGACCAGTAGTGCAGTATGAATTTGGTGCTATTGATGGGAATTCTGCTAAGGATTTGTTGTTTGGTGCTACCAAGTTGGATGCCTGTTTCATAGTTTTCTTCAGTGTTAGGAGATGAGGTGTGTAGTGGTGTGTATGGGTGGTTCCTGTGGCTGACCAGGTATCCAGTGCCAGTCTGCTTGGTGAAGGTGTAGTAGTCAATAAGGGCATTATTATAGTTTCCAGAGGGGTTGAGAAAATATGATCCCATAACCTTCCAGTGATTATCAGTGGCTCTAGTGACTTGAGTGTGGAGTTTGTTAGCAAAGTCTAGGACTAGATTGATATCCATGGCTTTGTATCCAAGGTAGGCATTGATGGAGTGAATTTGGCAGTGAGAGGCTGTTTGGGCTTCCCAGTATGGGGCAGACTCAGACTTACTTTGTAGGCGTCTGCTTCCTCTGGGTCTACCTCCTCTGAGTGTGGGGGGTGTAGGAGGAGTGGAGAGGGGGCAGCTGTAGGGGTACTTACTGCTGTGAGCATCCTCCTGAGTATCTGAGCTGTCTATGGGTAGAGTGAGAGCAGGAGAGATAGGGGAGGGAAGAGTGCAGGCAAGGCTTAATCTGTTACAGGTTGTAATCTCAGCACAGGAGTGGCAGGCTGTGCCTTTGGTCTGGCAGGGGTTCACATTATAAGGAGATAGTGTCCAGAGGGGCTCATATCCATGTCTATTTTTTCTATTTTTGTTGCTCTTGCTATGGATGTTTCCACTGGGACAGTGGGTAGTGCTGATAAGAGAGAAGAGCAGGAGGAGCAGTGCTGTTATCCAGAGGTCCAGGGGGGTTGCTACTTCCTGTGTCCCTTGAAGGTGTTGGCTTTGGGGTAAGCCTTGTTGGCTGTGGTGCTGGCAACCTGTGGAGTGGTGAGTGTTTTGATGTTGTTGGTTTTTGGTGGCAGGGATGCAAGTGTAGAAGGTACTATAGGGTTTGGTTTGATTGGGGTTTACCTTGAGAGCAGCTGTTTGGAGGAAGCTGCTCCAGTCATTTCCCAGTTCAGGGTCTGCTGGGGTGTTGCAGTGCTCACTGGTGATGGCACCTGCTCCAAAGATGTCATCATCATCAGCGGCTTCATAGGGTGCAGGTGGCCAAGCTGCAGGTGGATCAGGGGTTTCATGGTTGAGGAGCATGTCAACAATGGCCTTCTGGTAGGTGGTGACATGGTATTCGGGGGGGTGTCCATCCAGGGAGGTCTTGAGAGCCTTCCATTGGTCCAGGTCACCCTTGGTGTGGGGGTCAAGGGGGCCTTTTCCCTTGGCGGAATTCTTGGAGATCTCTCTCCTGATCATCCAAGTGGCCAGGCAGTTCCAGATCTTGCCTGGCTTGCCCTTGGTCATGGCAGGGTCGTAGTCAGGGAGGAAGGAGGGCCTGAGGGTGTAGGTAGAGCCACCAGAATGGAGGATGCCTCTGGTGGAGAGGAAGGTTATCATGACTGTAGCTCTGTTTAAGAGCATGAGGTGGATGCCTCGGTTGGCTTGTGTTGACCTGGTGATAGGATCATGTAAGTAGAGAGGGATGCCCTCCCTGGTGACAAGGGAGTTGTTAATGTGAGCAGCGGTGGTGATATAATCGCTGCAGATCTTTTCCCTGGAGATGATGTCCCACAGGTCTGGTGAGTGTAGGTCCTCATCAAGGCCCTCCAGCTCCTTGGGGAACATCCTCCTCAGAGTAGCGAGGTAGTGCCTGTTGGATTCCATGATGACTTGGTGCAGTCCAAGGCGGTCTTCAAGGTTGACGATCTGGTCAGTCTTCAAGATCACTGAGCACTGGTAGGCATCTGAGGGGATGTTGGAGGGGCTGATGAAGAGGCTGTAGTGGTCAGTCCTGATGTGGAGGGGGAGCAGGGACTCAATGGACTCCTTGATTGCGGGAGTGGCGCACATGGCGCTGGTGACAGTCCTCTTGTCGCGAGTGGTCTCTACCAGCATGAAGTTGAGTGAGTTATGCACTGTCATGGTGTCGTCGTGGTCTTCTTTGTTAATCAAGGCGAGCTGGAGGATGACCTCGAGCTTCACAAGCCAGTTGGGTTTGTCTTCTGCTTCGATGTCCCTCCAGTCGGAGTGCATGTAAGCTTCAGAGGCTCGGCGAACCTCCTCGATGTCGTGGAAGTCGAGGTGGTCAGGAGGGGGATAAGTCACTGGGACAGAGAAGCTGAGGGGAGGTGATGGTGAGGTGAGTTTCCTGGGGGGTCCTGCGACTTCCGCATCATCTGCGGCGTTGGTCTTCTGCCCCTTGGCCTTCTTGGTGGGAGGGGCATGGTCATGGCCAGGGGCATCAGGGTTGGAGAAGGGTGTGGGAGGGTCAGTGACATCTGCGCCCTGTGCTTCTGTCATATGCTCATCTCCCCCTTCAGCTAGGGGGTCTGGAGATGCCCCTGGGGCTGGTGGGTGTGCAGGGTTGGTTGTTCTGCCAGGGGGATAGTGGGGAATGGGTACAAGTGTTGTGGCAGTAGGTGCAGTGGGTTGCTCTGAGAGGACACTTCCACTGGGAGTATGGGTGGGGATCCTGGTCTGCTGACAAACATCAATGATCTGCCAGGCAGGGTTTCTGGTGGACCTGCCCAGGGAGGTAAGTCTAGTGATGGTGTTGGCTCTAGAGATGGTGCCCTTGGGATAGAGGCTCTCACTGTCTTCAATATTGACTAAGATTTTGCAGGGGAGGAGGTGGTTGGTGTTTACTATAGGGGTGAGAGTGGGTACCCCTGTCTCAAGGTTTCTGCTTTTGGCTAGGACTGCAAAGTTGCAGAGGTGTTTGATAGTCAGGAGGGGGAGTTTGTGCAGGTGAGTGGCATGAATGTGGACTGTTACTTTCCACTCTACGGGTGTAGTAGGGGTGCTGCAGACTTGGTCGACATGCTTCTCACTGATGTCGCCAGCCAGTATGCCAGGGGGCATCTGGCGGAATGCTGCGTTGACATGCCTAGCAACTGAGTCAGGGGTGGTGCAAGCCAAGGCATTGTCAGGGAAGAAGCCGGGTCTGGGCCTGTTGGTAAGCCTCATGCTGGTGGTGTTGCCAACAATGCCTCCCAGCACCACCTTGATAATCTTGGCATCTTGGGGAATGCCGTGGATGGGGTAAGTCACAACTGTTTGGTCGCTCAGCTCGGCCGCGAAGGGGTCGATGTTATGGAAGACTGATTCGTCGTTGGGTGACGGAGGGTGGATGGTTGCGTTAATTTCCTCGTGGGTCTCATAGACTCGGATGGCTCGCTGTAGGTGAGTATCCAGGAAGACGTGGCGTTGCGCGGTGAATCCTCGGGGGGGGTAGAGGACGTCCCCTCTGGATTCGAGCACAGGCTTGGTGCCACTGAGACTTGTCGAGGAGATATTGTTATTTGCGAGGTTCGGATAGCTGCCGTCAGGCTTATGCTTTCCATTTTGGGGGCTGCCGTCAGGCTTTTGCCCCCCATTGAATCTGCAGGATTCAATAGGACTCTCACCTTCGCCACGATGGACGGTATTATCCCAGTAAGGGTGGATTTGGGGGAGATGTTGGTTTGGATGGAATGTGTTGTTGCGGAGCAGGGAGACGCAGCAATGGTCGAAGGGAGGTTGAGGGTCGGTGCGTGAGTACAGGTCGTTACTGGGGAGGCACGACTCGTAGTTCTCACCTGTGAGGAGCTTAGATTGGAAGGGGCCATATCGGAGCATTGTATCGTTGGAGGGTTGTGGGGCTTGAGAGTTGCAAGTGTTGTGGTGTTGGAAGGCTGTGCTTGTTAGGAGGATAAGAAGGACGACGATGTGGATCGTCGCGTTGGAGATGGTATCTTTTCCATAGTAGGGTTTGGTGGTGATTTTTGATTGTTTGATGCTGGAAGTGGAGATGATTTTTTTTTGATGGTGGTCAGGATTCGTCGGAGGGTGGTGACGATCATCGTGGGATTTGGTATGCAGGTGCCCCATCCTGGAATATCTGTATAGCAGGTGTTCCAGGATCGCTTCGCGACAGCGTGTCCGCTCGAAACGTGGTGTTGTTCTTCTTGTTTGGTGTAGATTTGGTAATCCGCCCGGTACGGGGATTTGGTGGTAGAATTTGGTTGGGTGATGCTGGCAGAGGCGTTGGGCGCTTTGATATTCCCTACCTTTTTCCATGGGTTTTGCTGCGCTCTGGTGCTTCCAGAGCGCTGCTTCCCTGGATTCGAACTGCTCGCTCGCCGACAGTTGAGATGGATCACTTTGGAGGAGGTGGAGGTGGGGAGCGATGGATCTGAGATGGGGGCACATTGCTCATTTCCCTCGCGGGTGTGATCGTTACAAAGCCTAGCGTCGCGGCATTCCGAATCCAGTTTCCGCTAATGCGGAGGGGAAGTAGCGCCTACGAAATCTGCTCTCGATGTTTGTCGGTTGTTTCCTTCCAACCCTGACAGGGATCAGTGGCTGCTTGCTATGAAGGATGAGATGGCGTCCTTGCATGCCCATGGTACTTGGGCACTCACTCCACAGCCTCCTAAGCAGAGGATCCTGTCTGGCAGGTGGTTATTTGTGAAAAAGATTGGGGTTGATGGTTCTGTGCGCTTTAAGGCACGTTTTGTGGTGCGAGGTTTTCTGCAGCGTCCTGGGCTGGACTTTCATGATGTATATGTCCCCGTCTCCTCTAAAGCAGGTCTGAGGGTGCTCCTTGCTGCCATCACTCATAGAAAAATGTTTGTTCGGCAGCTGGATATCAAGACTGCATTTCTGAATGCTAAGTTGGAACCTGGACTTGACTTGTACTGCCACCAGCCTGAGGGCTTTAAGGTACTTGGTCCTAACGGTGTTCCCCTTGTGTTGGCAACAACTGATCCACCGAATGACACCCAACCCAACACCACATCCAACCCTAACCCCACACCCAACCCAACCCCAACCCAACCCTCCTCAGGAGCAAACTAGCCCAGATGCGGATCCAAACCTGGATCCTGATCCTGGCCACCGCACCAGGATATGGGATTGGGAAGGTCGCTGTGTCTGCCTATTCTAATGCAGCGGTGGTGGTGCAGATCGTGGTCGCTGTCATTGAGGTGGTCGCTGGCAGCAGGACGCATTTGTTGGGGCTGTTGGCCTTCCAGACACTGCCCTCCAGAGAGATTGTGTCCATTTGGCAGGTGGGTGGGTAGTGCCCGTGTGGCTAGTGTGTGTTCTGTACCTTCATCACATCATATCGCATCACATTGCATTTGTTGGGGCTCATGGCCTTCCAGACACTGCCCTCCAGAGAAATTGTGTCAATATGGCAGGTGGGTGGGGAGGGGGGAAGCTACTACCCACAAAGCTACTTCCCACAAGCCAGATCTCCTATACCCTACCCATCCATATACCATGTACCATATCGCATCACATTGCATTTGTTGGGGCTGTTTGCCTTCCAGACACTGCCCTCCAGAGAGATTGTGTCCATTTGGCAGGTGGGTGGGTAGTGGCCCAGTGTGGCTCGTGTGTGTCTGAACCCATACCCCAATCATATAGCATCACATCGCATTTGTTGGGGCTCATGGCCTTCCAGACACTGCCCTCCAGAGAGATTGTGTCAATATGGCAGGTGGGTGGGTAGTGCCCGTGTGGCTAGTGTGTGTTCTGTGCCTACATCACATCATATCGCATCACATTGCATTTCTTGGGGCTCATGGCCTTCCAGACACTGCCCTCCAGAGAGATTGTGTCAATATGGCAGGTGGGTGGGTAGTGCCCGTGTGGCTAGTGTGTGTTCTGTGCCTACATCACATCATATCGCATCACATTGCATTTGTTGGGGCTGTTGGCCTTCCAGGCACTGCCCTCCAGAGAAATTGTGTCAATATGGCAGGTGGGTGGGGAGGGGGGAAGCTACTACCCACAAGCCAGATCTCCTGCACCCTAAACCCTATAACCTAAACCCTATAACCTAACCCTAACCTTAAATAAACCTACGAGAAGATCTGGCGTGTGTAGTAGGGTATGCCCGTGTGTATGTGTGTTTTCCTTATCCATCATATCGCATCCATTGCATCTGTGGCTGTTTGCTTAATTGGTGGGTGGGTGGGTAGGGGGGTTGTTTGTGGTTTTTGTTTGTGTTTGGTTGGGTGTGTTGTTTTTTTTTGGATTTTTGCATTTTTGGTTGTGGTCGTTTGACAGCTAGTTGTAATAAACATTCCTGGCTCTTTCTGTCAGAGAGATTGTATCAATATGGCAGGTGGGTGGGTAGCGCCCGTGAGCCTAGTGTGTGTTCTGTACCTATAGCACATCATATCACATTACATCGCATCTGCTGGGGCTATTGGCCTTCCAGACACTGTCCTCCAGAGAGATTGTGTCAAGATGGCAGGTGGGTGGGTAGTGCCCGTGTGGCTAGTGTGTGTTCTGTACCTTCATCTCATCATATCGCATCACATTGCATCTGTTGGGGCTGTTGGCATTTAGGTAGTGGTCGTTTGACAGCTAGTTGTAATAAACATTCCTGGCTCTTTCTGTCAGAGAGATTGTGTCAAGATGGCAGGTGGGTGGATAGTGCCCGTGTGGCTAGTGTGTGTTCTGTACCTACACCACATCATATCGCATCACATTGCATATGTTGGTGCTGTTGGCATTTAGGTTGTGGTTGTTTGAGAGCTAGTTGTAATAAACATTCCAGGCTCTGCCCCAGGGTACTTCCATTGACCAAATTGTCCAGCGCTTAAGCGCACTTGAAAACAAAAAAACTGCGCTTGGTAGAGCAAAAAGCGCAAAGATTGCTTGCTGCGCCCACCGGGGTGTGCAAAAAACTGCGCGAAATGCGCAGTGGGGCTCAAAAAGGCAGTGCGCCAGCGCGCAAAAGCGCGCTTGGAAGCACCCTGCACTGCCCCCCAGATAAATTGAGAGAATCCTTATTATAGTGTCACAATAGTATTTGTTTTTCAAAAAAAGTCAAAATTATGGTGAGACGGCTTATCCGTCTAATATTAACTAACATTCACTCTTATAATTAATTCACTTCACTCATATAATTAATTCACTTATAGCTACTAACTGAACCTTTCCCTACTTATGCAGATGTGCAATGTATTGATAGGTTCGTTTGTGGCCTTCAACACCGCCACCCTACATTAGTGTACATTATAGACAGCTGTAAACTGACCTCTCTACCTTCCCACTGCTTACGCAGATGTGCAATGTGTTGATAGGTTCGTTTGTGGTATTCTTGGTGATCATCCTCGGCTACTCGAATAGAAGTAGTATTCATCCTCGGCTACTCCAGTATTCATTCTTGGCTACTCCAGTAGTGATCGTCTTCGGCTACTCCAGTAATATAAGTAGTATTCATTCACTCATACTAACTAACTAACTAAACCTTACCCCACGTATGCAGATGTGCAATGTGTTGATAGGTTCGTTTGTTGCCTTCTTGGTGATCATCCTCGGCTACTCAAGTGCAAACACCATCCCGTCGATCGAAAGCCTGGTTGTTGGATCTGGCATTGTTGAGGGCATTCGCTTAGTCTTCATGGTCGCCCTCTGGTTTGTTCATGGGAAGGAGAACTTGGCAACGCTGTAGTGCTGCCTGTACTGGAGACCAGGAAAGGCTGGTAGTGCTGTAGTGCTGACTAGACTTGAGACTAGTCTTTATGATTGCCCTCTGGTTTGTTCATGGGAAGGAGAACTTGGCAACGCTGTAGTGCTGCCTGTACTGTAGACCAGGAAAGGCTGGTAGTGCTGTAGTGCTGTCTGTACTGGAGACCAGTAAAGGCTGGTAGTGCTGTAGTGCTGTCTGTACTGGAGGCCAGGACAGGCTGGTAGTGCTGTAGTGGGCCATCAAGGTACTTGGAGTACCGCCCTGAGGGCTGGTACTCGAAGACTTGCGGGTACCGCCCAGAGGTATAGGCAGGTACTTGGATAGGTTTTGGACCCCTGTAGTGGCTCTCTCACCTAGTTTTAGGTTTCAGGTTTTATCTTACCCTTCCATAGCTGTATTCTCCATAGCTGTATTCGTAGTGCTGTCTGTACTGGAGACCAGGAAAGACTGGTAGTGCTGTAGTGCTATCTGTACTGGAGACCAGGAAAGGCTGGTAGTGCTGTAGTGCTGTCTGTACTGGAGACCAGGAAAGGCTGGTAGTGCTGTAGTGCTGTCTGTACTGGAGACCAGGAAAGGCTGGTAGTGCTGTAGTGCTGTCTGTACTGGAGACCAGGAAAGGCTGGTAGTGCTGTAGTGCTGTCTGTACTGGAGACCAGGAAAGGCTGGCAGTGCTGTAGTGCTGTCTGTACTGGAGGCCAGGAAATGCTGGTAGTGCTGTCTGTACTGGAGACCAGGACATGCTGGTAGTGCTGTCTTACTGAGGCTGGAAAGGTGGTAGTGCTGTAGTGCTGTCGTACTGGAGACCAGGACATGCTGGTAGTGTGTCTGTACTGGAGGCCTGGAAAGGCTGGTAGTGCTGTAGTGCTGTCTGTACTGGAGACCAGGACATGCTGGTAGTGCTGTCTGTACTGGAGACCTGGAAAGGCTGGTAGTGCTGTAGTGCTGTCTGTACTGGAGACCAGGAAAGGCTGGTAGTGCTGTCTGTACTGGAGGCCTGGAAAGGCTGGTAGTGCTGTAGTGCTGTCTGTACTGGAGACCAGGACATGCTGGTAGTGCTGTCTGTACTGGAGACCTGGAAAGGCTGGTAGTGCTGTAGTGCTGTCTGTACTGGAGACCAGGACATGCTGGTAGTGCTGTCTGTACTGAAGGCCAGGAAAGGCTGTTGCTTGATGGCTGCTTGGCGTTTACTGTTGGAACAATGAGTGATTGACCCAAGGTTGTTGACCCAAGGTTGTTGACCCAAGGTTGTTGACCCAAGGTTGTTGACCCAAGGTTGTTGACCCAAGGTTGTTGACCCAAGGTTGTTGACCCAAGGTTGTTGACCCAAGGTTGTGACCCAAGGTTGTTGACCCAAGGTTGTTGACCCAAGGTTGTTGACCCAAGGTTGTTGACCCAAGGTTGTTGACCCAAGGTTGTTGACCCAAGGTTGTTGACCCAAGGTTGTTGACCCAAGGTTGTTGACCCAAGGTTGTTGACCCAAGGTTGTTGACCAAGGGTGTGACCCAGGTTGTGACCCAAGGTTGTTGACCCAAGGTTGTTGACCCAAGGTTGTTGACCCAAGGTTGTTGACCCAAGGTTGTTGATGTTTGTGTCATGAACTTACTACCCAACCTATGGTTCCTCGAAATGCACAGCTGGTCTCCGCGTCCAAACCTTCAATGCTCATTGCCATTGCCGCACATTGCCATTGTCTCAGCATCTCTGGCAAGCCACCCATCTGCCACTAACCAATACATATCGTACTTATTTCAAAAGGCCATATCGTACTTATTTCAAATCCTCTCAATGCTCATCACATTTTGTGTACGCAGTATCATACAGTGGGACCGGCATGTTGTACACAATGAGCGGCATGTTGTACACAGTGGGACCGGCATGTTGTACACAGTGGGACCGGCATTGTGTACGCAGTATCATACAGTTGGACCGGCATATCATATGATGTTGACCAAAGACGAGTATGATAGCATATGATATGATATGATATGATATGATACAAATTACGCCATGTGATATTGTACCGTATAAATGGTAGTCAGACTGCCGACATCATATGATGACATGATATCAAAATATCATATGATGACATGATATCAAAATATCATATGATGACATGATATCAAATGATATAATATTGCCATTCCCGTATCATACCGCAGGAAGGTATCTTTTACTGTTGACATACAATAAGCATTTATATTGCAATAATGCAGGGTGGTTTCGGTATTTACCGTCTTTGAAGTTGTATTCAAACTCATTTCCTTTTTTCTGGCCTTTTTGCGGAGCCCCCCCTTAAGTAGGGGGCTGTCAGTCTACCGGCCATATGCCCAATCAAATTTATTCTGTAAATTCTAAATTCCAAACGTGAGGTCCGGACTCTTTAGTACGACCAGGGATGTTCAGGACGCTGCGTCCTGCGTTGCAACGTGGGGAGGGTCCATTGCTTCGCAGACGCAGCTTCGGGACGCAGGCTGTGAAATTGGCTGCGTCCTAAGACGCAGGCTGTACAGTTGGTTGCGTTTCAAGACACAGGGCTGGGGGCCCTCCTTTACATTACATTACATGCTAAAGTCTACTTGACACCGCGAGGGTGTATGAGACTCTGTGCTTGAAACAAAAAGAAAAAGCACCCACAAAGCAAAAAAAAAACCATTACATCAGGGGTGTGTCGAGGATATCAGCATCTGGTGTGTTACACCCGTATCAGCCTGAATACACTCCAGAGAGTGGACAGAGATGCTTGCGTGAAACAGACGCACCAATCTATACACGGAGACGAGAATAACGTTACAAGCACAGGAGACCCATCAAGGGGCACCAGCGGTGAAAGGGGCGACAGCCTGTAACCTAACAGGGTACAGGCTATACAGCGCGTGTCAGGGGAACCGGTGACGCAGCCTACAGGAAGCTGTCACTGTGTCATGAAGGATGACACAGTCTACGGGAAGCTGGCCAGTACTGTCAGGACCGATAAGGTTTAAGGGAGTACATAAGTAGTCACCAAGTCATAAAACGAGTGAGAGCACCGCTATTCATGCTGATACTCCACCTATGACGCAGGTGACATACAATACTACTACTCCACCTATGGCACTGGGGACATAGAACTATATGTAACAGAATGAAAAAAAAAATCAAAGAACTCCGAAAAAACGAGAGAACTTCAAATGAAACCCAAAGGGTGAAAGGAAGGAATGAAACAAGGCAAAAAACCAAAGTTTGCCAAGAGGGAAAAAGATGACAAACCGAATATCAAAGTTGGGTAACAACGGTATAGAAAACGGTATAGAATAGGAACCTAATGCCAATCAATGATAACCAAAAAACTACGAAAGGAACCAGGGGGAAAAAAATCCTAAGGAGAAGCGGTCATTCCAAACATTCGGATAAACCGCCAGAACACAGCAGGGTCAAGGGGCTTGGTGAAGGGGTCAGCACAGTTGTCCTTAGTTTTAACATAGGCAACATCTAGCTGGCCATCCTCCACCAGCTCCTTGATGTAGTGATGAATAACATCAATGTGCTTGCTGCGAGGAAGCAGCTGCCAGTCATTTGCCCAACTCAGAGACCCTAAGTTGTCACCCTGAATGGTAACCAGGTGACAAGGCAGGCCCAGATCCACCCTCAACTTCTTCAACCATTGCGCCTCCCTGGCAGTCTGAGACAGGGCCTGATACTCTGCCTCACTAGAGCTAATGGCCACAGTGGGCTGCCTTTTGCTCATCCAGTTCACCAGGCTCCCCCCAGCAAGCACAGCATAGCCAGTCTGAGACCTCCTGTCAGACCCATCATCAGCAAAGGATGAATCACTAAAGACAGTAAAAGAGAACTCAGGGCTGTGAGTGTAAGTGAGCCCTAGGTGGGAATGTGTCCTCAAATACAAGAGCAAACGCTTGGCTGCCCCCCAGAGGGGAACAGTGGGCTGAGCAGAAAACCTGGACAGGTAGTTGACAGCAAAAGAAATATCAGGCCGGGTGCATGTAGCCAGGTATAGCAAAGCACCCACAAGAGAGAGGTACTGGCTATTAGAGGGCAGAGGTTCTCCAGGAGGGTCAGTGATAGTGCACTTGGCCATGGGGACAGAAAACTTGGGCTTGGCTGCAGTAGTGAGACCAAACTGCTCCACCAGATCAACAATGTAGGAGTGCTGGGAGAGGTTGATCTGAACACACCTGCCATCAGAGTCAAGTGTAACGTTCATGTCCAAGGAGAGGAACTGAACCGGTACACCCATCTCCTTGACCTCCCAGCCAGCAGCCTCCATAGCCTTGATCAGCAAAGCATATAAAGCCAGCTCACTAAAAGCACAGATAAAATCATCAACATAGGTCAGGACATAGCTCCACCCACCAAAAGAATCCCTCCTAAAATACAGAGCAGGTTCTGCCTTGCACATAGTAAACCCATGTGCAACCAAACCCGTTGACATCCATACTCCAGCTCTGGGTGCCTGCTTCAAACCATGAAGGGATT
>JACBWV010000404.1:925768-998278 GCA_013435795.1 Chlamydomonas sp. ICE-L | reverse complement strand
GGGGGGGGGGGAGCAATGTGGCACTAATCGCTTCGCACAAGGCAGCTAGGTAGCCATCAGGAATTAACACCTTCCCAACTTTGGCAGCCTTAAAGCGAACGATAAGCGAAGATAAGCGAACGATGAGCGAAAATACTTGATATCAGCGTCGAGAGCCTACAATGAAAATAATTCAATCGAATGAGAGGGGAAACACATGAAGAGCTGTAGCAGCATCGAAGCGAAGCGGATGCTGATCGAAAAAATACTCAGGTGTGGGGGAAGAGCAATGTGGCACTAATAGAATACGTCTTAAGAAAAGAAAAGCAGTATGCCAAGTCGGCGTGAATTGAAGAAGCTATCCAAGGGGGGTCCTCGGACAACACCGTGGGGTGGGAAGGGGGTTACGGGGGGCGGAAGGTAGTAGTAGAGGAGGGCGGAGTTGGGGCATGACAAGTAGCAGATTCTAGTACGACGGTGGCAGGTGATGCGATGAGCGGAGGAGACTACATGAAGGTGAAGAGAGTTAAGGAGGCGGGCGTGAATAGATGGGTGGATTCCGAGAGAGGTAAGGGTAGGTAAGATCGGGTAAGATGGAAGCAAGATAATCTTAACGGAGTATAGAGAGTAACGGGATGGTAAAAAGAGAATGAATGACGCGAGTTGTCCGTCCGTTTCTCGAGGTCGTTGTACATATCGATCTGCATGGGTTTCCCCATCGTAACTCCCCCCTCTTTTATTTTCACGCAGGATGGAGTGGACTTGGAACGGCGTGAGAGGTCTCTTCGATTCTTCGTGTCGTCAAGATTTTCGTTTTGTCGTTGCGCATCGTTTCGCACCTGGCCAGGTCTAGTTTTCGTTGACAGCAACAGCAGTTTCCGTTTCGTGTTGTTGACGTTTGTGGTTGGAACGGCATACGGAGAGTAATGGGATGGCAGGGGAATGGTCATCACTCACTGTGGTCTGCCTTAGAGCGCCGAGCACTAGCTATAATTCTCCTCACATCACCCCGCTATCCCCACGCGTCACCTTAAGGTTTAAGGTCGCTCCGCCTACTCGTCTTCGACTACCTACAGCGGTAGTTCGTCTTCAGCCGGGAAGTCTTCGAGACTCCGTTCAAGGATCGTTATGACCGCGAGCTCCACGGAGCACAGATCAAGCCAGGGAATCGACCAATCGCCATCAAATCGCTCCATCCACCACATGGCCCAAAGTTGAATTGTAAAACAGATCGCGATTCTGCCCCTCGTTCAGACTGCTGCGGGTCTGTATGCCAGCTGTAAGGGCTGGGAATGCCCCCCGCCCCCCCCCCCCCCCCCCCCCCGGACCCCCGGGTACTTGTGAAGTTCAAATGGGTGAACCTCTACGCCAAATCCTTTTAGGTAGAATATGCTGGGAGGGTGCTAACTAGTGATTAGCAACTTGGGTACTATTTACAATGTGAATAAACTCCTGAAACCTGAGATTTGTGCACATTAAGAGCTGTTTTGGGCCAAAATAGGCCATATCTGCCTGCTCTAGTCTGTATTCCAAATACAGACCTTCCCAATTTCTTGCCGGCATTATACATTTTAGTAGTATGTGCTTTCAGTCGAGAATACAATTTTTGCTCGAAAAATGTAAAAAGAGTAACCTTTTCCTTATTTCCGGCTTTTGCTCCCCACCCCCACCCACCCACCACCCCCCCACGCCCCACCACCACACACCCACACCCACCAACACACCACACACCCCACACACACACAAACTCTCCCCCCCCCCCCCCCCCCCCCCCCCCCCCCCCCCCCCCCCCAACAACACCCACCCACACCACCCACCCATACATTCACACTCACACACACACACTACCCCCACCACCCACACCCACCCACCCACCCACCCAACCCACCCGCCCACCCACCCAACAGCCACCACCACTACCACCACCACCACCAAACCCTGAGTGTATTATGTAATGCATGCATGGCTCGCAGGCAGGACCCTATCTTCACTGCCCAAATCAAGTGATATCCGATCACGTCATATCCCACCCTCACACTAACACCCTCCTGCCTCATGCAAAATAAATAACACTGGAGTACATATGAGGTCTAGGGCAAAGCCACCTGGTGGTAACAAAAAAGAACTAGGCCACGGACAGCTATGGCTTGCATACCGAACATGGGTTTATGTTACCATATCTAACTGACTTGTTGCTGACAGAGAACATCTGGCACTTTATCATATCTAAGTAGGGATCGGCAACTGATATTATTGGAAAAAAACTAATATTACATAGCATTCAACTATTATTAGTTCAATATTAGTCAGATCTGCCGACTTATATTATATAATATTATTTATTCACTAATATTATATAACATAGCGGACCCCTATATGTAACCCACTTGCAACTGCCAATGCATGCAGAACAGTGATGTCGACACAGCGCAGCCAACTAGGTTGTTTTACATTTCAGCTATGGCTTGCATACTGAACATGGGCGTTTGTTACCATAGCTTACTGAGTTGTTACTGACAGAGAACATCTGGCACTTTATCCTATCTTACCCACTTGCAACTGCCAATGCATGCAGAACAATGATGTCGACACAGCGCAGCCAGCTAGGTTGTTTTACATTTCAGCTATGGCTTGCATTTCAGCTATGGCTTGCATTTCAGCCATGGCTTGCATTTCAGCTATGGCTTGCATTTCAGCTATGCATGGTGCTGCTTGCTCTTTGGGGCTCCCTGCCAGCCTGGTGCAGGTGTGATATGTACAGTTGATTCAATAACTCCCTGCCAGCCTGGTGCAGGTGTGATATATACAGTTGATTCAATAACTCCCTGCCAGCCTGGTGCAGGTGTGATATATACAGTTGATTCAATAACTCCCTGCCAGCCTGGTGCAGGTGTGATATATACAGTTGATTCAATAACTCCCTGCCAGCCTGGTGCAGGTGTGATATATACAGTTGATTCAATAACTCCCTGCCAGCCTGGTGCAGGTGTGATATGTACAGTTGATTCAATAACTCCCTGCCAGCCTGGGCAGGTGTGATATATACAGTTGATTCAATAACTCCCTGCCAGCCTGGTGCAGGTGTGATATATACAGTTGATTCAATAACTCCCTGCCAGCCTGGTGCAGGTGTGATATATACAGTTGATTCAATAACTCCCTGCCAGCCTGGTGCAGGTGTGATATGTACAGTTGATTCAATAACTCCCTGCCAGCCTGGTGCAGGTGTGATATATACAGTTGATTCAATAACTCCCTGCCAGCCTGGTGCAGGTGTGATATATACAGTTGATTCAATAACTCCCTGCCAGCCTGGTGCAGGTGTGATATATACAGTTGATTCAATAACCTCATAGGATGTGTAGCCAGAACCTCTGTGATTACAATATATATAATGAAAAATACATATAAAAATACATATATAATGAAAAATACAAAGAGGGACTTTAACCTTGCCGCTGTCCTATTGTTCTCTACATTGTCCTCTTTCCCTTGCCCTCCTCATTTTTGAATTATGCAGTGTTTATGATGGTGACTACTGCTAGCTCCGGCTTACGCAGTGGTGTCCTTAACTTCACGTCCTGAGAGTGGCGCATTACTCGGATGTAACAATTTCAATTTCAATTTCAATACAGTGTTCATTGTTGTTGTACTGAGTATTATGTCATCATCAGTGTGCCTACTTTATTGTAGGAGGGGAAACGCCATTCAAACTGAATCCTCCGGGTCGCTGGTTTGTGTCGTGAGACCCACCCCCTGGGGTGAAAGTCCTTTCACAACTTCAAAAAAAAAAACGAAAGAAGCAGAGCTGTCAGTGTCCTCTTGTTCAGATGTAGCGCCAGCATGCTTGTAGTGTGATATTGAAATTGAAATTGAAATTGTTGCATCCGTGTAATATAGTTACTCACAGGACGTGAATTTTAGGACGCCATAGCGTAAGCCGGAGCTAGCTATAGTCACCGCTTGTAGTGTGATATATAGTCTATAATCTTTCACGAGTTGTTAATCGAGAACCTTCTAAGAGTTGTAAGTCGAGGACCATCTGCGCGGCTTCTTGTCAGCGAAGGTTCGTAGGGTCTCTATGAATCGTGCACTTTCGGGGTTATGTTTCGTTAGGAACTTCTCGATTTTTCTACTCTGAGATATAAGCTGATTTTCGGACAGTTCTAGAACTTCTCATTCCGTAACAAGCACTGGCTTCTGCCTGATCGAAATTGAAATTGAAATTGAAATTGAAATTGAAATTTTTACATCCGAGTAATGAGCCACTCTCAGGACGTGAAGTTAAGGACACCACTGCGTAAGCCGGAGCTAGCAGTAGTCACCATTTCTGCCTGATCTGTAATAAGTCTTCGAGTTCATCTTTCCTCGTTTCCGCCCCGTCTCTGATCCTCGCGCGAAGCAATCGCTGGCTGTCGCCGGATGCTTGGGGTTGGTGGATAGAAGCGTGTGGGTGGGTGGGGTTGAGGGTAGGGTGTGAGTGTGTGTATGGACAGGACCATTGGTGGCTGGATTTGCCTCTTCCAGGTGCGATAATGCTTGGGGTGGGTGGATGGAAGCGTGTGGGTGGGTGAGGTTGAGGGTGGGGTGTGAGTGTGTGTATGGACAGGACCATTGGTGGCTGGATTTAACTGCAAAGCATGATTGTTACCCTTCAATGCGAGTAACCTGGTTTTATTTTTATATCTGCCGCATCTGCTATCCAGGGTACTACAAATTGCGCGTTTACGCGCTGCCTTTTTGAGCCCCACTGCGCGTTTTCGCGCAGGTTTTTCAACTCCGTAACGCTCCGTTTACGCTCGCAAGGGCGAGATGGACCTCCGCGTGCCTGTGGCGGACGGGCGGAGAGAGTCCCGTTAAACGGGACGTTCCCTAGGCGACGAACAATCGACTTAGAACTGGTACGGATAAGGGGAATCCGACTGTTTAATTATAACAAAGCATTGTGATGGTCCTAAAAAGGGGGGGGGGCTCCTTTTTGAGCCCCACTGCGCGTTTTCGCGCAGGTTTTTCAACCCCCTTTGGGTGCAGTTTTTGCGCTTTTTGTACTAGAAAGCGCTGACCAATTTGACGCTTGTGCGCTTTAAGCGCTGACCAATTTGACAAAATGTAGCACCCTGCCGCTATCCTAGTCTAGTAAGGTCCAAGATTTAGGCATGTAAAAAAAACATGTATGGTCAGTGCCATGGTGGGGGCCGTAGCTACGTATGTGTGCCCTCAGCTAGGTACCGTACTCATGATTTCTCGCGCATGATTTCTTACACACATGTAGGGGTCGGCTATGTTATATAATATTAGTGAATAAATAATATTATGTAATATTAGTCGGACGAGCCGTTTCACCAGAATTTCGTTTTTATTTAAAAAAATAATATAATTGTGACACTATGATCATGTTAGTTTATATTAGTTTTTCAAACACTAATATTAGTTGCCGTTCCCTACACATTTCTACTCGTCATGCTTTTGCATACATGCCCGGCATGTTCTGAGTGTCCCTCCAATGCTGCAGCACCTATATTATACCTTGATATCATTGAACACAGATCCCCCCCCCCAGCTCATTGAACACACACACCCCACCCCACCCTAATTTTGCATACAGGCCCGGCATGTTCTGAATGTCCCTCCAATGCTGCAGCACCTGAGGGTGAGCTCATCAACCGATGAGATAGCAACAGGACACCCCCCACAGCAGGTTCAGAACAGCAACGGCAAGTTGAGGGATCTGCTTTATGATCTTGCCTGGCCTCCCTGGCCACCACGGGAACCTCCCAGCCCACCAGGCCCTCCTCCCGTGCCACCAAGCCCTCCCAGCCCACCAGGCCCTCCTCCCATGCCACCAAGCCCTCCCAGCCCACCAGGCCCTCCTCTCATGCCACCAAGCCCTCCAAGCCCTCCTCTTCCCCCTGACCCTCCTCCCTCTCCTCCCCCTCCTCCTCCTCGTCCCCCCCCTTTTGAGCTTGGTGACACAGACCGACTCATCTATAAATGCTCATGGATTATACTGGTGTCGACTTTTAGCGCCTTCCTACTTTCGTTTCTGATCACTTACCTGATGGTAAGGAAGGGTGGCGGCAAAGTTCATCATACAGAAAGAGATGACATCATGACAAATAGTGACATTAGTCATGATAATAGTTCGAGCAAAAGCTTCGTAAGCAAGCTATTGGATTTCAAGGACTGGGTGTTGGATAGCTTTCCTCTCCGCCTAGTGTTTGCTGGATTGCAAATGAACAAGATTGGAGCCGTTGTGTATACTATGGCCGAGGCGATTAACTCAGATAATGAGGCTGTGAAATACTGCGAACAAAACCCCTACATCTGGGAATGTGAAGACCGTTCTGAAGATTCTATGTCAGTTATTTTAATTGTTGCAATTGTGGCTCTTATAACAATGAGCTTTAGTCTAGCAACGTGTTTGATAGCCCACCACTTGTTCATTACAAAAATTGGCATGTTTAAGAGGGATAAGAAGAAGCAGGATGGCCAGCAGCAGAGTGGCCAGGGGCAGAATGGTCAGGGGCAGATTGGCTTTTGGCAGAATGGCCAGGGGCAGGATGGCCAGGGGCAGAATGGTCAGGGGCAGAATGGCCAGGGGCAGAATGGCCAGGGGCAGGATGGCCAGGGGCAGGATGGCCAGGGGCAGGATGGCCAGGGGCAGAATGGTCAGGGGCAGAATGGCCAGAGACAGAATGGCCAGGGGCAGAATGGCCAGGGACAGAATGGCTATTGTCAGGATGGATATTGGCAGAGTGGCTATTGGCAAGATGGCTATTGGCAAGATGGCCAGGAGCAGACTGGTCAGGGGCAGACTGGCCCGGGGCAGGATGGCAAGGAGAAGGAAGACCAGTCGGATTGCTGTGCCATGTATTGTTGTAGTATGTTTTCATGGAGTTTCGGCTTTCCCCTCTATGTGTTTGCCAAGCTAACTCTCGGCTACATATTTTCCACTCCTCCTGGTCCAGCGTACGCAGCTTTCACATATTGGAGCGGTATTCTGCTGTACATCACCATCCCATCGATTCCTTTAACCTATGCTCTCTTTGACACGGGGGTCATCGACAGAAGTGTTTTCCTAATTACCATTGCACCAGCTGTGCTGGCGCTGGCCTCTTGGTCCTGGAGCAAAGGGGGCCTCCTGGCCAAGGAGTACACAAATGCAGAGCCTGAAACCTTTAGTGGTCTGTTCTTCTTCTTTCCCATGCGGATCAAGGTGTCTAACTCTTACAGTGAAGAAGGTGAAAGATGGGAGGAATATCCATCGATTAAAGATCACACACCTTGCGTTGTTGCGATTTTCGGCTTCATCATAATCTCATCAGTTTATTCAATTATAGCCACAGTTGTAGTAAAACGAAATGGTCCATCAAACATTGATCCTAGCGATTACTGACCTACCCTGAACCCCCGACCAGGGTAATTCAAAGCGCGCGCTTTTGAGCTTTTGAGCGCTGACTTTTTGACCCCCTCTGCGCTTGAAGCGCAGTTTTTTGCAACCCCCTGTGGGCGCAGCAAGCAAGTTTTGCTCTTTTTGCACTACAAAGCGCAGTTTATTGTTTTCAAGTGCACTAAAGCGCTGGCCAATTTGGCCATTTGAAGTACCCTGCCCCCGACCCTGCTTCGTTTCAGCGATTTGGTGTACCACTAGACCAATCTATATCACTGAAATGGGCTGGGTTCCAAGAGAGTATCTCCACCACTGTAATATATGTAGGTTGGGTGAATGTATTTGTGGGTGTTTGTGTGAGTGGGTGGTGTATATGTGGGTGGGTGTACATGAGTATGTGTGGGTATGTGTGGGTGGGTGGATGTATGTGTGGGTTGGTTGGTGAATGGGTATGTGTGTGTATGGGTGCCAAGGGAGTATCTACACCACTGTCATATTTATAGGGACTGGAAAATCATATGATGCTGACAGAAGGCAAGTATGATATCGTATGATGCTGACAGAGGGCAAGTATGATATCATATGATGCTGACAGAAGGCAAGTATGATATCATATGATGCTGACAGAAGGCAACGTCTATATAATAGGATGCTGACAGAGGCAAGTTGAGATTATCATATGATGCTGACAGAAGGGGGGGGCAAGTATGATATCATATGATGCTACAAGGGCAATTAATGATATCATATATGCTGACAGAGGGCAAGTATGATTCATATTATGCTGACAGAGGGCAAGTTGATTCATATGATGCTGACAGAGATCAATATGATATCATATGATGCTGACAGAGGGCAAGTATGATATCATATGATGCTGACAGAGAGGCAAGTATGATATCATATGATGCTGACAGAGGGCAAGTATGATATCATATGATGCTGACAGAAGGCAAGTATGATATCATATGATGCTGACAGAAGGCAAGTATGATATCATAGGATGCTGACAGAAGGCAAGTATGATATCATATGATGCTGACAGAGGGCAAGTATGATATCATATGATGCTGACAGAGGGCAAGTATGATATCATATGATGCTAACAGAAGGCAATAATGATATCATATGACATCATACATAATTGCATCATATGATATTGTGCACAAATGGTAAATTTAGTCTAGCGAGGCCGCCCGCATCATATGATGTCATATGATGACATGATGTCATATGATATCATATTGCTGTTCCCTACATATATGTAAAGCAGTCCGGATGAATTACTTGTGTGTTCAGATTGCAGGTTGCTGCCTAGTCTGGTGATCAGCAGGGTTGAAGTGCTGTTTTTAGATTGCACGCGTGGCTAGGAAACGGCAACTAATATTAGTGTTTGAAAAACTAATCTTAACTAATTTTGTTACAGTATCACAATAATACTTGTTTTTCAAGCATATTCGAAATTTTGTTACAGTATCACAATAATACTTGTTTTTCAAGTATATTCGAAATTTTGATGAGGCGGCTCGTCAGAGTAATATTATCTAATATTATAGGTAATTTTATATAATATTATCTATTCACTATTAGTACCGGTATATAACATAGCCGAACCCTACACCTGGCAGACGATATGTAGAGCGGCTCCAGCACTTACTCTACATTGTGTTAATGTAAGATTGTTACAATGGCATAGGCTCGATAGAGGAGAAGATGATATTAAGCGCAACAGGCGCAATCATATAGAATAGAGATGTGTACTGCAGGGTACTGCAGTCACGTGCAGGCCACAGCTAGCCTGGGGCCTGGCGGCAGGCAATGTTATTGACCGGTTCTCCCGGCTCAGCTAGAGTGTCTTGGGGCACCAGGCTTTCCGCCTGGAAGCTTCCATAGTAGTGCCTCCACCCGTTAGGGCCGGCACCTACCGGCGGTAGTACCCTGAGGTACTGTCGCCCTTTCCCTTCTTATACCTAGCTTGCCGCCTGGCATGCTATCACGATTGTAAGCTTTGCGCCTTCGCCAATCCCTGTGTCAGTCCTCGCGAGATAATACTCCGGAAGCTAAAGGTTATCGCCCACCACGCCGTACCATGTTCCACTGCAACAGACTTCCACGTCTGTTACCCTGTCCGTAGATCCCGAGCTCCCGCGCACCTGCAGTGCCTTCTACAGTTGCCGCCGCAACAACTGAAGGAAAAGGATCTCAGTTGCAGAATCTACTCTGATTGCTAGGCACCCCGTTGGACACCAGCCACCAACATTCTCCCCAAGACCCCGCTGGACCGCCAGTAAGTTGCCCCGCAACAACCCCCTATCCGAGTCTACCCAAGACCCCGCTGGACCACCAGTACGTTCCTCACCGCAACACCAACCACCCCACTGCGTCAACCCATCAGTTCCCCTCTCCCTAATCCCGCCGTCCCCTTACCTCTCCGGCCCCGCAAGCCAAATCTCCTGCCCAAAGCCCCTCCCCCCCCCCCCCCCCCCCCCCTTCCTGCCCGATCTCTGCGTTCTTCTTCCTATCCCTCTCCAGAATATCAAATTCTTATAATCCCCTATCCCCTGATCTTGTTCGTCACCCTCGCAACCCTCAACCCAAGCCATCGCAATGTCCCAAGCGCCAAATGATGGTAAGGGTGGTTCCGATATATTCGTCGACTGGTACACGAACCTTGTCGCACCTCTGCTCGTCAGATCATCAGTTTTCTCAGTACTCGATGCTGATCTAGACTACCAGCCCATAGATGAACCATCAAATGGCTATAACTACCCCAGGAACAGCAGAGTCACACCTGTATCCAACTACATGGCTATGAACCACATTCTGGATAACTGTCCCCCAGCCCTATCTGCTCTCATAGACGCGCGTACCAACAACGCAGCCAGAGCTCTGCGCTACATTCGGCAGGATTGGGGCCAGGGGTTTTACTTAATGCCGACCATTCCGAAAGGCGTAAACCCCTACTACGACTCATACACACCACTAAATCAACCTCCCTGCGACTACCCAGCCTCTGCCCAAGATGCTGCCATCGCCCCCCCTACCCCTGTTCACCAGCCACCTACATCCTCATCTGCTGATGACGAGTCTACTGCACCACCCTCGCCAACCTCGGACGGGGAGCCATCCGATATCCGAGCCTTCCAGGATGCAGCAGTAGCCATGGATCTGGTGAGCAGGGCCATCCCAATGCTCAGTGCATTTGGTATCAACGTCCAACTTGATGACCAAGCACTACCCTCCCACAGACGCCAGAACCCTCAGCAAGGTATGTGGCCGCCCGGTTCTTCCCAGTGCACCATATGCACAGGGTTCGGACATACCGCCTTTTACTGTGCGAACCTATCGCCTTATGCATCAACTATCCACAACTGTGCTAATTGTGGTGGATCCGAGCATCATGAAGGCCAGTGCACTAGCTGCCAGAGACCGAGCAGCCCGTCCCTTCCAGTGCACGATGACAAGCTGACAGAGGTCTGTGTCAACTGCAATGGCAGAGGACACTATGGGAAGCAGTGCTTCTCATCCACCCCAGTGGACCTTTCAGACACAGTCTGTACAGCCTGTGGAGGATATGGGCACCTAGATCCAGCCTGCCCAAACCCCTGCCAGAAGACCCCCGTTCTGGAATCTCCACCAAACAGCTCTGGAGACAACTCTGGAGACGAAGATACCACTGGTGAGAAATCCGATACCACTGACCCTGAGCTAGGAAAGTACCCCTCCACTCATGAGACCTCCCCCAGTGACCTATCTACTTGTTTCCATGGTCACTGGTGTTTGACTACAGACACCATCTATCACATGACCTCAAATGCTGATTGCCTCATTAGGGTAACACCCCTCAACCCGCCCGTATCAATCATCCCACCAGGCTCCACAGCACCAGTTACATGCTCCTACTCTGGCACAGCAGTACTCCAAGGTATAGGACTTGTGGTGACACTTCTAGATGTCCTCCTTGTGCCGTGTCTAACTCCTTCAACCTCATCAGTGCCCCTGCCATCTGCGCTTATGATGATGACATACAAATCCACACTGACTCTTGTACTGCACAGATTGAACTGCCCTACCAGCATGGAGATGGCATGATCTGCTACACCATTGGCCTGAAGTGCTCCGTCTCATCAGACAGCGGCCTCTACACCACAAGCCTGTATCAGCCATCAGAGTTTGACCACCCGGACAATGACCTCCCTGATGACCCATGGTACCTGGAACCCTACACCATGGTCCATCATTTGGCTCCAGCAGGAAAGTCAAAGTGGAAGCAACGTCTCACATCCCATTCTCCTCCTCCTCCTCCTCCCCCTCCCCCACCCTCTCCACCTCCCCCTCCACCCTCTCCACCTCCCTCTCCATCTCCCCCTCAAACTCCCCCTCCTCCAACTCCTCCTCCACCCCCTCTCCCCCCATCTCCACCACCACTTCCTCCTCTTCTCTCTCCCCCTCCACCTCCTTCTGCCTCTGATCCTGAACTGATTGATACTGACTTCCTACCAACCCTGTCAAATGAAGCATATCTCCACCTCACCCAAAAGAAGAGAAGATCCATAGACAAAACAACCCACAGCCCCGTTACATGCTGGAACTGTGGTGGATATAGCCATACCTCAGTTGTCTGCTCTAGCCCTCCCACCAACCTTGCATTTAGAGCACCCAAAGTACCCATCCCTATTCCCCACCCACAAGCCCCACCTCAGGATGATCTCCACGGTTTCATTCAGAGTTTCCTGGACCAACTCACTACCCCTGCAACACCCACTGACACTAACAAAATCCTGCAAGCACCCCCAGGATTCCCACCAGTGCCCCTAGACTGGCCAACAGTCCAGGACCTGCCAAAAACATGGGCAGAATGTTGCAAAGCAGCTGGCTTCACTATACCACACATCCTTCCACCCCAGCCCACTGTCCCTACCAGAAAAACCAGGTCAGCAACTAAAAAGACAAATGCAGATGCAACCAAAATTCTTGGCCACCTGACTAAAATGCATGCCACCCTAACCCACATGTACCACATTGTCATCATTGCCCTTCAGACCAACAATGCATCCCTACCCCAGCAGCCAGTAACGCCTGACAAACCCCTCCCAACACCCAATAGTGCACGAACCATCTACACACCAGTTGGCATCACAGACTTCCACCCTCCCCCCCCCTCCTCACCAGATGACTTTGAACCTGATGACATACCTAACAACAGTAATGCATATAGGCTCAGCTTCCAGTCCCTAGTAGGAACTCACCCAGGACACTACCCACTAGGTGAACTTATCACCATCCTGGAAAACATATGCCAACAATCCACCGTCACACCTCAACTCCTGGTCAACATGTTCAGAGCCCCCATGTACCAGCTCATCACAGCATTTTTTGCACTCTACCCATCCATCAAATCCCTACCCAATTCAATCTGGTCAACAACAGACATGCCCAACCACCCAGCCTCCATCATTGCCCCCCTCCATCTGCATACAAAAAGTCTGGCCACTCTAGTCCACCAGTATGACACGTGCTCTCCACACATCAAGGACCAACTCAAATGGACCATCTGTCTCCAAGCTGCCCTTGTTAATGCATACTCCATTGCAACTCACAGACAGCCAGGCATACTCCTACAATCACACCAGATCAGAGTTGATAATGAACCCAGTCCATTTCTCATCTATATTGATGAGATCATCCTCCCATGGAACCACCAAGACTATTTCATCCTCAACATGTTCCCACCTGAGTTCCACCCCCGTCCTACTCCTGACCTGTGGGATGACTTCCACCAGTTCATCACCAAGAGGCTCAAGCAAGATGGATTCTACCAAGTGCCATACTTCCCAGGCATCCAAGCACAGAACCCAGCAGACCCAGCATAATGTGGCACTGGCACAAGATCTATTGCATGATAAATACCTTATCATAGGGGGGAATATCCAGACTTGTGCTCCTAGATTGATACTGACTTCACCACATAGGTGCCCCTGCCACTGAAACGGTTACTATCTAACCACCAGACCAAGCAACACTTTATAGATGATAATGGAAGTACCTCATAATGTCCTTCCTACAGACTGACAGTTATGACCCTGCGGGGGATGTCTACCTTAAAAGATGTTTTACCTCATATGGCCAAATACATGATTGCCACCCAGCTTCTCCTCTGCCTGAACATTGGCTGCACCTTCCTGGCAGCTCCACAGCCGGAATCCAGTCCTATTTTGATAATAGATGACCTGTACTGCCACTGGCCCCTGTTCTCCCCTGAGTGTACTTGCACATGCTTTACAAGCCAAGCACCACTCTATGATTCAGATTGGCCAGTCAGAAGCCTTTGCCCTTGTGCTTCCACATGCACCAGATATTTATTTTTCACTCTAGCCTCCCTTCCCTAGAACCTCCTAATTCCAGGAATTCTTGTATATCAAGAATACCAGGAATTGGGGGGGATGTTATTGACCGGTTCTCCCGGCTCAGCTAGAGTGTCTTGGGGCACCAGGCTTTCCGCCTGGAAGCTTCCATAGTAGTGCCTCCACCCGTTAGGGCCGGCACCTACCGGCGGCAGTACCCTGAGGTACTGTCGCCCTTTCCCTTCTTAAACCTAGCTTGCCGCCTGGCATGCTATCACGATTGTAAGCTTTGCGCCTTCGCCAATCCCTGTGTCAGTCCTCACAAGATAATACTCCGGAAGCTAAAGGCAACACGGTACCAGGAGGGAAAGGTACCGGTGTGCATTATGCCGACTCAGAGACTGATATATAAATCAGTCAATAACATCCCCCCCAATTCAAGGTATTCTTCAGCTCAAGAATTCCTGGAATTAATTGAGGGGCATAAGAAAATTAAAATATTAAAACTAGGGAGACTTCGTGAATTTCTAGTACTTGAAAGGGAGAAATCACTTCAGCAGGGGTCTTCAAAGAAATGTCAGTCTTCTGGGGTAGCTGGCCAGGTAGGTGGCACTGCAGGTAGGCTGCAGGCTAAGTAGCAGAAAGGCTGCTGAGAAGGTGCAAGGAAACTGCAGGTAAGCTGCAGGCTAGGTAGCAGAGAGGCTGCTGAGAAGGTGTAAGGAAGTTGCAGGTAGGCTGCAGGTTAGAGCAGATAGGCTGCTATGGGAAGCTGGGGAAGGAAAGTCCAGGCTTGGTGAAGGCTTGTGAAGATATCCTTGGCTACGAGAAGTTGCATGATTCGAGACTAGAGGATTTGTCATTTAGACATGATGTCTGGACTAGTCCCCCCATAATTTGGGTGAGCTACATTAGGTAGGCCCTAAATTAAAGCAAAGACATCAAGGAGAGACTAGAAGAATTCTAAATTCAGAAGGTGTGCTGCCTGTGGAAGTACATGGGGCAGTACAGTAGGCAGGTAATCTAAAAAAAATCTAGAGTGTTCAAGTCTATATAAAAGGTGAAGAGCTAACTGAATTAAGTTCCTGGCTTGCTGGGGAAGCCATCAAGGTCAAGCTGTTTGCAGACTTGGTCAAGGAACTGGTCAAATGACTTGGGAGCTAGGCTGGGGGGGGTAAGAATGTTGATAAAGGTGAAGTCCATGGGGCTCCAGTTCATGCTGAGGTGGTTGACACATAGCACTTTGCCTCCAGGATGTGCACAGCTCCTGGGGTCCATGATCATCTTAGGTCTGAATGAGAGGGTGTGAGCATGTGCATTGACCATGGCAGCTTGGAGACAAATGGCCCACTGTAAAGTGGGTCTGGCTGTGGTAGAAACAGTGGGGTAGGCTTGCACCATTTGCTGGAGTCTGTTGTTGTGCTTGATGATAGGACTGCAGGCATCAGATGGCTCCTTGTGCATTGACCTGTGTGGGAATTGTTCTCTTTCAGAAGCCAGCAGGGTAGGGAACTTGCTGGTGAATGCTGTGATGAGCTTGGACAGTGGAGGCTTGGGCTGGATGTTGAAAGCTGGTGAAGCAGGCCTGCTGTTCAGGTGGTGTAGGGTGCATCCAAAACGTGTGAGGCTAAGGCTGGAGTTGTTGGAAAAGTGGATGTGGTTGACATTCTGATTAACTTCTCCCAGTGGTAGTCCAATGTCTGGTGACCTGTTGACCAGTATCCATTGGTCCTAGGTAGTGGCTGTGTCAAGATCAGATGGCTTGAGTGGCCCGTCCCCATCTATGGGGCCATCATATTCCTCATAGTTGGTTCTGATCTGGTCACTGAGGAGTTCCATCTCTGCTCTGGCTCTTTGTAGGCCCAGGTTGTCCAGCTGTTGTTGGAGATCTGGAGTGGTTTCAGGAGGGTCATCTACTCCTAGTCCAGGGTCATCTTGGGGCTTGTGTACCTCTGGATGGATGAGTTCTGGCATGTCATCACTGTCAGTATCATCAGAGGCTTCCAGATTGTCTGCAGTGAAAGGGGAATGGTACTGGCAGATAGTGGGAGGATGGTCCTGGAGGTCTTGTACTGCCTCCACATGAGTGGGTGGGTACTGCCCTATCTCAGAATCAGTGTGGGGTGCAGATGGAGCAGCAGTAGAGGGGAAGTCCTGGTGGTCTTGATCTGCCTCCACATGAGTGGGTGGGTACTGCCCTATCTCAGAGTCAGTGTGGGGTGCAGATGGAGCAGAAGTAGAGGGGAAGTCCTGGAGGTCTTGATCTGCCTCCACATGAGTGGGTGGGTACTGCCCTATCTCAGGAATAGTGTGGGGTGCAGATGGAGCAGAAGTAGAGGGGGGAACCTGGCAGTCTTGATCAACTCTACTTGGGGAGGTCTCATGAGTGGGTGGGTACTGCCCTGTCTCAGAGTCAGTGTGAGTTGATGGAGGCTTGGTAACCATCATGATGTAGGCAATGGTAGAGTCCACAGGGATAGAGGGTTTACTAGCAGGGACTGATGAAGTTTGGGTAAGGTAGAGTCCATGCCTTTTGGGGCATGAGAGGAGCAGTTTAGTACCAGATGGTCTTGGGATGGAGAGTGTGGCTTGAGTCTTGGACAGGTGAACTTGGAGGTCTGGGCACAGGCTGGTGGCTGCATGAATGCTAATGATGTTGGGCATGTTGCAGTCAGTAAGAAGTACATTGTCCAGGATGATCAGAGTCCTGCCATGGCCCTTGATCTTGGCCTTCCCTATCTGCTTGCAGAAGATAGGTGACAGAAGCTTCGCTTAAGCTGGAGGCGTAGACAAATTGATCGTCTGAGATCAATACAGCACTGTGTGGGTCTCGGTGAGGGCGTCGTCCTATACTCACTTCATAGATTTCGGTGACTTGTGGTCGCTCTTGCTTGCTCTAGTCGTAGGACGCAGTGGCAGATCCAAGGATTCTTGGTAGGAAGCGGCAAGCGGAGCAGCGGGAAGTAGGATCCGCACAGGGAGTCCAGGTGCTTAGTTAAAACTCGGGCCTTCGACAAGTCAGAGGGGAACTGAATCCGAACGCAGAAATCAGCGGCTGTTCTTCGTTAGCGTCTAAAGATGGCGCACATAACCTGTTAATGTAAGATTGTTACAACGGCATAGGCTCGATAGAGGAGAAGATGATATTAAGCGCAACAGGCGCAATCATATAGAATAGAGATGTGTACTGCAGGGTACTGCAGTCACGTGCAGGCCACAGCTAGCCTGGGGCCTGGCGGCAGGCAACACGGTACCAGGAGGGAAAGGTACCGGTGTGCATTATGCCGACTCAGAGACTGATGTATAAATCAGTCAATAACACATTGCAGGCGCCAACATTATTAAATTATATGTATAGCTGCTAGGCAGCTGCTAGTATAGTGATATACTATATGTAAAGCAGTCTAGCTGAATTACTTGTGTGTTCAGATTGCAGGCTGCTGCCTAGTCTGGTGATCTGCAAGGTTGAAGTGCTGTTTTTTGATTGCATGCGTGACTTGGAAACGGCAACTAATATTAGTGTTTGAAAAACAAATCTTAACTAATTTTATTACAGTAGGGGGTGCCGAAATTAGCTTACCCTGTTATGTCAATAATAAACTAAGGACGAAGAATTCGAATCCCGAACCCCACACTGCCTAGTTTCGAAAGTTAGTGCGCCAAGGCTGATGAGTATCTTTAGGGAAATCTCCTTGTTGCTTGCGCGAGTGGTTGGTGGTGACGGAACCGTTGACATGTGGAGTGCTGCCAGGTGCGTATTTCGGGGCAGCAGCGAGTTGTTGCATGCCATAGTCCTTGGATGCTGGAGCAATGGTAGGTGTTGCATGTTACATGAGTGTAGGGCTCGTGGCCTACCGCCTCATGACATGCCACACTAGAGCCTAGGGGGTTCTCCATGTGTATGAGATGTTCATGGGTGTGTGTTTGTTTTGGGTGGAGGTGGTAATTCATGCATACTACATGGCCACAACAACATGGCTTGGCATATATCTTGAAATGTTTTCATGCCCAGCTAGCACTAACCATGCCACCTGTCGACCATGTCAATCAAGACAAGCGTCCATGGGTTCCATGGGGTGGGTTCCAATTTTGGTCTTGTTTTGATGTGTTACGACATTTGTTTTGTAATTGAGTCATCAGAAAGGGAGAGGAGCCTTCTAGATTTGGATTGGCTGGAGGTCAGGCATGTGCACACGGCACAAGGACGTGCATTGCACCCATGCATAGTGTTATGTTACATACAAGAAATAAATGTGAAAAATCATTGTAAGGGCTAAGTTTATTTTGAAACCCCTTACAGTATCACAATAATACTTGTTTTTCAAGTAAATTCGAAATTCTGGTGAGACGGATCGTCAGAATAATATTATATAATATTATCTAATATTATTTATTCACTAATAGTATATAACATAGCCGGCCCCTACACCTGGCAGACCATATGTAGAGCGGCTCCAGCACTTACTGTAAATTGCAGGCGCCAACATTATTATATTAAATGTATAGCTGCTAGGCAGCTGCTCATATAGTGATATACTATATGCAAAGCAGTCCAGATGAATTACTTGTGCGTTCAGATTGCAGGATGCTGCATAGTCTGGTGATCTGCAGGGTTGGGGTGCTGTGTTTGGATTGCACGCGTGGCAGACGCTATGTAGAGCAGCTGCATCATTTGCTGTCTGTACATGGCAAGCGCCATCTGCATTATATTATATGTGTAGCTTCTAGACAGGGGGCCATCAATTTTGAAATTTCGAGATCGGCCTCAACCCCCCCCCCCCCCCCCCCCCCCCCCCCCTCCCCCCCGACCCCTTTGGTACCCACCCGTATCTCAGCCCCCAGGCACTTTTTCATTTTTTTCAACGGTTTCGGGGTCTATGACAAAATCGGAGACGAATGACAGCGTGCGCCTCAGGGTACTACAAAGCGCGCGCGGCAGCGCGATTTCGCGCACGCTTTTTGAGCCCCACTGCGCGTTTAGCGCAGTTTTTTCGACCCCCTGTGGGCGCAGCCCGCAGTTTTTGCGCTTTTCGCACTAGAAAGCGCTGGCCAATTTGACGATTGTGGGCTTTAAGCGCTGGCCAGTTTGACACAATGTAGTACCCTGGTGCGCCTCCCCACATCCGTTTTTATGACCCCCCGCTTCTAACCTGCTATTCTCACCAGATGCTGGAAATGTGTAACCCCCTTAACACGGATTGGATTGGATTGCCATAGTTTTTAAATTCAACTCCATGCTGCTCACTGTCTACCCACGGAAACCAGGAATGTATTATTATAATTATCGTGGAATGAAGGGATTTAAATATAGTAATCTAACATGAGCTACATTATTTGTTTTTGGTCAAAATTAATTGATATCCAGGCCAGGGTACTACAAAGCGCGCGCGGCAGCGCGATTTAGCGCACGCTTTCTGAGCCCCACTGCGCGTTTCGCGCAGTTTTTTCAACCCTCTGTGGGCGCAGCGCGCAGTTTGTGCGCGTTTTGCACTACAAAGCGCTGACCAATTTGACAAAATGTAGCACCCTGATCCAGGCATCGGGTAGCTCACTGCCTGCTGGTGGAGTAAACATGGGCAGTACCACACCATACTTTATAGAACATAATATTATCATACCATGTACGTGAACTCCGTTACCTTCTTACATCATAAATGTACATATAGTTTGAAGATATGCCTAGGAGTCCAGGACAAAATCAGCTCCAATAATGCCTCTTATAAAGTTCAAATGGCGTTTCTTGTGACATCTTTTCTGCCTGTCTCTGCTTCTGTCCATTCCCCCACTCCGCCCTCCTATACTGCTACCTTTCGCCCCCCGTAACCCCCTTCCCCCCCATGGTGTTGTCCGAGGACCCCCTTTGGACTGCTTCCTTAATTCACGCCTACTAGGCATTCTGCTTTTCTTTTCTTTTCACCCCCCAACCCCACTCACCCCCCAACCCTCCTCACCCCACCCCACCTCCCACACCCACCCTCACCACCCCACTCACCCTCCTCACCCCACCCCCCTGCCCACCCCTCCATGGCCCTCCTAAACCCCAGCCCAGCCCACCCACCCCAACCCTGCCTCCCCTCACCAACACCATCATATGACAATTCACGTATTCAAAGAGAAGCGAGGGAATAGTCACATGATTTGATAATTACTGGACGCCAAAGCAACTCCAGCAGGAGGTTTGTGTTAAGGAGTGAAACAACTCAAGTCTAACGGACAACGCCAATCCTCGTTTCTCGCACACGTGCATCGATTATAGATTCGCACCTTCAAATGAGATCGGAATGGCTACTCCGAGGAGCAGCGCAGTGATAACAAGAAAGCGCATGTGGCTGTGACGAGGCAGTAACGGGAAGAGTGAATCGTTGGTGGAAACTCGCAAGATCGATACAAGTACTATTTATGCAGGGGTGAGTGAAAGGGTGTTTGAGCAACCACAAAACGGATGCTAGATGCTTTGAGTGTTTCGCTTCGAGGGTGCTTCTGCCACTCCACCTACGCGCAAAGGAAGTGAGGTGACTAGAAGCTGCCCCCCGCCCCCATGGCATGCCATGGTGTTGTCCGAGGACCCCTTTGCAAGAGAAGGGGGGCATTAGTAGAGCTTGCTTTTTATATCCACGCCGACTTGGCATAATGTCATTTGAACGGATCAAATGAAAGGAAACGAATAGATTCTATAACTGGAATTTCCTTGCCTAGTTTCAACGCCTCTATATTTCTCCTTGTAGTGTCTACCACCCTTCTGTAGACTGTCCAGTCCAATTTCCCCTCCCATTCTCGGGGACGTCGTCTCATAATTTTGCGCGACGCGTCTGGCGACTCTTCAATCCCTTGTTATTGGCGAGTATAGCCCTCTTGCTGCCCTGCTGCCTTGTATGCTTGCTAGCACTAGGTTCCCATAATCCCATCCAGCTATCATGGCTGGCTCCGCCTTTACGACTTATGCTCAACTTACCAGAACATGTTTTCAAGCATCCCCTCTTCTTCTCTTCTTCTGTACATGATACTCATGTGAATCCTTACGAAGATTTATCTATGCGACAATATCTCAATTACTTCTCTTATATTATCTTCCGACAATTCCAGGATAACAACCTAATCCGCTGAAGAAACTTCTCAAGCTCGCTTGCAAGAATAATACCCACAGCCCACATCGCTTATCTCTTCTTACATACTCATTTCGTGCTCTTCTAGCCGTAGCTCTTACTTAAATTCTCACATAGTCAATGCTCACGAGTCACGACCATATCATGATTGCACCCCCGCAGCCTCTAGCCAATTTTAACCTGTCTATCCCCCCCCCCTCAAATGACTACCGGTAATAGAAATTTAAAGCATGCCACTAAGCCATCCTCATTGACTCCACCTTGGTGGAAACGTATTCTCATTCATCTTTTGATTTTGTCTAACACCCCCCTTAATCCTGGCTACAATTGTATCCACAATTCCTTGCTAAATACCTACCACTGGACTCCCCAACCTCAGTTTTCTTATTCTTTGGATTCAGGAGAATTTTAAATCCCCGAATCCAACAACCTTGGTATGACCAGTTTAATCTTAGCTTCTCCTCCCCTCATGCACTAGATTCAACTACTTCTCACAGTAAATTAGGCCTATTCCGTCCCCTTTTTCCCCTCTCTCCCAATCTAATCTCATGATCACTGGACCACACAAATGTTTTCCACCTTCAACATAAGATCCTTCTCTCGGGAAAATATGAATTTATCCACAAGCTTATTGCACATTCCCACCCCGGCACCCTCCTCCTGTCCGAAAATTGGTCAACACGTAGATTATTCCATTATTTATTTCCTTCAAAAGCTTTCATATTTTGAAGACTGCGTTCATATTCCAGCTCTCCATAGAAATACTATAAATCATGGCATGCTACTTCTTAATTTTAACTCCTCCGTTCATCTTAATCCCCTTGCAGTCGCTCTTGACCTTCGTTGGGCCTTAGCCATTGTGGAGCATCGTTCGGACTTACCAACTATCTCCAACTGACTCAATATGGTGTGAATCATTTGCATCCTACCCTCACCGTTTCGACACCACCCTCACCACTAACATTACTAACATTATTCTTGGTGATCTCAAAATTCACCTTTCACAATCATATACAAGTTCTCCGATTTCCAACCTTGATACTTCCATTATAGCCATTCAGCGGATGATTTGGGTTTAAGGTTTATGAAGAACCCGGACTTCATACATGAAATTAAGAATTTGGCCTGGAAATAATTGGCCTGAGATTCTGAGAACCAAGACCGAAGTACAAAGTCAGCTTCCCAAATCATCCCCTGAATTGCTATAATCAAACTATGTACACACTCTTCTTTGACTTCAATCTTACAGATAACTTATATTTTTAATACATTTTTAATATATTTTTAATACATGTTTAATATATTTTTAATACATTTTTAATATATTTTAAATAATAAACTATACAGATAATAAGAGATTCCATGCCCTCGACTTATCTATGTATCCCTTTTACAATCATCAATATGCATCTAGATCTTGTCTATCTACAATCATCAATATGCATCTAGATCTTGTCTATCTACAATCATCAATATGCATCTAGATCTTGTCTATCTACAATCATCAATATGCATCTAGATCTGTCTAAATCATATGCATCTAGATCTTGTCTATCTACAATCATCAATATGCATCTAGATCTTGTCTATCTACAATCATCAATATGCATCTAGATCTTGTCTATCTACAATCATCAATATGCATCTAGATCTTGTCTATCTACAATCATCAATATGCATCTAGATCTTGTCTTCTACAATCATCAATATGCATCTAGATCTTGTCTATCTACAATCATCAATATGCATCTAGATCTTGTCTATCTACAATCATCAATATGCATCTAGATCTTGTCTATCTACAATCATCAATATGCATCTAGATCTTGTCTATCTACAATCATCAATATGCATCTAGATCTTGTCTATCTACAATCATCAATATGCATCTAGATCCTGTCTATCTATAATCATCGATATGCATCTAGACTAGACTATTGTCTCGCATCTAAAGACTTCTTGAATAATTTAGTCTCCTCTTGGATACAACTGTTCACAGCCTCAGACCATAATTCACCTCATTTTTTTATGGTTGAACATGATCATTATAATCCAACCCGTCCCAAATACAAAAACACCTGCCTAGCTGTCTTTTCTCGCATCCGACGGCCAAATAAATCACATATCCTTAACTTCACATACAATCACCGTGCATACTTTTACATTCATCTAACAACACCAATAGTAATGAACTGTGTCTTTATCTGGTAATTTTTCAAAAACCATACAGCAATCTTTTGTCATAACTAATCATAACACCGTAAACATGCTTTAAGATATGATTACAAACACAAAACAATACTATCCTCGCAACTGCTTTTAATAACCTCGTGTCCTCTCATAGCACCATCAATAATAATCCTCATGACAAAACTATCATTATTAATCAATTTTCATCCCGTGCCATTGTTAAAAACATTATGGATGATCACTTTAACACCTCTTCATGGCTGTCTGAAAATAATGGTTCGTTCATCAAGAAAATCTGGCCCGTATTATCTCAACTTTTACATTCCAAAATTAGACAACCCATTGATGCCATTAAACTCAATAAAAATATATATCTGACAACCCCACAGAAATTCTAAATCATTTCGGAGACTTCACAACTATTATTTCAAACAAACCACTACTTGTGCTAATGCACATAAGCACTTCCTTTCCTTCATTCAAAACTCGATTCAAGCTGATATTTTGACTCTTTAAATAGACCCTATATAGGTTCTGAACTCAATAGCGTCAAACGTAAATTAAGGGCGCCTGGAGGCGCGTCCCGAATGAAATGATTCGAATCTTTAATTCAATGTATTTTTATTAAATCAATTGAATTGTATGTAATGTTGTGTTATTTTAATTCGATTTAATCCTTTCCATTTAATTGAATTTACGTGATTTGAATGCATGTAATTGCTTTAAATTGTATCGATTCGAATAAGATTAAATTTGAAGGGCGCCTGGAGGCTTTAAATCAATTGAATTCCAATGAATCGATTGATGATTTAGCATTGTTAAGTATGAAGTGACGAAAAAGAGAGTTTTTGAAGGGTTGTTGATTTTTAAGCAGTATTGAACGTTTCTGTAATGTAATGAAATGCATGTGTGTAGATTGATGTTTTTTTAAGAATTTGATGCAAGAATAATGAGGCCAATCAGGTGTCTGGTTGATTTTACGGAATTTGTACAAGGTATTGCATGTTTCGGCCCAGCCCAGACGTAAACGGTCCCGTCCTCATGAACGGTTTTTTGGCTTGCCCCCGCCACTGCCCCCGGCCCCGCCCCCGACCCTGCCCCTGCCCCCGCCCGGTGGCCCCCGCCCCTGCCCAACGCACGGCCCTGAGGTGGGGTCCGAGGGCTAATTATACCAAGTGCCCTAGGGGATTGTTTCGTCCATTGTGATGCTTACATGTTTCGCCTCCAATTTTTGACGACTATTCTGCTCCCAAACCTATGTATGCGCACATGTTTAAGTGGTTAAAATTTGAAATGTTAGCTCAAAACACCCTTAAATCAAATTGTTAACCGATAATTGTAGCTTTTTGTCCCAACCTGAGCTCCTTTTCGTGAATTGCGATGCTCATATGTGCTCTGGTCAGAATTTGTCCGGTATAAATAAGTCTTATAATTCATCAAAAATATAGAATGTTCAACTTTTTTGATGTTTTTCATAAAACCTGAAAATTTGGTTTGTGACACACGGACTAACGGACGGACATTTTAATGGGGCTAATCCCTCTTCAAATAAAGGGCGCCTGGAGGCGCGTCCCGAATGAAAATGTCTTATATTTGGGATATCTTATATAATGTTTCGTTTTTTTGTGATTTGAAGTGAAACCTGAAAAAGTAGTTTGTGACGGACGGACGGACACACACACACACACACAGTTTTGACAGGCTAATCCCTCAATCAAAAATAATTTTTTTCATTCGGGTAAAAATAAAGGGCGCCTGGAGGCGCGTCCCGAATGAAAATGTTTGAAATAATCATGAATTTAATTAAGAATTTAATTCGGATTTTATTGCATAATTGTATTTATTATAATTGTATAAATGTTTAATTAATTAAATGAATTGAATTAATTCATTAATAACACGATTAAAATGAATAAATACAATTATTTTAAAGTCATAGGTACTATTTAATTAATTACATAATCAATTAAATTATATTTAATTAACTATTACTTTACTTTAATTCAATTAATTAAATTGTATTAATTCATGGATTCATTAATTAATATGTTTTTAATTAATTTGATAGAATCAATATTGAATTGTTTGGACTTGAATTGAAAGCATTTAATTGATTTGAGTTGTATTCATTTGAATTCAATATATTTGGATTTAATTGAATTGAATCGATGGATGTAGCTTTGTTTACTGTGAAGTAACGACAATTGACATTTTGTAGGGTTGTTAAATTTGAAGTGGTATTAAAGGTGCCTGGACTGTCTTGTAGATGGGCTTTATTTGCAAGCATCTGATGAACACAAAATGTAACCAATCAGAGGAATGGTTGATTTTGGGGAATTTGTTCGGTCAGCCGCATACAAGCTTGATGTGGCTTCATTCCCCACATTTATGGCAATTAATTGGGGACCCCCAGGACACAAGCCGCTTGTTACCTAATACAATATCGTATTACGTGATCGCAGTGTGATATGCGGTCTGAAATGTGTTTTGCCAATTAGGTCGTAGAGTCGGCTGGGCGTGTTCCTGGCGTGCGTAGGATTGAACACAGAGTCTTGACAGCTTGGACACGTGGCATCTGAATTATGGTCAACCGGTGGCATTCAAACCAATAAGCAACCAAATCCTAAACACATTAGACGTCACGGGCAGGACATGGGGCAAATAGTCGAGAAATTGTTGATATGCAGAATGCGAGAAAGTGAGAGGAGGAAGGCTGGGAGTTTCAAAAGTAGTGGAGTAAGTAGGTAGTAATAGCAGAATAAGCTACAAAACGTTTGACAACTTATGAGCACGCACATACACAGACAACTAGCTATCCATGCACTGCCACACAGCACTACGCAAGCACATTCACACACATCTGGCTATCCATGCGCTGCGACACAGCACTGTGCACGCACATACACACATAGCTGGCTATACATGCATTACCACGCAGCACTTTGCATGAACATACACATGTGGCTACCTAGCACTGCCACACAGCACTGCGTACGCACATACACACACATAGCTGGCTATCCATGCACTGCCACACAGCACTGTGCACGCACATACACACACATCTGGCCAACCATGCACTACATTACCACACGAAAACACAAACACATTCAGCCACTCAAGCATGCACACAAAAAACAACTGGCTACACATACACTGTCGCACAGCCATGTGCTACTACAAACAAACACATCTGGCTATCCATGCACTACACGACAACCCCATGCAAACACGAACACACTCAAATACGCACGCATACACGCACAATACAAATTGTTATCCATGCACTGCCACACAGCACTGTGCACGCACATACACACACATCTGGCTATCCATGCACTTCCACACAGCACTGCTCAAGGACATACACACACATCCAGCTACCTAGGACTGCCACACAGCACTGCACACTCACATACACACACATAGCTGGCTATACATGCACTTCCACACAGCACTGTGCACGCACATACACACACATCTGGCTACCCTGCACTGCGACACAGCACTGTGAACACACATACACACACATATGGCTATCCATGCATTGCCACACAGCACTGTGCATGCACATACACACTCATGAGGCAATCCATGGACTGCCACACAGCACTGCACACGCACATACACACACATCTGGCTATCCATGCACTTCCACACAGCACTGTGCACGCACATGCACACACATCTGGCTATCCATGCACTGCAACACAGCACTGTACATGCACATACGCACACATCTGGCTATCCAAGCACTGCCACACAGCACTGTGCATGCACATACACACACATCTGGCTACCCATGCACTGCCACACAGCACTGTGCATGCACATACACACACATCTGGCTACCCATGCACTGCCACACAGCACTGTGCATGCACATACACACACATCTTGCTATTCTGGCACTTCCACACAGCACTGTGCACGCAAATACACGCACATATGGCTATCCATGCACTACAAGACAACCCCATGCAAACACAAACACACTCAAATACACACACATGCACACACAAAACAATTGGCTATCCATGCACTGCCACACAGCACTGTGCACCACATACGCCAACAACCACCTGTGCATGCCACATACACAAAACACAAAACAAACCAAAAATCTGGCGACCCATGCACGCGCCACCAGCACCTGTGCAGGCACATACACACACATCTTGCCACACTCTGGCATCCAAACCAAGCCACTTTTTTTTTTTTTGGGGAGTGCACGCACATACATGCACATATGGCTATCATGCACTACAAGACAACCCCATGCACACACAAACACACTCAAATACACCACACATGCACACACAAAACACCTCGGCTATCCATGCAATGCCACCCGCATGGCCACGGCCATACGCAACATCTGGCTATATTCCCTGCACTGCCCAAACCAGCTATGTGCAATGCACACACAAACACACCCCGACAGTACCGCACCCCTCGAGAAACACCAACATGAAACAAATGGACTGCCCAGTTGTACAGCAACACAGCATGTTCTTACCACTTAGTACACAACACCTTCGCCATCCATGCACTACAAGACAACCCCAGGCACATGCACACACAAGTGGCTACACATGCACTGCCACAAAGATCTGTTTCCGTACATAGATACAGATACCTGGCCATCCATGCACTACAAGACAATCCCATCGACACACAAAACCCAATCAGACACTCACCCTTACACACACCAGGCCATCCATGCACTACAAGACAACCCCATGCAAACATTCACACATACCCAAACACTTACAAACGCACACACAAGGGGCTACGCATGCACTGCCACCCGAAGAAGGGATCCCATCTGTCTTCCTTTCCATTTAGACCGCTATGCTGCAACATGCCATACTATACCAATATACCATGCATGTAGGTACACACCATACAATGCTAAGTTACACCATTCCATACCACACCATTCTACCATTGTACAATGCATGTTGGTATAAACCATAACAAACCATGCTATGTTGCACCATGCCATACCATACTAATATACCATGCATGTATATACAAACCCTACCATGCTATGCTACACCATGCCATACCACACCATACTACCATTGTACAATTCATGCATGCATGGCATGTTTAAACCATCACATGCCATTCTATGCTTCACCTTGCCATACTACACCAATAAACCGTGCTTGTAGGTACAAATCATACCATGCTGTGCTACACCATGACGGCTGGGGAGTGAGGAAGGGTGTGGGCAATGGGAGCAAAGCCCAGGCCAGGAAAATCTGGGGCGGGAGTGGGAGGAAAGGTTGACAGGTCCGGGGGTGGACGCTGGCGTGGGGTATAGGGGCGAGAGGATGGGAATATGGGATTGGAGTGGGGGGGTGTAGAAGTGGGTAGAAGTGGGAAGGGAAGTGTCGAGAGGTCCGAACTCGGACGTGGACGTGATTGAGTTCAATGCGGCCTAACCCCTGTGCGAGTGGGAGTGCATGTGAAGCATTGAACATGGTGTGTGGGTGTGGGTGGGATACCTGGCGGAGGCGGAAGGGGAGACAGGCGATCGCCGGGATTGTGAATTGAACGGGATTGGGAGCTGATCTGGAAGGAGATTTTAACGGGAAGGAGAATTATCGGAAGCGGCAGCAAGCAGGCAGAGTGAGGCGAAAATTCGTCGTGATCAGCAGCAAGCAAGCAGAGGCAGGCGAAGGGGAGACAGGCTAACGTCGGTATTGAGATTTGATCGGGATCGAGAATTGATAGGGGTTGAGAATTGATCGGGACTGAGATCGGCGACCAGGTGCAGGTGATGATGATTGCGGATGTAGTGGGGGGCCGATGGGGGGGCCGGTCGACAGTCTGGCAGTGACAGACTTGCAGTGTGGCAGCATCGCAGTGGCACGCCAGTGGGACCAAGGCGAATTGTTCAGGACACTGCGTCCTCCGTCGTCGAAGGAACGTCGAAGGGTCCGTTGCGTCGCAGACGCAGCTTCAGTAGGTTTGCTGCGTCTCACTTGAATGCCATGCGTCCCTCTGCGTCCGATTCCGTCCCATTGCTGGCGGCCTCGGAAGTGCCCATGCGAACGTTTGTACCTCCATGGTTTGCAGCACGATGGTCGCAAGTGCGTGAGATGAATTTGTATTCGTTTCCCATGGAATTGCTCATTGTGCAAGTTGCAAGGCTGGAAACATGAACATTACGAGAATTATGAGTACCTTAGTTAATTGGCGTGGCTTGATTTCCAACCTGGCCCACCCCACGCACCCGGCCCTGCGGCTGAGTTGTGGGTGAAATCCGTGCTAATAATAGCTCAAGTGCCCTAGGAGAATGATTCGTTCATTGTGATGCTTGCATGTTTCGCCTCGATTTTTTGACGACAATTCCATTCCCAAACCTATGTTTGCGCACATGATTGGATGGTACGAATTTGAAATGATGACAATTGTTACCCAATTATTGTAGCTTTTGGCCCAAAAAGCACAAACCTTAGCTCCTTTTCTTGAATTGCGATGCTCATAAGTGGTCTCGTCAGAATATCTCCGGTATCAATAAGTCTTATAATTGGGATATCTTATATCACGTTTCGTTTTTTTGTGATTTGAAGTGAAACCTGAAAAGTAGGTTGTGACACACGGACAAACACACACACACACACACACACAAACATACAGTTTTGACAGGCTAATCCCTCAATCAAAAATAAAGGGCGCCTGGAGGCGCGTCCCGAATGAAAATGTTTTAAATAATCTGTATTTAATTAAAAATTTAATTGTATAATTTTATTATAGTATAATTGTTTAATTAAATAAATAAATTGTATTAATTGATGAATAATAAGATTAAAATGGATTAATCAAATTATGTTAAATTGTTTGATTAATTATAAGTTATTAATCAATTGATTAATCAACTAATTAATTAAATTATATTTAATTAATTATCAATTAAATTTAATTGTATGAATTAGTTAATTAATTAATTAATTAATTAAAATTGATTTAATTAATTTGATAAAATCAAAATTGTGTTGTATTGACTTGAATTGAATGCATTTAATTGATTTTAATTGTATTCATTTGAATTCAATATATTTGGATTTAGTTGAATTGAATCGATGGATGTAGCTTCATTTACTACGACAATTGACATTTTGTAGGGTTGTTAAATTTGAAGGAGTATTAAACGTGCCTGGACTGTCTTGTAGATGGACTTTATTTGCAAGCAGTTGATGCATAGGAAATGTAACCAATTAGAGGTATAGTTGAATTTGTTCGGTCAGCCGCATACAAGCTTGATGTGGCTTCATTCCCCACATTTATGGCAATTCATTCGGGACCCCCAGGACACAAGCCGCTTGTTGCCTAATACAACATCGTATTACGATTTCGCAGTGTGATTTGCGGTCGGACACGTGTTTTGCCAATGAGGTTGTAGAGTCGGCTGGGCGTGTCCCTGGCGTGCGTAGGATTGATTGAACACATAGTCTAGACAGCCTGGACACGTGGCATCTGAATTATGGTCAACGGCTGGCATTCAAACCACTAAGCAACTAAACCCTGAACACATTAGAAGTCACGGGCAGGACATGGGGCAAATAGTCAAGAAACAGTTGATATGCAGAATGCGAGAAAGTGAGAGGAGGGAGGCTGGGAGTTTCAGAAGTAGTGGAGTAAGTAGGTCTTCATAGCAAAATAAGCTACACAACATTTGAAAACTTTTGAGAAGGATCATGACCGCTGCAATGCTGATATCTCTAGTCATGCGCACTCCAACTACGAGCCAAATGTTTGGGTGCAGAGTTTGCCGGTATCAGCAGCACAGATGGAGAGAGACAAACTAATGTACAATGAGACACGTGGAACCTAGGGGGGTCATCAGAGGCCTAAAGCATACATACTACATATATAATATATATAAACCATGACATGCCATGCTATGGTGCACCATGCCATGCCATACCAATATAATGTGCAGGTAGGTACAAACCATACCATGCTATGCTACACCATGCAATACCACACCATCAGGACATTGTATCATGCATGCTGGAATACACCATACCATGCCATGCTATACTACACCATGCCATGCTATACTACACCATGCCATAGCACACCCTACTACCATGCTAACATGCATGTAGGTTTAAACCATACCATGCCATGCTACACCATGCCATACCACACCAATATACCTTTGTATCACGCATGTTGGTATAAACCCTAACATGCCATGCTATGCTGCACCATGAGAGACCATACCAATATACCATGCTATGCCACACCATGTTATACCACAACATACTACCAAGTTACCATGCATGCAGGTATAAACCATAACATGCCATGCTACGCTGCACCATGTCCATACAATATCAATATACCATGCATGTAGGTACAAATCATACCATGCTATGCTACCCCCCATACCATATGACACCATTATGTGTGGTGTGATGTGGTGCGTTGTGGTGTGTTTTGGTGTGCTTTGGTGTGCTTTGGTGTGGTTTTGGTGCGTTTTGTTGTGTTGTGCTGTGTTGTGGTGAGTTGTGGTGTGGTGTGGTGATTTGTGTTGTGTGTTGTGTTGTGGCATGTCGTGTCGTGTCGTGTCATGTCGTGTGGTGTGGTGAGGTGAGGTGTGGTGTGGTGTAGTGTGATGAGGTGTGGTGTGGTGTGGTGTGGAGTGGTGTGGTGTGGTGTGGTGTGGTGTGGTGTGGTGGGATGTGGTGCGTTGTGGTGCGTTGTGGTGCGTTGTGGAGAGGTGTGTTGTGTTTTGTCGTGGTGCGTTGTGGTTTGTTTTGGTGTGTTGTGTTTTGTTGTGTTGTGTTGTGGTTCGTTTTGTTGTTGTATTGTGTTGTGTTGGGTTGGGTTGGGTCATGTAAATTTGTGTCGTTTTGTGTCAATTTGTGTCATTTTGTGTCATGTTGTGGTGTGGTGTGGTGTAGTGTGGTGCGTTGAAGTGTGTTTTGTTGTGTTGTGTTGTGCTGTGTTGTGGTGCGTGTGGTGCGTTGTGGTGCGTTATTTTGTGTTGTGTGTGCTATGTTTGTATCATGTCATTTGGTGTCGTGTCATGTTGTGTCAATTTGTAATTTGTGTCCTTTTGTGTCAATTTGTATCATTTTGTGTAGTGTCGTGTTGTGGTGTGTTGTGGTGTAGTGTGGTACGTTGTGTTTGTTTTCATGTGTTTGTGTTGTGTTGTGTTGTGGCGTGTAACATCATGTCTGTTTGGTTTGTGTTGATTTGTGTCATTTTGTGTCGTGGTGTGGTGTGTGAGGTGTGGTGAGGTATGGTGCTGTGTAATGTGGTGTGGTGTGTGGTGAGGTGTGCTGTGTTGTGTTGTGTGGTAAGGTGTGGTGTGGTGTGGTGTGGTGAGGCGTGGTGTGGTTGACGGGGGTGTGTGTGGTGTGGGGCGGTGGCGCTTTATAATGTGTGTGGTTTTGTCGTCCATTTGTGCACTTATGTCGTGTTTATTGGTATGGTGTGGTGGAGGTGTGGTGTGTGGTGTGTAATGAGGTGTGTGTTGGTGAGTTGTGGTGTGGTGAGGTTGTGGTTGATGATGGGTTGGTGTGGTGTGGTGCGGGTTTGGTGTGGTTGGTGTGGTGTGGTCGTGGCCGTGGTTGTAGGCTGTGTGGGTGTTGTGGTGTGGTGTGGTACACATGTGGTTGTGGTTGGTTGGTGTGGTGTGGTAAGGATGTGGTAAGGTTTGGTGTGGCGCGTTGTTCTGAGGTGGTGGGGCAGTGGCGGGGGCTTCTCCCCAAGTCGTGTGTTTTGTGTCGCATTGTGTCTCGTTTTGTGTCAGTCGTCTGGGTCTGAGGTGTGTGGTGGTGTGGGTGTTGTGTGTGGTGTGTGATAGGCGTGTGTGGTTGTGGTGTGGTGTGGTGTGGTGTGGTGCGTTGGTGTGGTGTGCGGTGAGTGGTGGTGTGGGGTGTGTGGTGTGGTCTGTGTGGTGTGCGGTGGTGGGGTGTGGTCGTTGTGGTGTGGTGTGGTGTGATTGTGTGACGGTGTGGCATTGCCTTGTGGTGGTTGGTGTGGTGTGGTGTGGTGTGGTGTGGTGGTGGTGGTGGTGGGGGTGGTGGGGGTGGTGTGGTGTGGGTGTGGTGATGGGTGTGGTGTGGTGGGTAGTGTGTGATGGAGATGTGGTCTGGTGCGGTGTTAGTGGTGCGGTGCGGGTGTGGTGTGGTGTATCCGTGTCCGTGGCTGGCGGGGCGTGGGTGTGTGTGTGGTGTAGGCCGTGGTCTGCGTGCCGTTGTAGGTTGGGTGCGGTGTGGTGTGGTGTCTGAGGGTGGTGCGGTGTGCGTGCGTGGCGTGGTGTGTGGTTTGTGCGATGTGGTTGTGGTGTGGGTGTGAGTGTGGTGTGGTGTGGATGCGTGTGGTGGGGTGTGGCGTCGCCCCTGGCGTGCACCTGGTGTGTGTAGTAGGTGTGTTGTTGATGTGGTGGTGGGTGTGGTGTTGGGTGTGGTGTGGTGTGGGTGGTGCGGCGTGGTTGGGTTTGGTGTGGTGTGTCAGTGTTCGGTGTGGCTGGCGGGGCGATCTCCTGTCGTGTTGTTTTGTGTGCTTTGTGTCCGTTTTGTGGTGTCGTCTGGTCCTGTGTGGGTGGGGTGTGGGTTGTGGTGTGGCGTGGGTGTGCTGTGGTGTGGAGTGGTGTGGGTGTGGGTGGGTGGTTGTTTGGCTTGTTGTGTTGTGAGTATGTGTTTTGTGTGTTGTCGTTGTGTGTGTTGTGTTGTGTTGTTTTGTTGTGGTTTGTGTTGTGTGTGTTGTGTGTGGTGCGGTGTCGAGTCGACGTAGTGGCCGTGTGGTGGAAGGTTATGGCGGGGTGCGGTGGGGTGGTGGTAGTGGTGTGGTGTGCGTCTCCCTGTCAGTGTGTTTTGTGTCGCTTATGTGTCGTTTTTCTGTCTGTCCGTGTCTTGTGGTGGGGGATTGGTGGTGTGTGTGGTAGTGCGGTAGATGGTGTGTGGTGTAGGTGTAGCGTGGCGTGTGTGGTGCTACTCCCTGTCGTGTTGTTTTGTGTCGCTGTGTCGTCGTTATCCCTGTCGGGTCCGTGTCATGGGTGGTGCGGTGTGGTGGTTGTGTGGTGTGGTGTGCGGTGTTGTGGTGGGGGTGTGGTGTGGTGTGGTGTGGTGCCGGCCGTGGTGTGTTTGGTGTTTGGTGGTCGTGTTGTGGTGTGGCGCTGCGTGGTCGTCATGTCGTGTTGTTTTGTGTCCATTTGTGTCGTTTTGCCGTCGTCAGATAGTATGAGTGTGGTGTTGTGTGGTGTGGTGTGGTGGTGGGTGTGGTGTGGTGTGGTGTGGTGTGGGTAGCGTGGGTGGTGTGGTGGGGTGTGGTGTGGATGGTGTGGTGGTGGTGTGTTTGGTGTGGTGGGTGTGGTGTGGTGTGTGGTGGTGTGGGAGGTGTGTTGGTGGGTGAGGTGTGGTGTGGTTGGTGTAGGCTGTGGGTTGTGGTGTGGTGGGCTGGGTGTGTGGGGTGTGGGTGTTGTGTGTGGGTGGTGTGGTAATAGTGTAGTGTAGTGGGTGTGTTGGTGTGCGTGTGTGGTGTGGTGGTGGGTGGTGTGGGTGGTGGGTGTGGTTGGGGTTTTTTGCGGCCGTGGGTGTACGGCCTGTAGTGGGTGGGGTGTGGTGTGTGTGGTGTGGTGTGGTGAGGTGTGGTGGTGGTGGTGGTGTTGTGTGGTGGGGTGTGGTGTGTGATGGTGGTGGTGTGGGTCAGATGTTCGTGTACGGTTTGGTGTGGTGGTGTGGTGTGGTTCATGTGTGGGTGTGGGCGTGTTTGGGTTGGTGTGGTGGTGGTGTGAGTTGTGGTGTGGGTGGTGTGGTTGGTGTGGGTGTGTTGTGGTTGTGGTGTGGTGCGCGTGTGTCGGCTGGGTGGTGGGGTGTGGTGTGGTGTGGTGGGTGCGGTTGTGGTGTGGTGGTGGTGTGGGTGTGGTGTGGGTTGTGGTGTGGTACGGTGTGAGTGGTAGGTTTGGTTGGGGTGGTGAATGTGTGGTGGTAGTGGGTGGGTGTGGTGTGGTGTGGTGTGTGGTTGTCGGTGTGGTTTGTGTGCCGGTGCTGTGTTGGTGGAGTGGGGTGTGTGGAGGTGGTTTGTGGTGTGGTGTGTGGTGGTGTGGTGTGGGTGTGGTGCGGTAGGTGTGTTCCGGTGCGGTCTACGTGTGGTGTGGTGTGGTGAGTGTGGTTGGGGTGTGGTGTGGTTGGTGTGGTGTGCGAGGTGTGGTTGGTGTGTGTGGTGGGTGAGTGTGGTGGGGTGAGGTGTGGTGTGGTGTGAGTGTGTGGAGTGGTGTGGTTGGTATGTGTGGTGAGGCATGGTATGGGTGCGAGTGCCGTGTGGTGGTGGGGTGTGGTGAGGGTGTGGTGGGGTGTGGGGTGGGTGTGATGTGGTGTGGTGTGGTGTGGTGTGGGTGCGGGCTGTTGGCAAGGTGTAGGCTGTGTGGTGGGGTGACGGTGTGGATGTGTGTGGTGTGGTTTGTGTGGTGTGGTGTGGATGTGGTGTGGTGTGGTGTGTGTGGTGCGGCTGGTATGGTGTGGTGAGGTAGTGTGGTGTGGTGAGGTTTTGGGGTGTGGGTGTGGTGAGGTTTGGTGTGGTTGTGTCATGTGTGTGTTTGTGTTAGTGTGTGTGGTGTGGTTTGGTGTGGTTTGGTGTGGTATTGTTGAAGGCGTGGTAGGTGTGTGCCGTGTGTGTGGTTGATGGATGTGGTGTGGTGTGGTGTGTGTACTGGGGTGTGGTGAGGCTTGGTAGTGGCCGAGATGTAGGCCGTTGGGTTGTGTGGTGTGGTGTGGTGGTGTGGTGGTGGGTGTGGTGTGGTGTGGTGGGTGTTGGTGTGGTATGGGCGTGGTGTGGGTGTGTTGGTGTGGTGTGGGGTCGTGTGGTGTGGTGAGGTGTTGGCGTATCTGTTGTGTGATTTGGTGTCGATTTGGATTCCGTTTTTTTGTTTGTGTCGTGTATGGTGTGGTGTGGGCGGTTGGTGTGGTGTGGTGTGTGGTGTTGTTTGGTGTGGTGTGGTGTGGCGTGGTAATTTTGCAGTTGTTGTTGGTGCGGTGTGGTTTGGTGTGGTGTGATGTTGCCTGGCGTATCATGTCGTGTTGTTTTGTGTCGATTTGTGTCGTTTTTAGTATCTGTCGGAGTATGGTGTGGTCTGGTGAGGTGGGTGTGTTTGGTGTTGTTGTTTTGTTGTTTTGTTTTAGTGTGTGTGTACGGTGTGGTGTGCGGTGTGGTTGGGGTGGTGCGGTGTGGTGTGTGGGGTTGGTGCGCGCCATGTCTGGGTGCGTGTGGTTGGTGTGTGTGTGTGGTGTGGTGTGGTGTGGTGTGGATTGGTGTGTGTTTGGGTGTGGTGTTGGTGCGGCCGGGGCGTATCACGTTTTTGTGTGTGTTGTTTGTGTGCGTTTTGTGTGGCCTTGTGTGCTTTTAAGTGTCGTTGTATGGTGTTGGGGCTGGTGCGGTGTGGGTGTGGTGTGTGGTGTTGTGTTTGGTGTTTGTGTTGTGTTGTGTTGTGTTGTTGGTGTGGGTCAGGTGGGTGTGGTGGTGGTCTGGTGCGGTGTGGTGTGGTGTGTTGTGTGTGGTGTGGTGTGGTGTGGTGTGGTGTGGGTGTGGTGTGTGTGGTGTGTGAGGCCTTGGTCTGGTGCGTGCAGTTGGTGGGTGTGTGTGGTGTGGTGTGGTGTGGTGTGGTGTGGTGTGGTGAGGCGTGGCGTATCATGTTGTGTTGTTTTGTGTGGATTTGTGTCGATTTGTGTCGTTTTGTGTTGTGGTATGGTGTGGTGCGGTGTGGTGTGGTGTGGTGTGTGGTGTGGTGTGGTGTGGTGTGGTGGTGAAAAGGTGGTGGGTGTGGTGGTGTGGGGTGTGGGGTGGGGTGTGTGGTGATGCGGGTTTTGCGTGGCGTCTCACATGTTGAGTTGTTTTGTGGCGCTTTGGTGTCGATTTGTGGTCGTTTTGTGCGTGGTATGGGTGTGGTGTGAGTGTGGTGTGGTGTGGTGTGTGGTGTTGCGTGTGGTGGTGTGGGTGTGGGTGTGGTGTGGTGTGGTGGTGGGTTGGTTGTGGTGTGGTGTGGTGTGGTGTGGGTGGTGTGGTGTGGTGTGGTGTAGGTGGTGGTGATGGTGTGTGAAGCATGTCATGGTTGGGCGGGGCAGGTGGTGTGGTGTGGTGTGGTAGGGGTGTGGTGTGGTGAGGCGTGGCGTAACCTGTGTGTTTGTTTGGTGATGGCTTTGTAGGTTGTCGACTTTTGTGTCGTTGTGTGTTTGTGGGCGTGTGGTGTTGGGTAGGTGTGGGTGGGGTGGTGGGGGTGGTGTTGGTGTGGTGTGGGGTGGTGCGGATGGGTGTGGGTTGGTGTGTGTGGGGTGTGGGTGGGGTGTGAGGTGTGGTGTGTGTGGGTGGTGTTTCGTGACTATCCTCCCTGTGTGTTTTTTTGGGTCGCTTTGGGGTCGCTTTTTTGTGTCCGTTTTGTGTCGTGGGCTGGTGTGGTGTGGTGGGTTGTGGTTGGTGTTGGTGTGTGTTGGTGTGTGTGTGTGGTGTGATTGTGTGTGGGTGTGGTTTGGTGTGGTGTGAGTGTGGTGTGGTGTCGTGCGGGCTTTGTTGGTGCGTTTCTTGTGGCTGTGTCGTTGTTTTTGTGTCGCGCGGGTCCTATTTGTGTCCTTTTGGTCCTGATTTGATGGGGTTGTCTTTTGGTGTGGATGTGGTGTCGTGGTGGTTGGTGCTTTTTCGTGCTTTGCGCTCTTGTCGTGCGTTACGTGCGATGTGTATTGGTTTGTGTTGTTTTGTTGTGTTGTTTGTGTTGTTGTGTCGTTCGTGTCCTTTTGTGTCCTTTTGTTGGACGTTTTCTTCCGTTGGTGTGGTCTGGTGTCGGCGCGCTCCCCCCCCCCCCGCGGCGGCGCCCGCGCGCGCTCCCCCCCCTCCCCCCCCCGCCATCCCCCTTCAATCCCTATACATCACACCTGGCCATCCATGCACTATAAGACAACCCCAGGCACATGCACACACATCTGGCTACACATGCACTGCCACACAGATCTGTTTCCGTACACAGATACACACACCTTGTCATCCATGCACTACAAGACAGTCCATGGACAAACACAACCCAATCAGACACTCACGCACACACACACCAGGCCATCCATGCACTACAAGACAACCCCATGCACACATTCACACATACCCAGACACTCACACATGCACACACAAGGGGCTACGCATGCACTGCCACACCGCCCTACTTATGTACACACACACCTCCCCATCCCCATGCACTAAAAGACAATCCCATTGACACAAACAACACACTCAGGCACTCACCCACACACACTGGCTATCCATGCACTACACCATGCACTCACACACACTGGCTATCCATTCACTACCCCATGCACACACACAAACACACTCAGACACACCTTGAACACACACATAACTGGCTATCTAACTGCAGCACAACCCAAACACAACTACTGAAGCACGAATAAATATCACGCACTACAACACCACATAACACGATCGCAATCATCTTCTCATTAACACCATCAGTACTAACAATCTCACCATGACCATCATCATCACTCCTACAATTAGAATCATCTATTTCACAACCATCACTCCATACTATACCAATATACCATGCATGTAGGTACACATCATACAATGCTATGCTACACCATGCCATGCCCCACTATTATACCATTGTACCATGCATGTTGGTATAAACCATAACATGCAGTGCTATGCTGCACCAGGCCATACCATACTAATCTACCATTGTACCATGCATGTAGGTATAAACCATTCAATGTCATGCTATTCTGCACCATGCAGTACCATACCAAATTTACCATGCAGGTAGAGCAAGGGGTGGTAGCATGATCCTTCCCATGTTGTCTCAGCTGCATGCGAAGCAGGGAACCGCGCGCGCTTAATGAGGCGATGGGCGACTATCAGAGTTGAACTGAGGGGGGATCAAGAATTGCGAAGAATTGGTTCAAAGACAAGTCCTAGGCGCGTGTCGAAAGCTAATAATTGAGAAACTTCAACTGAATAAGCCTGCGAGAATGGGCGAGAAGGGAAAACGGGCGAAGAACGGGTCCCTGGCGATCCTAGGCCGCCTGCCAGGGAGGGGTAACGTATGGCGCGGTGGCGTGGTCCATTTCGCCTCGGCAATACAAATGGGGGCGGCTTGGCCCATGCGAATGATGGTACCTCCATAGTTTGCAACTCGAAAGTCGCTGGTGCTTAATTCCAAGCTCCGCATGTGTGTGAGCTGGAAATGTTATCGTTGCCCATGTAATCGTTCATCATTGTGCAAGCTCGCGAGGCTGGAAACATGAACATTACGTGATTTAGAAGTACACCGTACATATCCGTAGGCCCACCCCACGCACCCGTCCCACCCCACGCACGTCCCTGCGGCTGAGTTGTGGGTGAAGTCCGTGCTAATAATAGCTCAAGTGCCTTAGGGGAATGTTTCGTCCATTGTGATGCTTGCATGTTTCGCCTCGATTTTTTGACGACAATTCCATTCCCAAACCTATGTTTGCGCACATGATTGGATGGTACGAATTTGAAATGATAACACATGTTACCCAATAATTGTCGCTTTTGGCCCAAAAAGCACAAACCTTAGCTCCTTTTCTTGAATTGCGATGCTCATATGTGTTCTCGTGAGAATATGTCCGTTGTCAATAAGTCTTATAATTGTTATATGTTGTATAATGTTTCGTTTTTTTGTGATTACAAGTGAATCCTGAAAAAGTAGTTTGTGACGGACGGACGGACGGACACACACACAGTTTTGACAGGCTAATCCCTCAATCAAAAATAAAGGGCGCCTGGAGGCGCGTCCCGAATGAAAATGTCTTATATTTGGGATATCTTATATAATGTTTCGTTTTTTTGTGATTTGAAGTGAAACCTGAAAAAGTAGTTTGTGACGGACGGACGGACACACACACACACACACAGTTTTGACAGGCTAATCCCTCAACAATCAAAAATAATTTTTTTCATTCGGGTATTTTGTAAGAGTTGTGTTGTTTTGTGTTGTGTTGTGTTGTTTTGTGTTGTGTCGTGTCATTTTGTGTCCTTTTGTGGCGTGTTATGTCGTGGTGTGGTATGGTGTGGTGATTTGTGAGGCCAAACACACAAACGAACAACTGGTTGCACATGCACTGCCAAACAGCACATTTCATCCCATATACACACACCTGGCCATCCATGCACTATAAGACAACCCCAGGCACATGCACACACATCTGGCTACACATGCACTGCCACACAGATCTGTTTCCGGACACAGATACACACACCTGGTCATCCATGCACTACAAGACAATCCATGGACAAACACAACCCAATCAGACACTCACGCACACACACACCAGGCCATCCATGCACTACAAGACAACCCCATGCACACATTCACACATACCCAGACACTCACACATGCACACACAAGGGGCTACGCATGCACTGCCACACCGCCCTACTTATGTACACACACACCTCCCCATCCCCATGCACTAAAAGACAATCCCATTGACACAAACAACACACTCAGGCACTCACCCACACACACTGGCTATCCATGCACTACACCATGCACTCACACACACTGGCTATCCATTCACTACCCCATGCACACACACAAACACACTCAGACACACCTTGAACACACACATAACTGGCTATCCAACTGCAGCACAACCCAAACACAACTACTGAAGCACGAATAAATATCACGCACTACAACACCACATAACACGATCGCAATCATCTTCTCATTAACACCATCAGTACTAACAATCTCACCATGACCATCATCATCACTCCTACAATTAGAATCATCTATTTCACAACCATCACTCCATACTATACCAATATACCATGCATGTAGGCTAATCCCTCAATCAAAAAAATTGTAATTTGTTTCATTCGGGTAAAATCTGGAGATTTTATTCATTCGGGTATTCGGGTACTTGCTAAAAACAAAGTCCCTGACGCTGACCGTATCCCTTACGAATTCTATATGCTTACTCGGTCTTATGTTCTTCCTATCCTCATCAAATGATCCAATACTATTGGTACAAGTATCTCAGTTCCCTCCTCCATGAATCTTGCTATCATCACAGTCAAATATACAAATAATGGCGACCAAACCAACGTTGCTAATTACCGACCCATCTCTCTCACTAACTGCGACTATACAAGTATTGCAAAGGCTTATGCTCTTCGCACCTCTCGTGTCCTCAACTCCCGAATTCATCAAGACCAAACAGGCTTTATTCCTGGTAGAAACATCTGTCTTAATTTGTCTAATTTTGAACTCACCGTATAACTTTCTCATATTAATATGAGAGAGTTCTAAGAGGACGTAATATACTAATATTACAAATAAACATTTTGCAGCATTCCTCTGTGACTTCACCAAAGCTTATGATTCTGCTGATCGCTCCTTAATTATTAGTAGCTCAAGTCATGGATAAATGTATTTCCCTCCTTTCATGATCAACGCCTTCAAAACCCTTCATGCCCGCACTACTGCCCAAGTTATGATCAATGGCAAATGATCAAATCATTGTAGTGTATGTATGTTACAGTCAAGGGGTAGGCCAAATAGGCTAAAGGGACTTTCATGCCCAACCATGTTGTGTAGGAAAAGTTTAAACAGAAAAAGCACTGATGAACTGAACCCCAAACAATCGTTTTGCCAAGGGGGCGGGGGTATGAGTGCTATAGTGATCATTGAATTATACAATGTATACTCAAGAGTCAGACAAGGATGCCCCTAGGCTCCGCCGCTCCTCTTAATCATGCTAATGGAACCCTTTGCATAATCGATCAGAAAAGACCCAGATATCCATGGCATCAAAACCCCTACAAACTCATGCCACCCCCAAACCATTACAAATCATTTATCGTTTAAATTCTGTGGTTAAACAAATGATTCCACCATCTTGGCTTCCGGCATCTCAAGCACGTTACATCTCAATAATATTTTTCACCTTTCATCTTGCCTCAGGATAAAAAATCAACCCTTATAAATGTATCATTCTGGTAGTAGGTGATTTCCCTAACGATCACATTCAACTGCTGAAGGACCTTTATCCTAATACCCCCATTAATACTCAGCACCATTGCACCACTTACCTGGGTGCCCCCATAGGCAATTACCTAGACCCTTATTCCTGGAATTCTATCTTTACTAATTAAATTCCAACACATAATTTTATATTTAAAGCTCACAAACCTGTCCTCTGTTGGTAGAGCCCGCACAGCTCAATCCTACGCACTATCCCTTATTTGGTATGCGTTAGGCTACTCCGTCCAGCCTTCCCCCCTCTAGCCTGCTCATGAATTTATCTGCAAAATTACTTCTCTTTACTGCAACTTTGTTCCCAATAATCATGACAATATCCCCAATAAATATGGCTTTGAATGCTATATAATATCACTTAACAGTGCCCAACTCCACCCTAAATGTGGGGGTCTAGGTTTACTTCTGATCCCCAAATGCTTAGATGTCATCAAATTCATGCATCTTGTCAAAATGATTCGTTTCCCTCATTCCTCATATCATCCTTTCTGTATCTGTATATTTACCTATCTGTATCATCCTCACCAAACCTTGGAAACTAGGACCATCTGAACCATAATACGGAAACAAATAAATAGCTCACCCTTCTTAAACGTTTACGCAACCTCATCACATACATACTGCCCTATTAATTAACTATCAAAACATCGTATTCCTCCCCCTATCCTAACAAAACCCTTGTTGTTTAACCCCCGGTTCAAAACGGAAAATTTAGCCTTAATTATTGGGAAAATATAGCACTCGCCGGCATCACAATGGTCCAACACATTTGGAATGCCGAAGCACAATCCTGAATTACCATTCCCAATTGGATACATTATGTTATGGTACGACTTATAGGTTGCACCATAGTGATGTAGTACACGCCAGGTCTGGTCAGTCCGTGGCTATGGACTTATAGGTTGCACCATAGTGATGTAGTACACGCCAGGTCTGGTCAGTCCGTGGCTATGGACTTATAGGTTGCACCATAGTGATGTAGTACACGCCAGGTCTGGTCAGTCCGTGGCTATGGACTTATAGGTTGCACCATAGTGATGTAGTACACGCCAGGTCTGGTCAGTCCGTGGCTATGGACTTATAGGTTGCACCATAGTGATGTAGTACACGCCAGGTATGGTCAGTCCGTGGCTATGGACCTAATTGACCTAAACATTCCCAGTTGGATACATGACCTCCCTCGTTTGAAATTCAGAGAATTGAAACACGCACTCGTTACCACAGCGATCCGTAATAATAACTCTCACATTATGCATGCTTTGTATCCTACCAATCATCAAGAACACACCACCACTGGTATTATAGATTCCATTCATGGCTCAGTCTTTTGGGCTGGGAAATCTTCGGCGCCCTAGATGATATCTCCACCTCCAAACTTTATTAGGGTATTACCCCCATGCATCCTCCTAAATTCATTCAGCAATGTAATGATATCTTCTTACCAGAACATAGACAACTCACTAAACAAACATTGAAGTTTATTTGGAAACTTTATTATTTGGAAACTTGTTTATTTGGAAACTTTATTATTTGGAAACTTGTTTATTTGGAAACTTTATTATTTGGAAACTTGTGTTTATTTGGAAACTTTATTATTTGGAAACTTGTTTAGGTGGAAACTTTATTCTTTGGAAACTTTATTATTTGGAAACTTGTTTATTTGGAAACTTTATTATTTGGAAACTTGTTTATTTGGAAACTTTATTATTTGGAAACTAGTTTATTTGGAAACTTTATTATTCGGAAACTTTATTATTTGGAAACTTTATTATTTGGAAACTTTATTATTTGGAAACTTGTTTATTTGGAAACTTTATTATTTGGAAACTTGTTTATGTGGAAACTTTATTCTTTGGAAACTTTATTATTTGTAACCTTGTTTATTTGGAAACTTTATTATTTGGAAACTTGTTTATTTGGAAACTTTATTATTTGGAAACTTGTTTATTCGGAAACTTTATTATTCGGAAACTTTATTATTTGGAAACTTTATTATTTGGAAACTTATTTATTTCGAAACTTTATTATTTGGAAACTTGTTTATTTGGAAACTTTCTTATTTGGAAACTTGTTTATTTGGAAACTTTATTATTTGGAAACTTTTTATTATTTGTAACCTTGTTTATTTATTTGGAAACTTATTATTTTGGAAACTTGTTTTATTTGGGAAACTTTAATTATTTGGAAACTTGTTATATTATTATTAATAGATTCGGAAACTTTTTATTATTCATTATTATTTGGAAACTTTCTATTCCTAGAAGAAGAAAAAAAGGTATGCTCTACTCACTACTTAATAATTCCCTACCCACCCACTGCAAAGTGACATACACATCTAATCAACCATGTCCTACCTGTTTGAACTCCACTAATAATCAACCATGTCCAACCCTGTTTGAACTCCACTAATAATCAACCATGTCCTACCTGTTTGAACTCCACTAATAATCAACCATGTCCTACCTGTTTGAACTCCACTAATAATCAACCATGCCTACTGTTTGAGGCTCCCCTATATCAACCATGTCCTACCTGTTTGAACTCCACTAATAATCAACCATGTCCTACCTGTTTGAACTCCACTAATAATCAACCATGTCCTACCTGTTTGAACTCCACTAATAATCAACCATGTCCTACCTGTTTGAACTCCACTAATAATCAACCATGTCCTACCTGTTTGAACTCCACTAATATGAACCGATGTCCTACCGTTTGAACTCCACTATACTCAACCATGTTCCTACCCTGTTTGAACTCGCATGTAATCAACCTGTCCTACCTGTTTGAAACTCCACTAATAATCAACAGTCCTACCTGTTTAAACTCCACTAATAATCAACCATGTCCTACCTGTTTAAACTCCACTAGTAATCAACCATGTCCTACCTGTTTGAACTCCACTAATAATCAACCATGTCCTACTTGTTTGAACTCCACTAATAATCAACCATGTCCTACCTGTTTGAACTCCACTAATAATCAACCATGTCCTACCTGTTTGAACTCCACTAATAATCAACCATGTCCTACTGTTGAAACTACAATAGTAATCAACCAGCCTACCTGTTTGAAATCTCCACTAATAATCAAACCATGGTACTACCGTTGAACTCCACTAATTAATCAACCATGTCCTAACCTATTTGAACTCCACTAATAATCAACCATGTCCTACTTGTTTGAACTCCACTAATAATCAACCATGTCCTACCTGTTTGAACTCCACTAATAATCAACCATGTCCTACCTGTTTAAACTCCACTAATAATCAACCATGTCCTACTTGTTTGAACTCCACTAATAATCAACCATGTCCTACCTGTTTGAACTCCACTAATAATCAACCATGTCCTACTGTTTGAAAATCCACTATAATCAACCATGTCCTTACCTGTTTGAACTCCAATCATAAAAAAAATCAACCATGTCCTACATTGGTTTGAACTCACTAATTAATCAACCATGCCTACTGTTGAATCCACTAATACATCAACCATTGTCCAACCTGTTTGAACTCAACTAATAATCAACCAGTCCTACCGTTGAACTCCACTAGTAATCAACCATGTCCACCTGTTTGAATCCACTAATAATCAACCATGTCCTACCTGTTTGGAATTCACTAATATCAAACATGTACTACCTATTTGAACTCACTAATAATCAACCATGTCTTACTGTTTGAACTTCCACTAATAATCCACCATGTCATACCTGTTTGAACTACACTAATAATCAACCATGTCCATACCTGTTGAACTCCCTAATAATCAAACCTATGTCCTACCTGTTTGAACTCCACTAATAGTCAACATGTCCTACTTGTTTGTTGAACTCCACTAATAGTCAACCATGTATACCTGTTGCAAATCCAATAATAATCAACCAGGTCCTACCTGTTTGAACTCACTACTCATCAACCATGTGTACCTACCTGTATGAAAACTCCGCACTAATAATCAACCATGTCCTACCGTTGAACTCCAATAATGAATCAACAATGTCTCTTACCTGTTTGAAACCCATAATAATAAACCCATGTCCTACCTGTTTGAAACTCCACTAATTATCAACCTGTCCTACCTGTTTGAACTCCACTATAACAACATGTCCTACCGTTTGAAATCACTATAATCAACCATGTCCTAGCCTGTTTGAACTCCACTATAAATCAACCATGTCCTACCTGTTTGAACTCCAATTAATAATCAACCATGTCCGTACATGTTTGAACTCACTACATAATCAACCATGTCTACCTGTTGAACTCACTAATAAATCAACCATGTCCTATTGTTTGAGTTCCACTAAAATAAACCATGTCCTACTGTTTGAACTCCACTAATAATCAACCATGTCCTACCTGTTTGAACTCCACTAATAAAAACAATGTCATACTTGTTTGAAGCTCCACTACTAATCAAAACCATGTCCAACCTGTTTGAACTCCACTAATAATCAACCATGTCCTACCTGTTTGAACTCCACTAATAATCAACCATGTCCTACCTGTTTGAACTCCACTAATAATCAACCATGTCCTACTTGTTTGAGCTCCACTAATAATCAACCATGTCCTACCTGTTTGAACTCCACTAATAATCAACCATGTCCTACCTGTTTGAACTCCACTAATACCATCACTCACATTCTTGCTGAATGCCCCTTCACCCAACCACTCTAGAAATGGGCGTGCTCGGTCTATTCCTGCTGGAAATCTAGGTTTACTAACTCCAACTTCCAACTCTGGATGCATTAACTCCTTTCTAAGACTGACACCCTTCAATGTTTTTTTGCCTAAGTATCCCTGTTTTCAAAACCCTCTGGCTTGCTCATCGCTCTAAGCTGTACTCCAATGAAACCTCTTCTTTTAATGATTCATGCTCATCGCTCTAAGCTGTACTCCAATGAAACCTCTTCTTTTAATGATTCATGCTCATGCTGTATATACAGCTCAATGGCTCTCCTCATCCCTCATCATGTCTAGGGAATGTACCCCTGACATGTTTGCCCCTAGTATTTTAAGTTTACCCCTAGTATTTTAAGTTTGTACCCCTGACATTTTAAGTTTGTATTTTCAGTTTACCCCTAGTATTTTAAGTTTGTACCCCTGACATTTTAAGTTTGTATTTTAAGTTTGCCCCTAGTATTTTGAAGTTTGCCCCTAGTATTTTAAGTTTGCCCCTAGTATTTTAAGTTTGCCCCTAGTATTTTAAGTTTGCCCCTAGTATTTTGAAGTTTGCCCCTAGTATTTTAAGGTTGTACCCCTGACATGTTTGCCCCTGTTATTTTAAGTTACCCTGCTTCTCATTCTATCACTTGGAATGGCCCCTCCTTTAATCAACCTCTTTCATTCCCCATCTCAGGTTAATCTTCAAACCTCTAAGCAAAGCAAGTGATTTGAGCTTCCCTCCGTTCCTTAGGCCGGGCCAATTGTGCGTTCGTTTTATAATCTCCTTTCCCCGCAGTGCCCCACCATGCCTGCCTCTCTACCGCTTCTGTCAGATGTAGAGACTGACATCGTTCTGCGTACCCTTCAACTGGATTCCCCTATTGGCGACCTATGCACCGTCTGTCGCGCCTGGCAGTCTATTGTTTCTTAAAACCTTGGCCAGATCTTGCTCCACAGGCGCCGAGGTAATATGCCCGCTGCTGTCGGTGATGCCCTCCAGCACGGCAAGCTCGACGTTGCTACTTGGCTAGTCTCAAGATCAGCATCGTTGGAAGAATCGAATGGCGCCCTGCTGGCAGTTGTGGCTGAAGGGCAGACAGAGCTTACCAGGCTTATGCTTAATGCCCCACAGTATGCCGCCCATGCAGATTGTCAAGGTGATCAGGCTCTGTTGTATGCTGCAGGGAATGGCCACACCGGCATTGTGCGTATGTTGTTGGATGCTCCTCAACACGCTGCCCGTGCAGATTGTAAAGGTGATCAGGCTCTGTTGGATGCTCCAGGGAATGGCCACACTGACATTGTGCATATGTTGTTGGAAGCTCCGCAGCACGCTGCCCATGCAGATTGTAAACATGGCCGGGCTCTGTTGGATGCTGCAGGGAATGGCCATAGCAACATTGTGCGCATGTTGTTGGATGCTCGACAGCATACTGCCCGTGCAGATTGTCAACGTGGTTGGGCTCTGGTGGATGCTGCAAGGAACGGCGACACTAACATTGTGCGTATGTTGTTGGATGCTCCACAGCACGCTGCCCATGCAGATTGTCTAGGTGGTCAGGCTCTGTCGCATGCTGTAAGGGAAGGCCATACCGACATTGTATGTGCGTATGTTGTTGGATGCTCCACAGCACGCTGCCCATGCAGATTGTCTAGGTGGTCAGGCTCTGTCGCATGCTGTAAGGGAAGGCCATACCGACATTGTGCGTATGTTGTTGGATGCTCCACAGCACGCTGCCCATCCATGCAGATTGTCTAGGTGGTCAGGCTCTGTCGCATGCTGTAAGGGAAGGCCATACCGACATTGTGCGTATGTTATTGGATGCTCCACAGCACGCTGCCCATGCAGATTGTGTAGATGAGGATGCTCTGGTTCAGGCGGCAGAGAATGGCCACAGTGAGATAGTGGGCATGTTGGTACATGCCCCACAGCACGTCGCCCATGCTGACTGCCTAAATGGGCAGGCTCTATTGAAGGCGGCGGAAAATGGGCACGGTGATATTGTGTGCGTATTGCTGGATGCCCCACAGCATCCCACCCGTGCTGACTGTCAAGGTGGTAAGGCTCTGGTGAATGCTGCAAGGAACGGCCATAGCAACATTGTGCGTTTGTTGTTGGATGCTCCACGTCACGCTGCCCTTGCAGATTGCCGAGGTGGCCGGGCTCTGTTGTATGCTGTAGAGAATGGTCACAGCAACACTGTGTGTATGCTGTTGGATGCTCCAAAACACGCTGCCCATGCAGATTGTCAATGTGGTTGGCCTCTGGTGTATGCTGCAAGGAACGGGGACATCGACATTGTGCGTATGTTGATGGATGCTCGACAGCACGACGCCCATGCTGACTGTCAACGTGGTCAGGCTCTGGTGCATGCTGCAAGGAACGGACACAGCAGCATTGTGCGTATTTTGTTGGATGCTCCACAGCACGCTGCCCATGCAAATTGCCAAGATGGTCAGGCTCTGGTGGATGCTGCAAGGAATGGTCACAGAAACATTGTGCGCATGTTGTTGGATAGATGCTCCACAGCACGCTGCCCATGCAAATTGTCAACTTGGTCAGGCCCTGGTTGATGCTGCAAGGAACGATCACAGCAGCATTGTGTGCATTTTGTTGGATGCTCCACAGCACGCTACCCTTGCAAATTGTCAACTTGGTCAGGCTATGGTTGATGCTGCAAGGAACGGTCACAGCAGCATTGTGCGTATGTTGTTGGATGCTCCACTGTACGCTGCCCATGCAGATTGACGACTTGGTTAGGCTCTGGTGGATGCTGCAGAGAATGGCCACACCAAAATTGTGCTTATGTTGTTGGATGCTCATCACGATGCCCATGCAAATTGTCAACTTGGTCAGGCTCTGGTGGATGCTACTACTAGAAATGGCCACAGTGAAGTAGTGTGCGTATTGCTTGATGCCCCACAGCATGCCGCCCGCGCTACTGATTGTCTAGATGGTTGGGCCCTGATATATGCAGCAGAGAGAGGGCACAGTGTGGTAGTGCGTATGCTGCTGGATGCCCCGCAGCATGCTGTCCGAGCAGACTTCCAAATGAATGAATGCGGCAGAGAACAGCCACACTGAAGTAGTGCGCATGTTGCTGGATGCCCCGCACCAAGCGAACGGGATTGATAGGCGGGCAGTTATTGTTGCAGGATGTGACAACCTTAGTCAACCCTTGCGCATGCTTTTACTAGGTCCTTCACCTTAAAACGTGTTTTTTGCTTGGATTTGGTTTGGTTTTATTGCTACACGCATAGCTTTCCTTAAGCCGCGCCGATTGTGCTTAGGATATGTTTTGTTTTATTTTGTTTCATGCATAGCTATCCTTAAGTCGCGCCGATTGTGCTTAAGTTTTGTTTAGTTATATTTTGTTACTCGCATAGCTTTTCATCTGCGCTATGAGCAGCAGCTTCTTAGGGTGTGTTTCCACAGGAGTTTTTGGCCTTCCCGTGGATTAGGTTCCAGGAGTCGACCTGGCAGCTCAACTGAATCCAACTGACAATCCCCGGAGAATCCCGAAGTCCTTGATTCGCCCCAGAGACTTCGGGATTCTCCGGGGAGTTTCGGTTGGGTTCAGTTGAGCTGACAGGTCAACTGCTGGACCCCAATCCACGGGAAGCCCAAGCGACAGAACAAAAGAGAGAGCCGCTGTAAAGTAAAAGCTGAAGTTGTCACAACGCAAACAATGACACGCCTTGTCGATTTTCTGTCTCGACCCTGCGGCGATTCTCCTGGGATGCTGATGTGGACTCCGGGAAATGCTGATGTGGACTCCGGGGAGACTCCAAAATCTCCAGGGGTGGGCGGCATGTTCCCCCGAAACTTTTCTCCTGGAAAGCCAGGGGAAAGTCGTTAATCGTCCGTTTTATACTTTTAACCGTCATTTTTCGTAAATATTTCGAAATATTCAAAAATACCCAGGGGTAAAGATTCGACGACCTGTCGCGAAGATTTGCCGACCTGGAACTCCGGGGATTCTCCGGGGAGACTCCGGGGAACCCCTGTGGAAACAAAATTGCCTACCTGGCACCGGGGAGGGTTTACTTTTTGTTTCCGGGGACGCGAAAATCTCTGTGGAAACACACCCTTAGCAGCTCCACGAGCCAGCCCCTGGGCTACGCCCCAAGATTTCAATAGTACTTGAACGATGATTCTGTTAGCTTCCAGGTGCATTACTTTGTTTTAGGTTTGGCTGAATAGCAAGCCAGGGGAGCTGCCTAGAAGCTGCTGCTCGAAGCCGAAAAGAAAAACTACAGTTACATGGTATATCATAATATCAGCCTCCAGGCTGCTCACCGTCTGCAGGCGGAGTCAACACGGGAAGTATATGGGTAGTATATACACTATATGTACACTATACGTTGGTAGTATATATATGGGTAGTATATACACTATTAAACCACACTCCAGAGTGCAGAATAATGCTATCCTTGTTTTAAGTTGTGAAAGGAATTTCACCGTAGGAGGTGAGATTCAGGGTACTTCAGGAGGACCCCCAGCTCTGCTGCCTGAGACGCAACCAATTGTATAGCCTGCGTCCTGCGATGCAACAGACCCTTCGACGTTGCGCCTGCGACAGAGGACGCAGCGTCCTGTACAACCCTGGTGAGATCTGTAGGCCCCCGTGCGATACCCACATAAATGGGCGGATTAGACAGTTTAAAGACTTTTCCTGCCTCTGTGTAGGATCCATACTTCCACAAGCGTTAGGTATGGTGATAAATGTGTGCAGGTCTTGTTGTTTTTGATAACTATACAAGTGATCGTAACACAGACTCCACTCCTTGGAATAGAGGCACCCTTGTAATATCAATAGACCTGTGACATTCTGCAATCAGGAGCGTGGTGAAGTATGAGTATATTGTTCGAATTTGAATGTTTTCATTGTTTTTCAGCCAACTCTGGGCTGCTCGCCGTCTTCTAATTCCAAGGTTCTATATGCCGGCAATTCCAAGGTTCTATATGCCGGCAATTCCAAGGTTCTATATGCCGGCGATTCCAAGGTTCTATATGCCGGCGATTCCAAGGTTCTATATGCCGGCGATTCCAAGGTTCTATATGCCGGCAATTCCAAGGTTCTATATGCCGGCAATTCCAAGGTTCTATATGCCGGCAATTCCAAGGTTCTATATGCCGGCAATTCCAAGGTTCTATATGCCGGCAATTCCAAGGTTCCATATGCCGGCAATTCCAAGGTTCTATATGCCGGCAATTCCAAGGTTCTATATGCCGGCAATTCCAAGGTTCTATATGCCGGCAATTCCAAGGTTCTATATGCCGGCAATTCCAAGGTTCTATATGCCGGCAATTCCAAGGTTCTATATGCCGGCAATTCCAAGGTTCTATATGCCGGCAATTCCAAGGTTCTATATGCCGGCAATTCCAAGGTTCTATATGCCGGCAATTCCAAGGTTCTATATGCCGGCAATTCCAAGGTTCTATATGCCGGCAATTCCAAGGGTTCTATATGCCGGCAATTCCAAGGTTCTATATGCCGGCAATTCCAAGGTTCTATATGCCGGCAATTCCAAGGTTTTATATGCCGGCAATTCCAAGGTTCTATATGCCGGCAATTCCAAGGTTCTATATGCCGGCAATTCCAAGGTTCTATATGCCGGCAATTCGGCGCCTAACTGTCTGCAGAATACAATACTTCCACCCATGTGGGCCCCCCCCACCAGAGGTTGGATCATAGTGTAGCACATGAAGGAGAGAGTTTTGGTTTGTACACATGGTCTATCAGGCTGCTCACCGTCGTCTGTGGGCGGATAAAACCTGGGTAGCATACACGCTACTACACCACAGGAGTATTAAGGACGCTGCATCCTCTGTCGTGGACGACACAACGTCGAAGAGTCTGTTGCTTCGTTCGCAGGACGCAACGTGGGGAGGTTCCGTTGAGCAGAAGGAAGGGTCCGTTGCGTTGCAGGACGCAGGCAATTGGTTGTATCTCAGGCAGCAGAGCTGGGGTCCTCATGAAGCACCCTGCTACACCGCATTTCCTAGTTCATGATGTAATAACACTTCATTTGTAATGCGGAAGACGGTTAGCAGTCAAATTTTTGGCTGAAGGTATTTAACCTACTTCAAGTTCAAGTTCTACACCGCACTCCCGAGGGCATGATGTAACAACAGGCTGAATGAGGTTGTATAGTGCTTGGATCTTACAAAGGCATAGGATGGGTACGTAGGATAGAAATGAACTTGAACTTGGTTACATGGCTCCAGCCTGTAGGGCTGCTCGCGGCTTGCCGGCGCCGGCAGTAACATAACTTACATAATCAATGCAATGGGATAGATGAAGGTAATACTGGAGGCACATGACACTACTGGCATGCCATATTTTGCTTGTAAAAGATTGTCACTCTATCCTAGGAGGTGGGAACCTTTGCACATCGCAGGGAGTCAGGGACCCAGGGGATTCATTTAGAACGGCGTGGCAACAGAGGATATGGGGAGTTGGGGGACTCGAGATATTACATTGCATTGCACTGGGTAGACCCTTGTGTGTACACCACCCCATCTGGGTTGCAGGACTGGTTACATCCTTGTGGCGTGGCAATAGACGATATGGGGGGTTGGGGGACTCGAGGAGGCTGTAAGGTATGATCTACGGGAATCCAAGGGTTGAGCTCAACAATTCAACCATCTATATTGACTTTGTTGAATCTGGTCTTCCAGAGTGATCTTTATTGTTTAAGGCTGCTTTTGGTTTGGATACATTGATAAAACTCCGGCATGAGGCTGGTCTTGAATCCTGGTTCCTTTGAAGGATGTAAATATCGTATATAATAATCGAGGGGGGGGGCAAGAATAAAGTTTGCAGACCGCATGTTCGAAAATTGTTTCCCCCCCCCCCTGATCACCCACCTACCCCCCCCCCCCCCCCCCCCCCCCCCCCCCCCCGAGGCTTCATATCTGGACACCCAGACAGTATTACGTAGTGAAAGGGAGGTCCATGAGCATCATCTCGTCAAGACCTTTCCAACCATACAACAACAAAAAAATATCAAGTTTGGACAAAGTTATTCAGGTTTTAGTATTTGTACAACTTTCTTGGGTAGCTCAGTAGTCCGCGCCCTTGGAGGAGATCACCCAGGTATGAAAAGGTCTGAAGGCGTTATTTGTCTGTCTATCTATCATTATCACCATCATTGTCATGGTTTTATTTGACTCAGATTGTATTCTAGAGCCTGCGGGTCTGCTCGGGTGTGGTGGGGGTCGGTGGGGTTGATGGTGTGTGTGTGTGGTGGGTGGGGAGGAGGGTGTGTGGGGGGGGGGGGGGGGGGGGGGGGGGGGTGGGGGGCTAGACCCCAGGCTCGACTGCTTTAGGAACCTCGTCAGGGCCCAGGATTCAGAACGCGCATACGAACGCGTTGCGCGCGCGCGTTTTTCAGCCTAACTGCCGCTCGTGCGACGCTGGGCGCGAAGGTGTAGGTGATGTCCAGCCTGGCATCCAGCCTGGCATCCAGCATGGCGTCCAGCCTGGCATCCAGCCTGGCGTCCAGACTGGATATGCCTTCCTGGGCACCCACCAATTACACACTGGGTGTAACCGACTAACGATTGCAGATTCGTACTCGTCTCGTCGAGCCCTCATCGATGGTGCTCTTAACGCTCGAAAATTCGCACTGTCAAGAAAGTTACACGAAGTACAAATAAAGTTGGGAAAACGATCGGACCCCCCCCCCCCCCCCCCCCCCCCCCCCCCCCCCCCTCTATCTCGGCCGTCCGTGGGTGTATCGGCTTGATATTTTGTATCGACTATTGCTCGAGGTTTTCTATCCATATCGAACATGCGGTACGAAATCTTTTTCTTGCCCCCCCCCCCCCCCCCCCCCCTCGATAATAATGAACTAAAAATGCGATAAGAATCACACAATAAAATGATCATTGTGGAATTGAAGTTTCACTGTGGCACGAACTCAGGGCCCCTTCGGTAAGACGATTGTTTGGGGTTCAGTGCTTCATCAGTGCTTTTTAGTTTTAAGCCCCTCCAGTCACGGTCGGGCAAGTCCCTTTAGCCTAGCCTTGGACTGTAATAACATACGGTACTGACATGGTAAATATATAATATATCGGCCTTCAAGCTGTTCACCCGGTGTGGGTGGAGTACACACGGGTAACGCAATCGTGGGGTATTTCTATTTAGGGGGGGGGGGGGGGGGGGGGGGGGGGGGGGGGGGGTCAAGAAGGATTTTCGCCTCAAAGGGTGGGTCTCCCTGCACTAGTCCGAGACTGGAAGGATTGGGTGTGACGTGTCGGAGCTTAACTCAGAACGTAGAAAAATATGGAACACCTAGCAGGACAGCCTAATAGCCTATCGAGCAGCCAAATAGCCTATCGAGCAGAAAGTGAAGTGTCCAATGGGACCCCTAGCAGGACAGCCTATACCGAGCAGAATAACATCCTCAATTTTCCTCCTATGCCAATCTTGACTACAGAGGTTTGATAATCTGTTTACCACTGACAGCTACAGGAACATAGTTGCATGCTCCAGCCTTTCAGGCTGCTCGCCGTCTTAAGCAGCAACATAATCAATTACTAAAAAACGGCGAGCAGCCAAATTGCTGGCTGAAGCTATGTAACCAAGCTCATAATCAATTCAAAGCAAAGCAGTATCATCAAGATATATTTGATCCGATCTCTTCACACAATCATTGATAAACAAAATGCCAGTGCTCACGGCTGACAGCTACAATGGCGTAACACCGACAGCAGAATTATGCGGGCTAGATAACTACCGGTACACACATGTACACAGCTACTTGGCATCACACAGCATTCAACAACTCAGAGCTAGGGGAGCCACACTGTAATGTGTTTACGATTCGTTGGGGAACAGAGAGTTCCTCTCCTGAAAGTCCATAACTAATTAACTATCTCGATTTCCGGTTTGCATCTCCTGATACTGGTAGCCTTTAAATGTCCTGATGATTCGAGGTTGGGCGAGTTCTCCATGCATGTATACGTGTATGCACCTCTACCTTGTACGTATGGTTGGGCAAGTCCTCCCTTCATTTATACTTGCATCACCTCTACCCAGTACTTACAGTCGGGCAAGTCCCCAATGCATGTATACTTGCATGCACCTCTAACTCTTGGGCAAGGTTTATCAATTGATAAAGTATTCTTCATTGATGAAGTATTCTACACTGAAGATTTTACAAGTTAACGATCTTCCGCCGAAGATGGCCCGCTGCCCTATAGGGTGGTGCCCATACGTTCAAGATGAAGTTGTGGTGTTAAAAAACACCGTTTGTTAATCGTTGTGGAAGATACATTTGGATGGGCTTATCCACCGAAGCCGTACAGGGTGCGGCCCTGGCGCTTGAGGGCATAGACAACGTCCAGGGCAGTGACAGTCTTACGACGAGCGTGCTCAGTGTATGTCACAGCATCACGAATGACGTTCTCCAAGAAGACCTTGAGCACACCGCGGGTCTCCTCGTAGATGAGGCCACTGATACGCTTCACACCACCACGGCGAGCCAAACGACGGATGGCAGGCTTGGTGATACCCTGTATGTTATCGCGCAATACTTTGCGATGGCGCTTGGCTCCCCCCTTTCCGAGTCCCTTGCCGCCTTTGCCGCGTCCAGACATGTTGAATTTGATAGTAGAGGGATGAGAGAACAGATTTGATGAATCGTTGGACGACAGCTGGGTAATTGTACCCTCGAATTCGGGGTATGGTTTGAATTCAGTCAACGACAGACCGCGATAGGGACGGTCTGCTGATCCGCATGTCTTGTCTGCTGATCCACCCCTCATCTCGAAACTCTGAACTATCAACTGACTCAGGCCGACTGCGAATATTAAAAGCTTCAGCGGCAGAACCTGACATATCGAACATTCGTACATACATAGACCTCCTCACACTTACAATGGCCCGTACTAAGCAGACCGCCCGTAAGTCCACTGGTGGCAAGGCTCCCCGGAAGCAGCTAGCCACGAAGGCGGCCAGGAAGAGCGCCCCTGCCACTGGCGGTGTTAAAAAGCCTCATAGGTACAGGCCCGGCACTGTCGCTCTGCGTGAGATCCGCAAGTACCAGAAGTCCACTGAGCTGCTCATCCGCAAGCTGCCGTTCCAGAGGTTGGTTCGTGAGATCGCTCAGGATTTCAAGACCGATCTGCGTTTCCAGTCCTCTGCCGTTCTGGCTCTCCAGGAGGCTGCCGAGGCCTACCTGGTTGGCCTGTTCGAGGATACCAACCTGGCTGCCATCCACGCCAAGCGTGTTACCATCATGCCTAAGGACATCCAGCTCGCTCGCCGCATCCGTGGAGAGAGGGCTTAAATCCGATAAGCTGCATCCCAATAACAAAACGGTGTTTTTCAACACCACTAAGCTATAACCAATTCAATTGTAATGCTGTTTCGAGATCCTAGCCATCTGTATTCCTTCATCTTGGAAATTACTCCACCTATATCACGTGTCGTCTTCGGCAGTAGCAGCTACATTCAGTGCATTTTTGTCAAGTATTTTTCAGTTGTATTTATTTATTTTCATTTTTCGGTTGTATTTATACCATCAAAAACACCTCAAAAGTTGTACACCGCATATATGTTGCGACCAGCTCCTCGGCCTCTTGGCAGACCAATGCCCCATGCATGTATGGACACCCTGTGATGCCTATTAATAGGAGCGTTTATCACACATGGGGCGCACAGTGCACTGATTTCATGCTTCTAGTCACCCATACATGTTGCCCACCAAGATCAAGCTATAAGGTTTGGGCCGGGACTATTTTCTGAAGGCCTGGATAGTAGTAGGGTCCCCAAGGTTTAAGCCCATGTATGTTTATGTTTTTTATTTCTCATGTAAAGATGGACTCATCACATTGGGTATGGCTTGCAGTTGGGCCCTTGTACAAGTCATTTAATGATGTGGTGCATGGCCATCCTTTTGCTAGGTGCTCCTTGTATTCCCATGCCTCAAATTTGATGTAAATAGGCTCTTTACATTCCACCCACACAACTAGGGTGAAACTTTAAAACATACAAGTGAACGGACCAAGCTGTGTTTGGATCCAGTGGAATCCAGGCTTGCAACGAAGAGGGAAGAGGGAGAGCCGCCAGGTGGGCATGCGACCCAATACTGCAAAGAGTATGAACGAGCAATATATAGGGCCACATGGGAGAGTCTGGCTGAACAAGTCTTAAACTGTATAATCCGCTCAATAAAATAATGAATACCGTAAGCGCCCTGGTTTCCAAAGGTATTGCACGAGGGACTTAGCATTGGAAAACTGAGAGCAGCCCGGAGTTGGCTGAAAAGCATGCAACAATTCAAATTCAAGCATTCCAGTCACCCGCACATGTTCGCTGTCAATTCATCACGCATGTGGCATGTACACTCGGAGACTCCAGACCACAACCGAGGGCAAGGTCCTGTGCACTGACTGGCACATACTCAAAACGGATGTACCGGTACATGAATCGAAAAATTGCGGAAGGCGGAGCATAGCATGTAGTGGTGCCCCAATCCAACCGTTCAGATACATCAACAAGTTCGTTCATACCAGGAACGCCACAAAACAAAATATACCCAGCTGAGGTATACTCCCAGGACCAGGGGGGGGGGGGGGGGGGGGGGGGGGGGGATTAGTTTGCACTATAAAGCGCTGACCAATTCGACGTATGAGCGTTCAAAGCACTGACCAATTTGACAACATGTACCGTACAACATGGTACCTTGGTAGAATTATGCAACAATTCTTCTTCTTCCAGATACATACACCGTTCACCACAAATATACCCAACTGAGCCACTGCGGGATGATATGAAACGATGACCAAGCTAACAATTCACTCCATTAGTGTAATCACCAACTGCTGTCTCGATTAACAAGAAGGATGGATCTGCCTAGTGTGCTCCCTGGTTTGCTTGGGTATGACGGGGGGGCTTGGAATTGGGAGACGGCGAGCAGCTCAGAGTTGTATATATTTCACTGAGGGCATTCGCAGATGGGATCCCCCAAGATATTGCTTTCGCTTTTTGATTTGTTTTACGGTATACAGCACACATTACCGTATAACTTGATATTATTACGGTATACAGCACACATTACCGTATAACTTGATATTATTACGGTATACAGCACACATTACCGTATAACTTGATATTATTACGGTATACAGCACACATTACCGTATAACTTGATATTATTACGGTATACAGCACACATTACCGTATAACTTGATATTATTACGGTAAACAGCACACATTTCCGTATAACTTGATATTATTACGGTATACAGCACACATTACCGTATAACTTGATATTATTACGGTAAACAGCACACATTACCGTATAACTTGATATGGTACGCAACATGCACAAATGCACCTCCACCACTATCACAGCATCACCTACCTTGGCCTTGACCTAACTGGGCGGGCCAATGCGCGCGGACATTTGCAGATGCGTTGCCCCAAGATACTCTTTCCCCTTTTTTCATTTACATCACAAGCTATATGGCAGAACATGCACAAATGCACCACCACCCACCCATGCACCACCACCACCACCACCACCACCACCACCACCACCGCCCGCGCCTGGAAGCCCGCCGCCACAGCTTTCTTGCGCGTTCCGCTCGCGAGTTCCTCGTATCGCCTTCTGCCAGGGGTCCCTGCAGCACCTATCCGCCAGTCCCTGGCATTTCACCCGCTGGAGTCACCCGCATGCCAGTCACGCCTGCCATAACCGGCCTTGAAATACCTTCCCATTTTGTTTTTATATTCCAGCCGCGGCACGCACCCCGAATTTTGGGTCTTCCTGTCTTTCTAGCACATTCCTTGTACAGCGACGCTTGCATGCCCTCGTCCTCAAACACATAGCGAATCCCCGCAACGGCAACCGCCGAACAATCTAACTCAATTGCAGCGCATGCAAACAACGGCAACCGCCGAACAACCCAACTCAATTACAGCGCATGCAACAAAACATAGTCCACGCCAAGACAATTTTTGCGTTAGCTTTCTTTTCTTCCGCAGCAATCCTTCCCCTAATCGCTATTCCCCCAACATTGCCATTCTGACTGCGAGTAGTATTACCGCGTAGTCTTTCGTTCACTCTCGCTGGGACGCAGCCCACTAGTGCCAACTACTGCCGTTGTTCGTTTGCATGCAAACAGCGCGAAGAGGAAGGCCCCTTACTGGCTAAGCAGTTATAAACTACAAACAACTACCTTAATTCGTTTGTTGGTTCATGGTTGAGACCAGTGACTAATCTTTAGGGCAAGGGATGCCATGCCGGGATTGCTAGAATTTAAATGGCGCCCATGCCGAGACATGAGGTGCTTCTAAAGCTGAGGATGGGCTTGCGAATGAGCATGAATGGGCTGTTAAAGGAGAGCAGCATGAACAGGTATGCTGCAGTGAGTGTTTGTATTTGTGTGGTGGCGTGCCCATCGCAGCCGGTTGTGTTTGATGTATTATTGTGCTTCTGTGAGAGGGTTGCGTGGGCGGACGTGGTCAGGGAGGAGCAGGTGGGCCAGGTAGCTGCCAGTGTGTTGGTGTTGTCTTTTGTCGGTGTGTATGAGCTTAGCATGTTGTTTTTTGTCTGTAGTTATGGTGTGACGAGGTTTTGATGGGCTTCCTCTGTTAACTCTGAGAGAAGCTGTGGCAGGTTTTTTGTTGGATGAAGTATGTATGCTGTTGTTGTTTTGTTTTTTTGTGTGTTTCGTGTCGTACTAATTTTTTGTTTGTGGAGTTACTGTCTAGTGCAGGATGGGTGCCGATGGCAGGACTTTGTTTGTGAGGAGACCCGTGGTTTTGTCAGGTATTCTGCCTTCCTTGTGTGTCTGTTTGTGTGGTTGCTGTGTGTTGAGTATAGCTGTGTGTTTGATGTAGTTATGTTGCCTCCGAAGTCATGGTGTGAGGGATGGACTGTTGATGGAGGAGCAGTGGCCGGTAATGTGTCGCTTGTCCGCCAGTGGTGTTTGGTATTGTGTTGTGCGTGCCATGCAGCTGTGTGTTTGATGTAGTCATGTTGGTGCAGATGGGTGAGGGCAGACTGTTGATGGAGAGCAGGGTGGGCAGGTATGTTGTCGTGAGTGTTTGTATTGTGTTGTGCGTGCCATGCAGCTGTGTGTTTGATGTAGTCATGTTGGTGCAGATGGGTGAGGGCAGACTGTTAGATGGAGAGAAGGTGCGGCAGTACTGTTGTCTTGTGCGTGTTTGATTGTGTTGTGGCAGCTGCCATGCCGCTGTGTGTTCTTGATGTAAGTCTATGTTTAGCTGCAGTCTATGGTTCGTGTGCGGCGGACTGTCTCAGCGCCTGAGTGCGGGTTGGACAGGTACTGCGGACAGTGATTGTTATGGGTTTGTGCCTTGTGTGTGTGTACGAGCAGGCCGGTACCTGTGTTTGATTTTTTGCTTTGGGGTAGCATGTTGGACTGATGAAGTGTTGGTCTCGTGTGGTGTGTAGGTGTTGTGTGTTGTGTAGGGTGGGGTAGGTGTGTGGGTGTAGGTGTGTCTATAGGTGGGTGGTGTTAGGGTTTTTGGTGTGGTGTAGTGTGTTGTGTGTAGGTGTGTGTAGGGTTTTTTGGTGAGAGGTTGTGTGTGTTTGGGTGGTAGGGTGTGTGTGGTTGTGGTCGTTGGTGTGCGTAATGTGTGAGGTGTAGGTGATGTGTGGTGTAGGTGTGTTGTGTGTTTGTGGGTGTGGGTTGGGAGGCTTTGTTGGTGGTGTTGGGGTGGTGTGTGGGCGTGGAAGGGTGTGTGTGTAGGTGTGGGAGGTGTTTGGGTTGTGGTAGGGTTGCGAAGTGTGTGTAGGTGTGTTAGGTGGGTGAGTGTTGGTGTGGTGTGGGTGGTGTTTGTTTGGGGTGGTGTGTGATGGGGTGTAGGTTGTGGGAGGGTTTGTGTGTGTTTGTCGTTGTTTGTTATGGGTGTTAGGGTTGTGGGTGCGGCGTGTTAGGGTGTGTGTGTGAGGTGGGTTTGTGTGGGGTGTTGGGGGGTGTAGGTGTGGTGCTGTTTATGTGGGTGTTGGTGTGTGTATGTTAATTGTGGTTGGTGGGTGTTATGGGGGTTGTTTGTGTGAAGGGTGGTGTGTAGGGTGGTGTCGGTGTGTGGTAGTAGTGTGGGTTTGTGTGTGTGTTTGTTGTTGTTGGTGTGTGTGAGTGTAGGTGTGTGGGTAGGTTTAGTGCGTGTGTTTGTGTGTGTGTATGTTGGGGTGTTGTGTGTGGCGTTGTAGGTGTGTGTGTATGTTTAGTGTGTGTTTGTGTGTGTGTTGTGTTGTGTGTGTGCGTGTAGGTGTGTGTGTATGTTTAGTGTGTGTTTGTGTGTGTGTTATGTTGTGTGTGTGCGTGTAGGTGTGTGTGTATGTTTAGTGTGTGTTTGTGTGTGTGTTATGTTGTGTGTGTGCGTGTAGGGTGTGTGTATGTAGTGTGTGTTTGTGTGTGTGTTATGTTGTGTATGTGTGCGTGTAGGTTTGTGTGTGATGTGTAGGTTGTGTTTGTTGTGTGTGTTCGGTTGGTGTGTGCGTTTGTAGGTGTGTGTTTGTGTGTAGGTTTAGTGTGTGTTTGTGTGTGTGTTATGTTGGGTGTGTGCGTGTAGGTGTGTGTATGTTTATTGTGTGTGTTTCCATGCAGAGGCATGAGGTGTGCTGTTTTATGATGAGAGCGGTGTGGGAGTGTTGTGTTTGTGAGTTGTGGGTTGTGTTGTGTGTTTGCTTGTGTTTTGTGGGTGTGTGTTGTGTGTTTGTTGTGTGTTGTGTGTGTGTTGTGTGTGTGTTAGTGTGTTTGTTGTGTGTGTTGTGTGTGTGTTGTGTGTGTGTTAGTGTGTTAGTGTGTTTGTTGTGTGTTGTGTGCGTTAGTGTGTTTGTGTGTTCGTCATGTTGAGGCATGATGTGTTGCTGATCATGGGATGTGAGTAGTGTAGGGGTGTGTGGGTCGTTGTGTGCGGTTTTTGTATGTGTGTTGTTGTGTGGTAGGGGAAGTGTTGGTGTGGTGTTGGTGTGTGTGTGGGTGGTGTGTTTTTGGGTGTGTGATGTGGTGGGTGTGGTGGTAGGTGGTGGGTGAGGTGTGTGTGGTTGTGGGTCGGTGTGTGTGTTATGTGGGTGTGCTGTATTGTGTGTGGTTGTGTGTATGTTGGTGTCTGTTATGTGTGGGTGTTGGTGTAGGTTTGGTGGGGTGAGGTGGGTGGTGGTATTGTGTAGGTGTTGTGTGTCTGTTGTGTGTTGGTGGTGTGGGGGCTGTGTTGTGTGTTGGTGTGTTTGTGATGGTGTTGGTGTGTGTTGTGGGTGGTGGGTGTATGTGTTGTGTGGTAGTGTGTGGTGGTGATGTGTCGGTGTGTTGTTGTGTGTTTGTGTGGGTGGGTGTGGTGTGTGTTGTGTTGTGTGTTCTGTGTGTTGTGTTCTGGGTGTGTTGTGTGTCGTGTGTGTGTATTATTTGTTGTGTGTTGTATGTGTTGTGTGTTGTGTGTGTTGTGTGTGTGTTTGTTGTGTGTGTTGTGAGTTCTGTGTTGTGTGTGTTGTGTGTGTTGTGTGTTATGTGTGTTGTGTATTGTGTTGTGTGTGTTGTGTGTTGTGTGTGTTGTGTGTTGTGTGTGTTGTGTGTTGTGTGTTGTGTTGTGTGTGTTGTGTGTGTTGTTTGTGTGCTGTTGTTGTGTGTTGTGTTGTGTTGTGTTGTGTTGTGGGTTGTGTGTTGTGTGTGTTGTGTGTTGGGATGGTGTGTTGTGTTGTTTGTTGTGTTGTGTGTGTGTGTTGTGTGTGTTGTGTGTTGTGTTGTGTGTTGTTGTGTTGTATGTGTGTTGTGTGTTGTGCTGTGTGTATCTTCCATGCGGATACATAATGTGATGCTTATGATGAGGATGTGGTGTAGTGTACTTTGTGTGTTTGTTTTCTGTGTGTGTAGGTGTGTGTTTTTGTGTGTTTGTTGTGTTGTGTGGATGTGGTTGGTGTGTTGCTGTTTGTTGTATGGTGAGCTAGGTAGCTGTGCGTTTGTGGTTGTGCAACCCAACCCAAACCCAACCCAACCAACCCACCAACACACACACAGGGTCAGGCACCACACACGCTGGGTGTGTGTAATGGTGTACACCTAAGCCTACGCCGCTCCAAGCCAATCCCTAACCAAACACAAAACCAAAATCCAAACACAAAACCAAACCAAACCAAACCAAACCGAAAACCAAACACAGTCCTAACCTAATGCCCTACCCAACCCAACCAACCCTACCCAATGATACCCAACCCAAACAAACCCAAGAATCCGCTAACCAACAACACCAACCCGCCACGCTCCAAACCCAACCCAACGCACACCCACAGGGCTTCAGCGTCATCGCAAACGCCTGGGAAGGCCAACGAGTCCGCATGGACCACCAGAAGCAGCTTGCCAATCGTAGGAATGCCTTAGAAAGCGCGAGGTTGAATACACAGTACAGTAGTGCAGGTCTATCAGTGTCTCAAAAAAACCTTAGGGGCTTGCCTGGTTGGGGCATTAGACATCAACTGAATCAACCTAACCACCACAGGCTGTCCAAACAACAGTTGTTCTCACCACAAATGAGCATCGCATACGCGGGGCAGTTGAAAATCGTTGTACCGTCCACTGAAACGAACGGGACTCACGGTGTGTGTGTGAGACTAAATGGTAACGCCACTAGGAACCAACGGGTACGCACGGTGTTTTGTGTTGTGTTAGCTAACTAAGTGTACCGCCATTGAACACCCACGGGACTCACGGTTTGTTTTGGGGTTTGTTGTGTTTGCTGGTTGTGTAGTAACGCACACACGCCACTGAAAAGCAACGGGTACCCCTCAACGTCGTATCATACCACGCTCACCCCACGGGTTCTGCTCTTCGGATCCAGCCGTACTGCTGATTCACGCCACGGGTACTGCCTTGGTATTTCCAGCCGTTGCGCTGCTAACGCCAACGGGTACTGGCCTTGGATTCCGGCCGTACTGCTGCTCCACACCAACGGTACTGCCTTGGATTCCAGCCGTGCCGCTGATCACGCCAACGTTACTGCCTTGGATTCCAGCCGTACTGCTGCTCACACCAACGGTACTGCCTTGGATTCCAGCCGTACTGCTGATGACAAGGCTGCAGTCCAAAGCGCTGGTGTTGGGTATGGAGAGGACAGCCTGGCAAATGAGAAGTACGTAGCACGGGAGGCTGACCAGGTCTCAAGTCCCTGGCTGGCTGAACGTTCGGAAGGATATTCCAGCTCATCTCTCCAGGTGTGATCATCGTCATGTATCACTTTGAATATATATATATATATATATATATATATATATATGATTACATTTTTCTTTGGCTGAACGCTCGGAAGGATATTCCAGCTCATCTCTCCAGGTGGGCTCATCGTCATTTGTCGTTGTTTTTAAATAGGATCGACCACTTATCAAGTCCCTGGCTGGCTGAACGCTCAGAGGGGTATTCCAGCTCATCTCTCCAGGTGGGCTCATCGTCATTTGTCTTTTATTTTTATTTTCTTTATTTGTATAAAGTGCCACATCTCCAAAACGCCCTAATTCGGGACAAGAGTGTGGTCACTGTGAAATATCACTTAAAAAAAAAAAAAAAACTATTTGTCACCCATGGTATCATCGATTATATTACTATCTGAATCACTGAATAATATAATAATATTATAATATAATCATATTATTTTATTTTTCTATCTGTTTAACTTCATTTGGTTTTATACTCCAGCTCATCTCTTCGTATGTGATCATCGTCATATATTATTTTGTATTTTATTTTTATTAAGTGCCTCATCCCCAAAACGCCCTAATTCGGGACAAGAGTGTGGTCACTGTGAAATATCACTTGTTTTAAAATATTATTTGTCCGCAATTGTATTTCTTATTATATTTTACTATCTGAATCACTTGATCATATAATAATATAATATAATATAATAATATTATTTTATTTTATTATCTGTATCACTTCATGTTTATTTATACTCCAGCTCATCTCTCCAGCTCATCGTCATATATTGTTTTTTATTTTATTTTTATGAAGTGCCTAATCCCCAAAACGCATTGTACACAGTATGTTGGGTCTAATTCAATCTGTGTCGAATATGAGGTTGCAGCAGCTTTTGAGAATCAAGTTTCCGCGGGACGAAAGGCTTATCGAACCCCTGCCACGAGGTCGGTAGCTGAGATTCAGCCTCGGCCTCTGAATCAACTGGAATGGCAGTAAACTAGAGTTCACCCCAAAGTCCTAAACCTACCTCCCAACCTGAGAATTAACCTTTTGATTCCGAATCAAAACCAACTTCAGATATGGATGTTTGAAGGCAAATTTAAAAAGTTAGTTTCAAATTATTTTGAAAGTAGGATTTGAGGTTTGGAACTTGTTGAAACCTGAACACCCTCACACCCCAATAACCCAACAACCCAACACACTAAAACGCTGATGTATTTATATATGTATTTCCCTTCCCCTTTGTTGAAACTGCTGGACGCTGGCAGGGCAGTGCACACTAACGCGGCGGCGGTCGAAAGTGGTTGGGTGCTTCTTTTCGACACCGATCACCTTCAATACCTGTTGGTCTACCTTCCCACTGGATCCTGCATTCCCTCATACCCTAACACCCAACAACCCAACACACTCACACTCACACCTTCACACCCAACACACTCACACCCTCACACCAAACACCCTCACACCCAACACCCTCACACCCTCTCACCCTCACACCCCACCAACCACCAACCCCATACACTAAAACCTAAGTACAAAAATCTGAATATGTATTTCCCTTCCCTTTTGTAGAAACTGCTGGACGCCGGGAGAGCAGTGTGCACTTATGCAGTGGCGGTTGAAAGTGGTTGGGGGCGTCCTATCGACACCGATCACCTTCAATACCTGTTGGTATACCTTCCCACTGGATCCTACATTCCCTCACACCATAACACCCAACAACCCAACACACTCACACCTTCACACCCTAACACCCTAACACTCTCACACCCTCACACCCTCACACCCTCTCACCCTTTCTCCCTCACACCCTCACACCCCAACAACCACCAACCCCATACACTAAAACCCAGCATGCAAAAATCTTACTATGTATTTCCCTTCCCTTATGTAGAAACTGCTGGACGCTGGGAGAGCAGTTCGCACTTATGCAGTGGCAGTTGAAAGTGGTTGGGGGCTTATTTACGACTCCCCTCCTTGTCTTCCTGCTGGTCTGCCCTCAAACCAGATCATCAACACCCTACCCTATGGAGAGCTGGCAAGGGCCCGGACGCCAGTGGCAAGCCCTGCTCCCATAGGCGAGGGCACTCACAAATCTAAGGATCCTCAGGAGGCCAAGGGGGCAGAGGTATTGGGTAAAGGAAGAGGAGCTGGGGAGAAGCCAGGAGGGGGCGAGGCGAGGGCGATGCTTTTGCGTGATATTCCAGAGGATGTGTGTGTGGTCGGCGACTTCAGGCACGTTGGGACTACAGGGGTTAGCCTGCTCACCTTTTTAAATTTTGTTTTCTTGTTTTCTAATATATTGTACTTTAATTATTTTGTTTGCTGTGTGTATTTTTTAAGTATCTATAAATAATAATATCTATAATTAATAATATATATAAATAATAATATATTGTACTTTAATCATATTGTCTGCTGTGTGTATTTTTGAAGTATTTATAAATAATAATATATATAAATAATAATATCTATAATTAATAATATATATAAATAATAATATATTGTACTTTCATCATTTTGTTTGCTGTGTGTATTTTTGAAGTACCTATAAGACGGCTCGGAAGCGGAGGGCTGTGCGGGTCCATTTGTTTGTTTGTTTGTTTGTAACTCAGCAAAAGGTCTGTGAGGACGATTTCAACGTTGCACTTTTTTAATGAATACAAAATAAATACATTTAATTACGCCGGGACTACCAAGACAAGGATGGTCTTGGATGGTGCTGAAGCTGAAGCCAAGAGAGTAGTGGACCTCAGTTTTTTTTTATACTCGTTTTTTATACTCGTTTTTATACTCGTTTTTTATACTCGTTTTTTGAACTCGTTTTTTTTATACTCATTTTTTATACTCGTTTTTTATACTCGTTTTTATACTCGTTTTTTGTACTCGTTATTTTTATACTCGTTTTTATATTCGTTTTTTTATACTCGTTTTTATACTCGTTTTTCCCCGCTTGTTGTCGGAATCCTCTGGCCACAACTAAGCAAACGGTTTGTGATGACAATTTCAGCGTTGCACATTTTTCATTGAATACAAATAATCTAAATCCAATTATACAGGGACTACCAGGACAAGGCGTCTATGAATGCTGCTGAAGCTGAAGCCAAGAGAGTAGTGGACCTCCTCAATGAGTTCAGCCTGACGAAGAGCGCTTTTGCACAGGTAAGAAATAATACAATAAATATTGAAGTACAATTTAATACGAATATACAATACATCTTTAAATATTAAGCAATGAATACAGAATAATCTTTTATATGATGAACATATATCATATAAATATTATAGTTAAAATATGAAATGTATATTGAATATTGAATTATGAGAGGTACAAAAAATGTAGCTGGCCTCCTCAAAAAGTTGAGCCTGACGAAAATCGCATTTGCACAGGTAAGAAATAATACAACACATAAATAAATAATGAAGTAAGATATAATACAATACGTATTTAAATATTACGCAATGAATACAGAATAATCTGTTATATGATCAAAATATTATATATACAAATATATATATTATAACTATATTCAATTAATAATGAGCATTGAATTATGAGTGGTACAAAAATGGTAGTTGGCCTCCTCAAAAAGTTCAGCCTGACGAAAAGCGCATTTGCACAGGTTATAAATAATGCAATAATTAATTAAAAATTAAGCAATGTCAACAGACTCATCATATGATATTATCTAAAACATCATATGGTCAAGATGTTTTTTAAAAAGTGTAGTACAAATTTTCAATAGATATTGAATATTCAATTATGGGTGGTACAAAAAGAAAAGTTGGCCTCCTCGAAGAGTTCAGCCTGATAAGAGACAAACTGACAAACTGACAAACTGACAGACAGTGCATTTCATCAGTTACAAATAAAAGTTGTAAATGTGCAGGTTCACGAAATGCACCGGCAAAACATGCACGTAACATTTGATAACAATGTGGACACGGAAACAAAACATGTTATTTAATATGTTTATCTGCTGGTACAAATAAAAATAATAAAAATAATACAAATACAAATAAAAGTAACATACAAACATAAAAGTAAAAACATAACACAGTCACAAAATGAGTGAACAAATTAGATCTATACAAAATGCACTTTGGTAGAAATGTGAACGCGTAAATTAAAATGCATTAATTTTTTAATTTTTTTGAACTGTATGTATCAAAGTTATTTTTCGGTTTCAGACAGGTTGTCTTCTGGTAGCGACCCGGGATTTGGTGTCTTTCAAGGTTGGGCTCCTTGAGCCACAATGTGCTCACATATGAAAAATGCACTTTGGTAACAATGTGAACAGGTAAACAAAAAACAGTGCTTAATTTGTTAATTTGTTTATTTGTTTTATACCTGCACACTGGATGTGCAGGTTTACCCTCCCATTAGTGTTCATGCAAACACTATTTTGCATTGGACAATGCCGGTTGCAAACAGCAGCATGGTCTATTTTGTATGTATTTATTTAAGTAATTGATTCAATTAATTATTTTGTATTTATTTAATTGATTGATTTAATTCATTATTTTGTATTGATTTAATTGATTGATTTAATTATTTATTTTGTATTGATTTAATTAATTAATTGATTCAATTAATTATTTTGTATAGATCTAATTAATTATTTTGTCTTGATTTAATTAATTAATTAATTTAATTAATTATTTTGTTTTGATTCAATTAATTGCTTTTGGTGTGTGCAGGTCAACCCACCCTCCATTGGGGATGCAAACACTTATCTGTGTGTGTGTGACCTACATCAATATGTGGTATTGTTCATGTATTTAATTATTTATTTGGTTTTGATGTGTGCAGGCCAACCCGCCCACCATTGTAGATGATATGCATATTGTTGTATTTATTTAATTGTTACATTGTATTGCAAAAAGTATTTTTTTAGCCAGAAAACTAAACCTTAAATAAAACCTTTATTTTTGCAAATTGAACCAATATGAAAAATACAAAACCCAATATGAAAACTGAATGTGTTCAGGACTGCAGGTCAACCCGCCCACCATTGTGGATGATAAGCGCTACTTTGCATGCGACACGGAGGTGGCATTCCTTGACATGGTGTATTGTTTACTTTTTTAAGTTTTTCTTTTAGCCTCTTTCAGTGATTTAAAATGGTCTAGTGGTAGACCAGATCGCTAAAGAATGAAGAGTTGGGGGTTCGACTCCCCCATCGGCTGCTCTTGGCGTTGCAAGTCGTCGTCTACCGCGATGGTAGCTTGTCCAGGTGAGGTAGGAGACCGCTCCCCACCCGCGTACGATGGGCTCCCTGAACACCACGCCCCACCAGGCGTTATCATTACCTTTTGAAGTGGTTATTTGATTTTTTGGTTGTGCAGCTCAACCCAACCACCATTGTGGATGCAAAACACTATTTTGTGTATGGCACTGCGGTTGCTTACATAAAAACATATGGTATATTGTTTTATTTATTAATTAAATTAATTATTCAATGTTTTTGTGTTTGACACTGCAGTTGCTTACATAAAAACATATTGTACATCGTTTTATTTATTCATTTATTTATTTAATTAATTATTAAATGATGTATAACACTATTTTGTGTATGACACTGCGGTTGATTACACCATGGTATATTTTTTTATTCATTTAATAAATTCTTTTATTTTCATTTGTGCAGGTCAACCCGCCCACCATTGTGGATGATAGGCGCTACTTAGCATGCGACACTGCTGGTTGCATCCCTTGATGTGGTATATATATATATATATATATATATATATATATATATATATAAAAGAAAGAATATAAAATAAAATTAATATATATAAGAAAGAATATAAAAGAAAGTTTTTCAGCAAAAGAAACACATACAACTTGTAATTTATTTTTGTTTTTACAGATTAACCCAATATGAAAAAAGCAAACCCAAAATAAAACTGAATGCGTGAAGGTCTATCCGCCCACCATTGTGGATGACAGGCGCACATTGTTTGTGACACAGAGGCATCCGGAGGTGGCATATCTGATCTGTTGTATTGTTTATTGTTTTAATTCTTTGTTTTTATGTGTGTGCAGGTCAACCCGCCCCCCATTGTGGATGATAGGCGCTACTTTGCATGAGACACCGAGGTCGCATTCCTTGACGTGTTGTATTGTTTACTTATTTAAGTGGTGATTTGTTTTTTTGGGTGTGCAGCTCAACCCAACCACCATTGTGGATGCAAAACACTATTTTGTGAATTACACTGCGGTTGCTTTCATAAAAACATATGGTATATTGTTTTATTTATTAATTAAATTAATTATTCAATGATTTTGTGTTTGACACTGCGGTTGCTTACATAAAAACATATTGTGTTTCATTTATTTATTTATTTATTTATTTATTTAATTAATTATTAAATGATGCATAACACTATTTTGTGAATGACACTGCGGTTGATTACACCATGGTATGTTTTGAATTCGTTTAATAATTTTTTTGGTTTTCATGTGTGCAGGTCAACCCGCCCACCATTGTGGATGATAGGCACTACTTTGCATGAGACACGGACGTGGCATTCCTTGACGCAATAATTTTTTTTTCTTTTTCTTTTTAGCAAAAAACGTTTTTTTCTTTAGCAAAAAAACTTAACCCAAAATGAAAACTGTATTTTTACCATGGGATTAATAAAAAATAAAAAAAACATTGAAACTGTATGTGCCCGCCCACAACCAACCAGGTTAACCCGCCCACCATTGTGGATGATAGGCGCTACTTTGCATGCGACACCGAGGTCGCATTCCTTGACGTGAAGGTGGAATCACCAGTTGGTCATGGGACCGTCAACTGCTTCTCCATCTACTGCGGCCCGGATGTCAACTTCAACAGGTGGGGCACTGTTTTTACATTTACTACCCACACACCCACCACCCACCACCCACCACCCACCACCCACCACCCACCATCCACAGACCCACCACCACCCACACAGCCCACACAACCATCACCCACCACCCACACCCACCACCCACCCTCAACCACCCACACCACTGTCAACTGCTTCTCCATTTACTGCGGCCCCAATGTCAACTTCAACAGGTGGGGCTCTGTTTTTAGATTTACTACCCACCACCCAGCACCCACCAGTGGGTCATAGGACCGTCAACTGCTTCGCCATCTACTGCGGCCCGGATGTTAACTTGAACAGGTGTGGCACAACCCACACACCCACACAACCACCACCCTCAACCACCCACCACCTGCTTTTAGTCATCACCAGTGGGACATGGAACAGTCAACTTCAACAGGTGGGGCACTTTTTTTACATTTGGAACGAGACACACCCACCACCCACCACCCAGCACCCAGCACCCACCAGTGGGTCATAGGACTGTCAACTGCTTCTCCATCTACTGCGGCCCGGATGTCAACTTCAATGGGGGGGGGCTCTGTTTTTGGACGAAGCCCCCTCTCAAAGGGGGCGGGAGCCCCCATGTTTACCCATTTGTCCGTCTGACCGACAAGTTGAACACAAGTGTGACACCACCACGACGACCGCGACCGCCATGGTTTCTTTTTATATATATACATATATATGTATACCGTATGCACCGTGTTTTAATCAGATCAACACTCCTCCTCTGGGCTTGAACATGGGCTTC
>JACBWV010000404.1:838268-920768 GCA_013435795.1 Chlamydomonas sp. ICE-L | reverse complement strand
CGCAAAGGTAGGTGGGGAAACCACCACCACCACCACCACCACCAACTTCAACCCCAACCCCACCAGCACCACCACCACCACCATCAGCAGCATCGGAATCATCTACCTACCTGCCATGCATAAGCTGCAAGCTGACCCTGAGACACGACCCTCGTGGATCGACTACACTGCATTGGTCGCAAAGGTAGGTGGGACAAACAGCATTACCACCACCACCATCACCATCACCATCACCACCACCACCACCACCACCATCACCACCACTAGCATCAGCAGCATCCGAATCATCTACCCACCTGCCATGCATAAGCTGCACGCTGACCCTGAGACACGCCCCTCGGGGATCGACTACTCTGCACTGGATGCCAAGGTAGGTAGAAATGTATTATCTACTCGACACCACCATCCCCATCACCACCACCACCACCACCACCACCACCACCATTACCACCACCATTACCACCACCACCACCACCACCACCATTACCACCAACAGCATCTTCAGCAGCATCACGCTGATCTGGAGACCCGTCCCTCGTGGATTGACTACTCTGCACTGGACGCAAAGGTAAGTGGGGAAAACAGCACTACCACCACCATCCCCCCCCCCCCCCACCACCACCACCACCACCACCACCACACCACACCAATCATCTACTTACCTGCCATGCATGAGCTGCACGCTGATCCGGAGACAAGCCTCTCTTGGATCGACTACTGAGCACTAGACGCCAAGGGAGGGGGACGAGCGGAGAGACGGACACCACCACCACCCACAGCCACCACCACCACCCCAGACTACCAGCACCACACCACCACACCAGCACCACCAGCACCACCTACCACCCACCTAGCACAACACCACCTAGCACCACCAGCACCTACCCCTCCCCACCTCACCACCAGCACCACACCACCACCACAGCCACCACCAACCACCACCAGCACCACCAGCACCACCGCACCACCACCACAACCAGCCACCATCACCACACCAGGCACCAGGCCACCACAACCACAACCACCACCACCACGCTCACACAGCCACAATACCACCACCACCACAAGCCAACCACCACCAAAACGACCACACCACAGCCCCGCCACCACAACACAACCCACCAACCTCAAGCCACCCCCCCCACAAGCACCACCCACCACAATGCCCCAACCGCCACATCAACACCCACCACTAACCACAACCACCACCAGTCACAACCACCAGCACTCATCCACATGCACCACCATCCCGAAACCATACACAGCACCACCACCAGCACCACCACCAGCACCCACACCACCCCCACCACACCACCACCCCACACACCACCACCAGCACCACCACAGCAAGCACATCACACATCACCCTAACCCCCACCAAACCACATACCATCTAACCACCCACCATTCATCCACCACCCATCACCACCACCAGCACCAGCACCAGCACCACACGAGCACCATCACCAGCCACCACCACCAGCACCAGCACCACCACCCCGCCCCTATCACCAGCACCACCACCAGCACAACCACCCCACACCCAGCACCAGCACCACTCACCAGCACAACCCACCAGCACCACACCAGTCACCAACCACCAGCACCACCACCACACGCACCACCGGCACCACCCACCAGCACCCACCACCAGCACCACCACCAACAACCAGCCCAGACCGACCACCAGCACACCACCACACAGCACCACACCACCCCACAAACAGCCCAGCCACACCTACCAGCACCACCACCAGCACACCTCATAGCACCACCTACAACACCCACACCAGCAACACACCGCACCGCCACCAGCACACCACCCTGCCACCAACCCCCAGCACCACCCCCAGCACCCCACAGCACCACCACCAGAGGCACGGCCACAACCCACACACCACTCACCAGAATCCAGATCCACCACCCCAGGCACCCACCACCCCAACCAGCACCATGCACCATCCACACGTCCACACCAGCACGGCCCAACACCACCACCACAAACCACACAACCACCACCACACCCAGCACCACCACCCCCCAGCCACCCCCATTCAGCACCACCACCAGCACCCGCACCAGCCACCACCACCAGCACGGCCACAACAGCCCCCACCACAACCAGCCACAAACCACCACCACACCCGCACCACCACCACCACCAGCACCACCACCGAACCACACCATGCACCACCACCAGCACACACACCCCCGCACACCACAGCACCAACCCACCGGCACGTCCACAACAGCGACCACCACAACACCACAACAACCACCTACAAACCGCACATCCACACCACCAGCACACGCACCAGCACCACCACCAGCACCCCACACAACCACAACAACCACACCACAACCCGCACCACCCCCAGCACACCACCCACAACCACCACCAGCACCACTCACCATACAAACCAGGCACCAGCACCAGGCACCACCACCTAGCACCCACTCACCAGGATCACCACAAACAAACCAGCACCAAGCCACCACCACCACACCACCACCAGCACCACCACCAGCACCACACCACAACCACCAGCACCACCACCCAGCACACCACCCAGCACCACCACCAGCACGCACACCACAGAGCAGCACCAGAACACCAACAGCACCACATACCAGCACCAACACCAGACCAGACCACCACCAGCACCCCACACAGTCACCACCACCAGCACCACACCAGCACAGGCCACAACACCACAAAACCCCCAAGCCCCACACAACCAGCCACACCACAGCACTAACCACACAACCACCCCCAGGCACCATCCAAAACAACCGCACGCACCAGGCACCAGCTATCCACGACCAGGCACCACCACCAGCACCACCGACAACAAACGCAGCACCCTCACCCACCCCAGCCAACCACCTAGCACCACCACCAGCCGTACCACCACAACCAGCACCAGACCCCCCATCACCACCCCCAGCCCCACACCAGAACTCACCTACCACCCCAGCACCCGACCACCACCAGCACCCACCCCAGCACACCACCAGACCCAACGACCCGCCCACCCACCAGCACCCCCCCCGCGCACCCACCACATCCACCACCTAGCCCCCCCAGCACCACCCCCCGCACCCACACCACCCCACAGCTACCCCACCACCACCGCCCACACCAGCACGCCATACACACGCACCCCCAGCAACCATCACCGCACACCACAACCACCAGCACCACCCACCACCCAGCACCCCCAGCACCACCACCAAGCCACCACCCACGCACACCAGCCACCACCAGCCACTCACCAACCCCCAGCCACAGCACCACCAGCTACCACCCCCACAACCACACCAGCACTCACCTACCAGCACACCCACCCCAGCACCACAAAACCCACACCAACCACCTGCACCACCCACAAACACCACCTAGGCACCCCCAGCACACTACCAGCCACCGAACCACGCACACCCAACCACCCACTCGCCCACCACAACAGCAACCCGCACGCACCACCAGCCACACACAGACTCACACGCACGCACCCTCCCAGCAGCCTACCACAACGCACCACCCACCACAACCACCACCAGCCACCCCAGGCCCACACACCACCACCACACGACCACCAGCACCACCCACTCAGCCAGCCACACCAGCCCACCACACAACCATGCACCACACGCACCCCCACCACCCCTAGCCACCACACCACCACCACCTCACACCACCATGCACACCACCAGCACACACCACTCAGCACCACACACAGCACCACCAGCCCAGCACACCACCAACAGCCACAGCCACAGCCCACCCACCATGCACAGCACCACACCATGGCACCACAGACAGCCCCACCAGCACCAGCACCACCACCAGCACCACCAGCCACTCACCACCACACAACCACCACCAGCACAAACCCGCACCCAGCCACCACCAGCACCACACCACCACCAGCACCACGCACGCAGAACCACACACCACCAGCACCACCACCTCACAACCACCAGCACACCACAACACGCACCACACCACCACCTAGCACCACCACCACACCACGCACCAGCACCACCACGAGCAACCGCCCCCAGCACACTACCACCAGCACCCCAATCCAGCCAGCCACCACCAGGCAACCCCGCACCCTACCCCCCCAGCACACTCACCAGCACCAGTCACCAGCCACCAGCACCATCACCCACCACCAGCACCATCCCCCCCAGGGCACCCACCGCAGGCAAACACGCCACCCCCAGCACCGACCACAATACCACACAACCTCACACAAACCACCACCAGCACACACCAGCACCACACGACACCCCACACCACCCACAACCACACCCACATCACCACCACGCCCTCCACTCACCGCAGCACCACACCATCTAGACCAGCAAAACGCACCACCCAAACCAGCCCACCACCACCACCAGCCACACTGCCAACCAGCACCACCCTGCACCCACTCACCGGCACGGTCCACAACAGCCACCACAACAAACCCACACAACATCCACACCACCAAACCAGCCCCACCCCACCACGCACCACTCCACCACCAGCACCCATCCAGCACCCACCACCATGCACCACACCAGTCCCAAGCACCACCCCCAGCTACTCGCACCCAGCACGTACCATCAAGCAGCGCACCATCAACCACACCACCACACCAGCAACCATCCCAACCACACACCAGCACCCACCACCAGCATCCACCCACCAAGCATCCAACCACACTGCTACCAACCACCAGCACCCCTACCCCGCCTACCACCACCAGCACCACTCACACACCACCACACCCACCGACCAGACCACCACCCTAGCAACCAGCCACCAGCACACCCACCACCACCAGGACCCCACCGAGACCAACCACAACAACCCAGCAATCACCCCCACCACCACCCAGCCACACCATGACACCAACCCCCACCACACTACACACACGCACAACCAGCACCACATGCAGCTCACCACACCACCAGCACCACTCACCCACACAGATCCACCGACCAGCACACACCACGCCGCCACCACCACCACACCCACACCAGCACCACCACACCCACAACACCCCAGCACACCCCACCACCCACCACAGCACCACCACCAGCAGCACCACCACACAACCAGCAGACCAGCCACCATGCACACCACCAGCCCACACCAGCACCACGCCAACATACAGACCACACCACCACCACCAGCACACCCACCACACCACACACCACAACACCGCACATAGCCCAGACACCCACCAGCACCCACCACCCGCAGTCCACAACACCAGCACCACAACCACCTACACCACCACCAACAAACCAGCATCCTACGCACCCCCACCAGCAGGCACTCACGCAGCACCCACGGCCAGTCACCCACCAGACACCATCACTAGCCCACCACCAGCACCACACCAACCAGCTCACCACCAGCACCAGCACCACCCCACCATCACCACTCACCCAGCCGCCACCAGCCACCACAACAGCCCAAGCAACCACCAAAACCACCGACACATACCAGCACCCGCACCAGCCACCACCCCGCACCACCACCAGCCACCAACACCCACCACCACAACAGCACAGCACTCACCCCCAGCACCACACCAGACCCACCCCAGCCACCACCCCCACAACCGCACCAGCCACCCCACCACCACCGCACCACCCACCATGCACCACCCCACCAGCACCACCACCAACACCAGCCACCAGCACCACCACAGCACCCACCACCAAAGCACCACCCACACCCCAGCACCTCAGCACCACCCACACCACCACCACCAATCTAATACCCCACCGCACCACCACCAACGCAGCCACCAGACCAGCACCCACCCAGCACCTAGCTCACCACCCACACCTACCTCACCCGACACCAGCACCCACCCACACCACCAGCACCACCACCAGGCACCCACCACCACTCCCACCACACCACTCCCACAACCACACTCACAAACCAGCCCACCACCATGCACCCACCACCCAAACCAAGCACCCAGCACCAGCACGCACCCACCACAGCTACCACCATCCACCACCACCACCAACCAGCACCAACCGCACAGCACCAGCAACCACCACACCCGCACCCATGCACCACCACATCAAGCCAGCCACCACGCACGAACACACCAGCACCACCTACCAGCCCACCACCATGCACCACCACACACCAGCCCATCAACACACACGACTCCAGCACACACCCTCGCACCACTCACTCACCACCACAGTCACCGCACCCCCAGCACCACCCACACCACCACCAGCACCACCACCAGCACCAACTCACCACCAACGCACCACACCACCACCATGCCACCAGCACACCTACAACGCAGCCCACCACCAGCGCCATCAACCAGGCACCGCCCACACACCATCACCACCTCACCAACCACACCATCACCACCACCATGCATCCACCACCTCAGTCACCACCACACCACCACATTCATCCCATACCACCACAACACCCACACACACACATCAGACCACCCACCACCATGACACCACTCTCACCAGCACACACAGACACCACCGACCACCACCAGCCCGCCAGACCAGCCACACCAGCAGACACAAACCACCAGCACACCACCACAACCACACCCACACGGACCAACAGCCACCCCAAGACACAACCACCACACACCCTACCACCACAGACCACACCCCAGCTGCACCACCACCAGACCACCACCCGATCCACACCACTCACAACCGCACCACCACAACCACCACCAACCACCACCAAAACCTAGCACCACGCCCCAGCCACCCCACCACACCTACCCGCACCACCCAGCAACCAGCCACACACACCCCAGCACCAGCACCACACCAGCAACACCACCACCAGCGACCACACCAGCAGCACCACCAGCCAACACCAGCACCCTACGCAGCCCACCACCAGTCACCACCCCAGCCACCACCAGCAAGCACACCACCACAACCACGCACCAGCACACCACCCCACCACCAGCACCACCATGCCACAACCTCACCAGCCACCACCACCCCCCCCAGCACGGCCAACAACCACCCAACCACTACCCCAACCGCCCAACCACCTACCGCTCACCTCACCAGCAGGCACTAAAAGCACCTACCACACACGCCCCACCACCAGCACCCCACCGCACGCCACAACACACCAAGCACCCCCACCAGCTACCACCACCAGACCCCCACAGCCGCACACCACCAGCCACCACACAGCCACAAAGCACCCAACAACACCCCAAACGCATCCAGCACCACCACCATCACCACCACCTCAGCACCACCACCAGCACCAACACCACCACAACCAACACCACCACACAGCCCACACCCATCACCCACCACACATCACCAGCACCCACACACCCAGCACCAGCACCACCAGCACCTAGTCCCTACGCACAAGCACCCACCACCAGACAGCCCCACAGCCACCCGCACCCCACCACCAGCACAGCACCACCCAGCACACACCACACCACAGCTCACAATCCACCACAACCAAACAAGCACCACCAACCCGCACCACCCACGTAGCACCACCACCGACAAACCACCACACTAGCACCAGCCCACGCACCAGCCCCCCCCAGACACCACCACCAGCCACCACCCCCCCGGACTCATCGCACCTAGCACCACCACCAGCACCACCACCCAGCACGGCCAAACAGCACCGACACCCACCCCACAACCAGTCACCAACCCAGCACCACCACCATGCACCACCACCAGCCACCCACCACCAGCAGTCCACCACACCACACCGCACAGGCCACACCAACCCACCAGCCAACGCACACAACCTACCAACACACACACAGCACCACCACCCACCACCACGCACCACCCACCGAGCAAGCACCACCCAGCCACCACGCACCACACACCCAGCACACACCCAGCTACCCAGCCCCACCCGCCACCACCAGCCCACCACCAGCACCGGTACCCCCACAACCAGCACCCGCACCACCTACCAGCACCCACCACCAGCACCAACTCACCAGCCATCCACCAGTAGCAGAACACAACCACGCACCAGCACCAACCACAACCAGCACCAACTCACCACCCCACCACGCAACCACACCACACACCCCCAGCATCCGACCACAGCAACAGCACACTAGCACCCCCCCAGCACCCCATCCCAAGCACCACCACCTAGCGACCCACCCAGCACCCACCCCAGCACCACCATCGTCACCCACAACCATACGCACAACACACCTACCCCACCACACCCAGCACCACCACCAACGCTCCACCACCACAACCAGCACCAGCGACCCACCGCCCAGCTCAGCACCACCAGCACCCGCACCACCACCGCACCACCTACCAGCACCAGCACACCGCACCACCACAGCCACCCACCGCACGGTACACCATACCCACACACCAGAACTCACCACATACTCACCCACCACAGCACCACCACCGCACCCCACAACCAGCACCACCACCAGCACGCACCAGCCCACCACCGTCACCACACAAGCCCGACGCACCTAACTCCAACCCATCCAACCAGATCCCACCAGCCACACAGCACCATCACCGACCCCTACCAATCCGCCCACACAGCACCACACCGTCACCCCACCACCAGCACCACCACACAAGCCAGCATCCACCGCTACCACGCAACCCCCAAACACACCACCTACATACCGCACCACCACCAGCACCACACCAGCCACACCCCCCAGCACCACCACCAACGCCCCACCACCGAGACCAGCTACCAGCACCACCAGCCCACATCCCACCCCCACTGCCACAACCACCACCACCACACCACCTACTCGACCACAACCCCACCATGCACCACCACAACACCACACATAGCACCAGCACACCCACCACCCCCCCACACAGCACCCCACCACCACACCTAGCACCAGCACACCACAGCCACCACCACCAGCACCTCCACCAGCACCACCACAACAACCGCACGCACCACCCAGACCCCCACCAGCCCAACCGCACCACCACAACACACGCACCAGCCCACACGGCCCACACCCACCACCACCCGTCACTCCACCACCCACTTAACCCACCACACCAGCACCACACCCCAAATGCCGCACAACCACCCCCACACCCCTACGGCACTCAACCGCAGCACCACCACCACAATCCAGCACATCCAGCCCACCACCAGCCCAGCCACCAGACCACTCACACCCCAGCACCCAGCACCAGCACCACCACCATCACCCAACCACACGCACCACAAACCACGCAACCACAACCAGAACCATCACCACCCCCGCACCACCTACTCATCACCACCACCCATCACCCCACCCACCAGGCTCACCACAGACCCTACCCAACCAACCACCACCTCCACCACCTAGCACCTGCGACACCAGCTACCACACACCACACCCCACTCAGCAACACCACCCAACAGCTACTCACACCAGCACCACCTCAGCACCAGACAGCACACCACCACAACCCTCACCCACCACCCTACTCGAAGCACCGCACCACCACCACACCAAACACACACCAGCACACACACCACCAGACCAGCACACCCAGCACCAACCCCACCAGCACCACCACAACAAGCCAGCACCACCAGCCAGGACCCAGCACCCACCAGACCCACACCAGCACCCCACCAGCCACACCGGCACACATCGCAGTCCACAAACCACCAACAACCCACCACACAGCATCAACCCAGCCACCCAGCACCACACCACCACCAGCACCAGCACTCCCACAGCACCACCATCAGCACCACTACCGAGCCACACACACCAACCACACACGGCACACCACACCAATCACACCCAGACCACCACAGCACCACCACCAGCTACCACCTACCAGACCACCACCAGTCCACACAGCCCACACCACCACACCCACCACCACCACACCACGAACATGCACAACAACCACCACACACACCACCAGCACCACCTCCCCAGCACCACCACTACCACCACACCCACCACCACAACCAGCACCACCACCAGCACCTACCACACAAACCCTACCACCCCACCATCACAAACAGCACCAGATCCAGCACCACCACCCAGCAACCAGCCCCCAGGCACCACCCCACCCAAAACCCGGCAGCCAGTCCACCACCTAGCACCACCCCAACCACCCAGCCAGCACCACCACCAGCACCACCACCCCCATCAATCCAGCACCAGGCACACAACCCGCAGCCCCACCAGCACCAACCAACGCACCACACCCAAGCCCAGCACCACACCCGCACACCCGCACCACCACCCTGCACCACCCCCGTATCACCCACTCAACCAGACCAGCCAGCACCATACCACACCAGCACCACCCACCACCACCCACCACCAGCACGGCCACCAGCACCACCACCCACCACCAACCACCACCACAACCAGCACCACCACCACCACCATCACCACCACCAGCACACCACCAAGCACACCCCAGACCACCCAACCACACCACAGCACCCACCACGCGCTAGCCACCCCACACAACACGGCAACCAGCACCACCACCAGCACCAACCACCGAGCACCCACCCCCACCACCCCCACCAGCAACACCATCCACCACACCGAGCCGCACCCACACCGCACCACCACCACAAACGACTAGCAACCACCGACCACAGCCACCACACCAGCACCTCACCTCCCACATCCCAATGCACCACCACCAGCCTACCACCCACGTCGCAACCACCATCAACACAGCCCCAAGCAACACCACCAGCACCACCAACCAGCTCCAGCACCATGCCCCACCACCAGCCACCACCATGCACAGGACACAACAGCCAACCCACCACCACACCCCCAACCACCCCACATAACCACCGGGCACACACAAACGACACCAGCCACGCACACACCAGCACACCCCCACCACCAGCAACCACGCAACCACGCACCACCACCAGCATCCCCCCACTCAGCCGCCTACACCCAGGCCACTACAACCAACACCAGCACAGAGCCACCACCACAACTCACCACCAACACTCACCCACCGCATCCACCCACCACACACCAGACCAGCACCACCACCAGAACCAACCACAGCACACAGCACCCCCACCGCACCAGCCTCACCACAACCAACCCACCAGCATCGGCCACAACCACCACAACCCCACAACACAAGCACGCCACACCTCACAGGACACCACCTAGCACCCACACACGCACCACAAACCACCACCAACACCGCGCACCACACCCAGCACCCACCCACCACCCCTCCAGCACCAGCACTCAACCATGCATCCACCACCAGCACGCCACCCCAAAACACACCACACCACCACCACAAACAGACCACCAACAACAAACCATCCACCGCACCCACCCACCAGCACCACCACCAGCACCACCACCCACCCAGCACCACCACCACACCAGCCACCAACACCACCCAGCACCAACACCAGCACCACACCACCAACAGCACAGCACCACCACCAGACCCACCACCCGCACCCACAACAGCCACCACCACCACCCCACACACCACCACCAGTGCCCCACCCCCACCCCCCAGCACCACCACAGCCACCACCAGCACCACCAACACCCACCACACCAGCACCACAACAGCACCAACCAGCCACCACCACCCGCCCCACACACACCACACCAGACACCAGCACCAGCACCACCACCACACCACCAGCCCACCACCAGCACCACCACCGCACCCCCACACACCACCACCAGCACCACCACCACACCCCACAAACCAACCACAACCACCACCACAACCAGCACCACCACCCCACACCCCCCACCACCACCACAACCAGCACCAGCACACCACCAGACCAGCACGCACCGCACCACCACCAGCACCACCACGCAGCACCCACCAGCACCACCCACCACACACACCTACCACCGGGCCCACCACACACCCACCACCACCCAACCAGCACCACTCACCAGCACCACCACCAGCACTCCCGCAGCAGACCACACCAGCACCCACCTACCAGAGGACCACAATCCACAACACCACCCACCGCACCACCACCAAACACCCCCACCAGACACCTACCAACCCCGACCACCACACCCACCACAACCATGCACACCTCAGCACCACCACGCATACCACCGACCGCGGGTGCACGGCACCCTCACCAGCACCGCACCAGCACCTCATCCACACACCAGCACCCACCACCACAACCACACCAGCACACACCACCATCACCACCACCAGGTCACCACCACCCACCACGGCTAGACCAACACCCCACCACGCAACCACGACACACACAACCAGCACCACACCACCACCGCCACGACACTACCCAAACCGCCCCACCTTAGCCACCACCGCACACACAGGCCCTACACCCTACACACCACACACAGCACCACCATCACGGCATCCACGCAGGCGCACAACCAGCCACCCAGCACCACTCGCCCCGACCAGCCCACCACACCCACCACCACAAACCAGCACCAGCACCAGGACACACCCCACCGCACGCCCCCAACCACACAACCACCACACACAGCACCCCACCAGCACCACCATCCAGCACCCACCATCCCAGACCCCACCAGCACCACGCACCAAACCACCAGACATGCACCACCGCCACAACACACACACCCCAGCACCCACCAGCACCCACTCTACCAGCAGCCCATGACCAGACACCACAACACACACCCACCACCAGCAACCAGCACCACCACCACCAGACCACCACGATCACACGCACACCACACCACCACAACCACCACATCACCACACCACCCCAGGACCACTCACCAGTGCACTCCACCACCAGCACGCCACCACCACAACCATACCCACCAGGCAACCAGAGCACCACCCCAGCAACCAGCCTACCAGCACCCTACCACCTAGCACCACACCAGACCACCAGCACCACCACCCGGCAGGCAACCCACAACCACCAAACCACCTCACCCATCCACGACAGCACCAGCACCAGCCACACACCACCTAGCATCCAGCACCAGCACACAGCACCAACCACCAGCACCACCACAGCAGCCAGCACGCATGGCCACCACTCACCCCGCTACACACCACACAGCCAGCCACCATCACCACTCACACCACCACCACACCACACCACCACCAGCACACCACAGCAAGGCACCGCACACACAGCACCGCCACCACGCCCCACCACCAAACAGCCCTACTACACCACCCAGCCATCCCCACCAGCACCACCACCCAGCACCACCACACAACAGCACCACCACACAGACCCAGCACCACCACCACACCCACCACCACCACACCACCACAACCAGCACCAGCCGCCAACAGCACCACACCGCACCACCACCAGCACCACAGCACCACCCACCTCGCACCCAGCACACCAGCACTCACACCAGCCCACCACCGCACCACACCCACAAACCAGCAACGACCCCGACCACAACCTCCACCACCAGCACCACCACACACCACACGCACCCCACCCCACGCCCACCAACCCCCCAGCACCACCACACACACCACTCGCACCACACCACCGCACCAGCGACCAGCCACACCAGCACCACCCAGCTCCAGACTCACACTACCAGCATCCCCACCCCCAGCACCACGCACCCCCCTCAGACACCCCACCACCAGCCCCCACCCGCACTCACACCACAACACCTACTACCACCACACCAGCAAGCCCCACCAGCACCTCACCCACCAGCACCACCACCCGCACCACCACCGACGCTCACACCAGCACCCAACCACCAGCACCCACTACGCAACCAACCCGCACCCAACCGCACCCCCTAGCCACCCACCCACCCATCAACCACCACAACCCACCACTCCCACCAGCACCACCACCAGCACCAGCCCCCGCACACCACCAGCAACCCCACAACCACGGCCACCTACAACCAGAACACCACCACGACAGCACCACCCACCTAACCCACCACTCAGCACCACACAACAGCACCCACCACACCCCCGACCAGCTAGTCACCACACCCAGCATGCGCACCACAACCCCCACACACCTACCCCACCAGCACCACCACAGCACCACCACCAGCACCAGCACCAGCACACACCACACAACCAGCACCCGCAACCACCACACCATCCACCAGCACCTCTCCACCAGACGACCACCACAACCAGCATCCAGCACTCACCACCAGCACACCACACCACCACGAACCTCACCAACAGCCACCACCACCAGACCAGCACCAGCACATCCACACCATGCACACGGCCACACACCACCACCTACACCGCTACCACCCCAGCCATCACACCACCAGCCCACCACCAGAGCGACGACCAGCACCCACCAGCAGCACAAACGACAGCCCACCACCAGCACCCACCACCAGCACCACACGCACCACACACCACAACACAGCACCACCATCAGCACACAACCACAACCAGCACCAGCCACCACCACCCGACCCACGCAGCACCTACCCCAGCACCCCCCGCCCATACCGAATCCAGCACCACCACCAGCTCCACCACCCAGCACGGCCCCACACCACCACACACCACTCACCCACGCACACTAGCACCACCACCCGACCACCACCCACACGCACAAAAAACGCACCACCAACCTCACACACCAGCACCAGCACCACCACCAGCACACCACAACGAACCAGCACCAGCACCACCACCAGCAACCCACCACCAGCACGCCACCACAGCCCGACCAACAAACCCAACCACCACCACAGACGCAGCACCCACCGCACCACCACACACTCACCACCAGACCACACTCACCGCACAGCACCACCACCAGCCCCCACAGGCACCACCCCCACAACCAGGCACGACGCCACCAACCAGCACCACCACACCACCACAGCACCACCAGCACCACCACCACAAGCCAGGAACCCCACACCACCACAGCACCACCACGCCACCCCACACCACCACTCAGCACCACCACCGGCACCACACTCACCCGCACCACCACCAGCACCGACACCACCGACCAACCTACCAGCCCCACCCACAGCACACCCACCACCACGGCACATCAACCACCACCCCAAGCACCCCCACCATCCACAGCACCACCACCAGCACCACCACACCACCACCAACCAGCCACAGCCACCAGACACCCGAGCGACCACTCACCACACCACCACCACAACCGCACCGACACCTGAGCACCCACCACCAGCACCAAACCGCACAGCACCTAGCACCCACCACAGCACACCACCACCATCACCACCCAACCTGACCAGCACACACCATGCCCCACCGCAGCACCACCACCAGCACCACCCACCAGCCACAACGCACACCACGGCACGCCACCACCACAGGCCAAGCACAACACCACCCCACAACACACAGCACCACCACCACTCCGCCGCACCAGCCACCTAGCGCCACAACAGCCCACCACCAACAAACCACCACACACCCACCCCAGCCACCGACCAGCACCACCACCAGCACACCACCACCAGCACACCACACCAGTACACCACCACCAGCACCCACCACCCAGCACGGCCCCACAGCCCGGCCACAGCCACCACCAACAACAACCACACACAACCACCACACCACACCAGACACCGACACCAGACCTACCACCAGCTACCACCACCAGCACCATCACCCCCTCAGGCCCCACACCAGCACGCACCGCCCACACAACACCCACCACCACAATCAGCCACTTCTAGCACCCCTACAACCACCAGACCACACAACCACCACAACACCACCACAACCCGCACCACCACCAGCCCACCACCAGCAACCAGCCACCCGCACCACCACACAACGCACGACCCGGCACACCACAGACACCACACCCTCCCCCACCACCACAACCAGCACCAGCACACACAGCACACCCGCACCCCCCGCACCACCACCACACACCCATGACCAGCCCCCAAACCAGCACCACCATCCAACACCACCACCCACACCACCTACACAACCAGCACCCCAGCACAGCACCTGCACACCTGCACCCACCACCGCACCACCCCCAGAACCAGCCACTCGCACACGGCATGCACACAGCACCACACACCAGCAGCCCAGCTCCCTCACACACCAGCTCCTCCACGCCACCCATCACCACCACACACACCACCACAAACCACCACCCACAACAGCCACCACCACCAGCAACACCAGCACCACCACCACCAACAACCACACCCCACCAAACCCAGCACACCACCAGCACACCCATCCACCCACCAGGTACCACCACCCCGCACACACACACACCAGCCCCACCACCAGCCACCATCCCCAAGTCAACACACCACACAAGGCACACCTATCGCACGCACCACCAACACAGCCACCACACCAACCACAGCACCACCACCAGGCACCACCCCACAACCAGCGACCAGCACCACCACCAGCACACCACCAGACCACTCACCAGCACCACACCAGCCAGCCACCGCAGCCACCACCCCCAGTGATCACCCACCACACACGGCCACAACACACCCAAACCAGCACCACAAACCCCACACCACCACCATGCCACCACCACCACAACCAGCACCCCAGCACCCCACGCAGCCCCACACAGCACCCACCCACCCTAGCCTCCCACCACAACCCAGCACCAGCACCACCACCAGCCACCCCCACGCACCAGCCACCACCAACCAGCGACACCACCCGCCACCTACAGCACCACCGCACCACCCACAGGCACCATCAACCCCGCACCACCACCAGAACCCAGACCACCACCGCACACACACCCACCCCAGCACCCACCACCCGCAGGCACCCACAACCAACCGCACCACCACAGTACCCACCCAACACACCGCACCACCAGCACAGCACCAGCACACACGCACCACCACAGCACACACCAGACCACCAGCACCACACCAGCACGGCCTACCACATCCCACCCACCCCACAAGCACTCACTCCCGCGCCACCAACAGCACCCCACACACCACCAGCACCCACCACAACCCTCAACAACAACCAGCAACCACCACCACCAACCAGCACACGCACACACCAGACCCACAAGCACAAGCCCCACCACAACCACCACACACCACCACCTACAACCAGCCCACCACCCACCAGCACCACCACCAGCACCACAACGCACTCACCACACCACCCCACCACAACCAGCACACCACATTCACACCACGACCCCCAGCCCACCACACCACACACATCACCACCAGCCTCACACAGCATCCACACAGACCACCCCAGCACCTACCACCAGCACCACCACCAGCACGCCACCACCCATGCACGGCCACAACCACCACAACCAACCACCACAAACCACACTCACCGCACCACACCACCACAACCAGCCACCAGCACCACCACCAGCCCACCCACCAGGCACGGCCACAAACAGCCCACCCCAACGTACCACAACCACCCCCAACTCACAGCCCCACCCACACCCAGCACCAGCACCAGCAGCACCACACCAGCACCCACCACCAGCCACCACCACCAGCACCACCCCAGCACCCACCACCAGCCATCGCACACACAACCACCCACAACACACCACCACCAGTCACCACACACCCACACCAGCACCACCACCACACAGCACCTCACACCCCTCACCCCCCCCCCCCCAACACCACCGACCAGCACCACCACCAGCACCAGCACCACCACCAGCACCACACACCCACCACACCAGCACCACCACCAGCACCCACCACAGCACTGCCACAACAGCCACCACCACACACCACCCCATAACCACACACCCCCACCCGCCCACACCACCACCACCAGCACCCCACGCAGCCACCTACCACACCACCAGCCCCACACAACCAGCCCACCCACCAGCACCACCCACCACACCACCACCTCAGTCCCCACCACCCCACACACCAGCCCGACCACCCCCACCCCTCCACCCCACCCACCACCACCGCACCACACCAGGCACCCACCACCATGCACCCACCACCAGCCACCCCATCACACCACCAGCACCCACCACAGATGCCCAACCACCACAACACCACCACTAATCATACCACCACCAGGCACCACCACCACAACCAGCACCAGCACCACAACCAGCACCCACCACAGCACGTGCACAACAGCCACCACCACAACCACACAACCACCACCACAACCAGCACACCAGCACCACCATCACCACCACCAACTAGCACCACCACCATCACCCACCAGCACCACACCAGCACACCGCATCACCCACCACCATCAGGCCAAAACTACATACCACCACCCACACATCCAGCACCCCACACCAGCACCACCACCCAACAAGCTACCACCACAACCAATCACCCACCACCATGCACTGCCACAACAGCCACCACCACAACCCACAAACCACCACCATCAACCACCAACCACCACACCAGCACCATCCACCATCCACCACACCTCACACCACCATCACCACCACCATCACCCACCACCATCACTTCCACAACAGCCACCACCACAACCACCACAACCACCACCACAACCATCACCACCACCACCACCACACCCACCACCACCCCCACCATCACCACCACCATACCACCACCATCACCACCACCATCACCCACCACCATCACTTCCACAAACAGCCACCACCACAACCGCCACAACCACCACCACAACCATCACCGCCACCACCACCATCACCACCACCATCACCACCACCATCACCACCACAACCACCACAACCACCACCACAACCATCACCACCACCATCACCACCACCACACCACCACACCCACCACCACCATCACCACACCATCACCACACCATCACCACCACCATCACCACCACCATCACCACCATCCACACCCACCACCACCCACACCTACCATCACCACCCTACACAGGCCACATGGCAGCTAGCTACAAGAAGCCTTGTACCTTCCACCACAATCACTTCCACCACCGCCACCACCACCATCACAACCACAACCACAACCACCATCACCACCATCACCACCACCATGCCACCCCACACAGGCCACATGGCAGCTACAAGAAGCCTTGTACCGAGGCCTCTCTGCCAGGCTGCGGAACATAGAAAAGCACTTGAACAATGTGATGGGGGTGCTTTTACTCACACCCATCCCCTCCAACCCGCCCAAACACCAACCCACATCACCCCCCCTCACCACCACCACCACCACCACCCAACACCAAACTAGTTCCACGATGCAGCTAACCGCGAAGCTCTTGCCGGAAGCCTTTCGCTGCCAAGAGGCGGGACCGATAGTGAGACAGCACTTGATAACTGATGGGGTCTGTGCGGTTATTTAATCACAACACCCATGCTGAGGCCTCACTCAACCCCACCCACCCAAACACCAACCCACCCCCACCGTTAGCTAGAACCATCACCAACCACCCACTTCGCCTCAGACTGGCTCACATGCGCAGCATATTTGACATAAGCCTTAGTTCCACGAGGACCTCTCTGCAAAGCCGTGGGACCATAGAGAAGCACTTGAGTGATGTGATGGGAGTGGATCCCAATATCTACCGCTCCCTGTACCAGTTCTACCAAGAATACTGGGTCGAGTTTGGCCAGCTCCTCACAGACATGGAGAAGGAGGGGATGATGGTGGACAGGGAGCACTTGAGGCTGGCACAGGTGGGTTGGGATGGTGTGGGTGTGTATGTTGCGATGTGATGGTGTGGTGTGGTAGTGGTGGTGGTGGGTTGGTATGGTGTGTGTGTGATGGAAGTGGATCCGAATGCATACCGCTCCCTGTACCAGACCTACCAGGCCTACTTGGTCGAGTTTGGCGAACTCCCGACAGACATGGAGAAGGAGGGGACGAGGGTGGACAGGGAGCACTTGAGGCTGGCACAGGTGGGTTGGGATGGTGTGGGTGTGTGTGTTGCGATGTGATGGTGTGGTAGTGGTGGTGGTGGGTTGGTATGGTGTGGGTGTGATAGAAGTGGATCCGAATGCATACCGCTCCCTGTACCAGACCTACCAGGCCTACTGGGTCGAGTTTGGCCAGCTCCTCACAGACATGGAGAAAGAGGGTACGAGAGTGGACAGGGAGCACTTGAGGCTGGCACAGGTGGGGTGGGATGGTGTGGGGATGGTTATGTGTGTGATGGGGTGGGATGGGGTGGCAGATATTGTCAAATATGGAGAGGGAGGGGATGATGGTATACAGGAAGCACTTGAGGCAGACACAGGGGGGTTGGGATGGTGTGGGGATGGTGTGGGTGTGTGTTGCGATGTGATGGGAGTGGATCCGAATGCCTACAGCTCCCTGTACCAGTTCTACCAGGCCTGCTGGGTTAAGTTTGGCCAGCTACTGACAGAAATGGAGAGGGAGGGGATGAGGATGGACAGGGAGCACTTGAGGAAGGCACGGGTGGGTGGCTTAGAGTGGTATGTGTGTTTTGTGGAGGGTACTCAGGGGATGTGTGTGTGGTGGTGTGGTGGTGGTGTGTGTGGGGTGGTGGTGGTGGTGGTGGTGGTGTGGGTGGTGGTGGTGGTGTGGGTGGTGGTGGGGTGTGTGGGTGGTGGTGGGGTGTGTGTGTGTGTGGTGTGTGTGTGGGGGGGGGGGGCTTGTCAGATATGGAGAGGGAGGGGATGATGGTAGACAGGTAGCAGTTAAGGAAGGCACATGGGGGTGGGGGATATTTTAGGGGTCCTGTGTGTATGCCTGTGTGTGTTGGTGTGGTGTGGTGTGGGGGGTAGTTGGGGTGGGGTGGGGTGGTGGCAGATCCTGACTTATATGGAGAGGGAGGGGATGATGGTAGACAGGGGGCACTTGAGGAAGGCACAGGGGGGTTGGGATGGTGTGGGGATGGTGTGTGTGTGTTGCGATGTGATGGGAGTGGATCCGAATGCCTACAGCTCCCTGTACCAGTTCTACCAGACCTACTGGGTTAAGTTTGGCCAGCTACTTGACAGAGAATGTAGATGGCAGGGGATGAGGGGGAGGCCAGGAAGCACTTGAGGCAACACAGTGGGTTTCTTTTATAGTGTATGGGTGGGGGTTGTGGTCGGTAGTGCTGTTGTGTAGTGTACTCGGGGGGGGGGTGGTGGCGGAGGTGGGGGGGGGGGTGGGGGAGATCTTGACGGAGATATGGAGGAGGGAGGAGACTGATGGAGGGGCAGGGAGGGAGCACGTGAGGAAGACACACGTGGGGTTGCTTATAGTGGTGTGTTGTGGGTGGGGTGGTGTGGGGGGTGGTAAGTGTGTGGGTAGGTGGGTTGGGTGGGTGGGTGGTTTTGTGGGCGTATGTGTGTTGTAGGAGGGTACTCAGGGAGGAGGGGGGGGGGGTGGCTCGGGTGGGGTGGTTGACGGGGGGGGGGGGGAGCTGGGTGGGCAGATCTTGACAGACATGTAGAGGGAGGGATGATGATGGTAGACATGGATCACTTGAGGAAGGCAACAGTTTTGGGGAGGGACTTCTTAAGTAGAGGCTAGTGCCTGTGATGATGTGATCGTCGTTAATGTGTTTCGTTCTAATACAAAGTGGTATTTGGGGGATTTGTGTGTATTTTGTGGGTTGTCGTGTTTTTGGTGTTGCCATGGTTGTGGGATGGCGGGGGGCTGTGTTGTGTTTGGGCTCTATGTGGTGGTGGTTTATGGTTGTTTGGCCGTTTCTGCCTATCTCTTTCTCCAGCCCGCCCCTCGCATGCTAGTTTTGGCCCGTGTTCCCCTATTGCGTTCCTCCACCGGGTTATTGCATTCCAGAATGCTTTTTCGCTCGTACAAACGAAACTATCCGGTACCCTGTCTTTACCTGGAGTGAGTCGTTCGTTCATCTAAATACGTTCAATGTCTCCATTAATCAGCAAAACGAACGGCACAGGACAGAGTATACAAGAACAGTACAGCTGCCGCCACTTGGAGAGAATGGAAGACATGGCGGCGCCGATAATATATGAAGAAGAAAAAAAACGATGATCCGTACCAAGTTCAATTTCTGCTTGGTAGATCCAAGCAGACGAGGACCGACGCCAGGCTGTCAAGAATAGTGCATAAATACATAGATACAAAATACTGACTTGAACCAGTTTATTTCTGCTTTGCAGATTCAAGCAGACGAGGACCGGCGCCAGGCTGTCAAGAATAATTAAAAAAAATGCCTGTCGAACCCGGTTTATTTTCAACGCCAGGCTGTCAAGAATAGTACATAAATACAAAATACTAACTTACACCCGTTTATTTCTGCTTTGCAGGTCCAAGCAGATGAGCACCGGCGCCAGGCTGTCAAGAATAATTAAAACAAAAATGTCTGTCGAACCCGGTTTATTTCCAATGCCAGGCTGTCAAGAATAGTACATAAATACAAAATACTGACTTGAACCCGTTTAATTCTGCTTTGCAGATTCAAGCAGACGAGCACCGGTGCCAGGCTGTCAAGAATAATACAATATAAATGCCTGTCTCAAACCCGGTTTATTTTCAACGTCAGGCTGTCAAGAATAGTACATAAATACAAAATACTGACTTATGCTCATTTAGTACTAACTTACACCCGTTTATTTCTGCTTTGCAGGTCCAAGCAGACGAGCACCGGCGCCAGGCTGTCGAGAATAAAATAAATAAAAAAATGCCTTTCTCGAACCCGGTTTATTTCCAATGTCAGGCTGTCAAGAATAGTACATAAATACAAAATACTGACTTATGCTCATTTATTTCTGCTTTGCAGATTCAAGCAGAGGAAGACCGGCGCCAGGCTGCCAATAATAATAAGAAAGAAAGAAAAAAAAATGCCTGTCTCGAACCCGGTTTATTTCCTGATTTGCAGATCAAAGCAGAGGAAGACCAGCGCCAGGCTATCGAGAATAGCACATCAATAAGAAAAATAAAAATACCAGGAAGAAGAAAACAAAGACTGAACTCGCACCTGGTTTATTTCCTGCTTTGCAGTCCAAGCAAGGAAGACAGGCGCCGGCCTAATCAGAATACCCAAAATTGAAAAAATAAAAAACACCTAGGAAAATAGAACTGACTCGTACCCGGTTTATTTCCTGCTTTGCAGATCCAAGCAGAGGAAGACCAGCGCCAGGCTATCGAGAATAGCACATCAATAAGAAAAGAAATACAGAAGAGAAACAAAGACGACTCGTACCGTGTTTATTTTCCGGCTTTGCATATCCAATCAGAGGAAACCCGCGGCCACGCTATCAAGAATCACAAAACGGAAAAAAATAAAAAACACCTAGGAAAATAGAACTGATCGTACCCGGTTTATCCTGCTGTTGGCAGAATCCAAGCATGAGAAAACTCAGCGCCAGGCTATGGAATAGCATAAATAAGAAAAATAAAAATACCAAGAAGAAGAAAACAAAGACTGACTCTACCGGTTTATTTTCCTGCTTTGCAGATCCACAGCAGAGGACGCCGGCGCAGCTATCAAGAATAGCACAAAATGAAAAAATAAAAAACACTAGGAAAATAACTGACTCTTACCCAGCCCCCGGTTTATTTCCGCTTGCATATATCCAAGCAGAGGAAGACCAGCGCCAGGCTATCGAGAATAGCACATCAATAAGAAAAATAAAAATACCAAGAAGAAGAAAACAAAGACTGACTCGTACCCGGTTTATTTCCTGCTTTGCAGATCCAAGCAGAGGAAGACCGGCGCCAGGCTATCAAGAATAGCACAAAAATGAAAAAAATAAAAAACACCTAGGAAAATAGAACTGACTCGTACCCGGTTTATTTCCTGCTTTGCAGATCCAAGCAGAGGAAGACCGGCGCCAGGCTATCAAAGATAAAACACAAAACATCCAATAAGAAACAAAAATACCAAGAAGAAGAAAACAAAGACTGACGCGGACCCGTTATTTCTGCTTTGGCAGATCCAACAGAGGAAGACCGTGCTCCAGTCTTCAAGAATAGCACAAAAATGAAAAATAAAAAACACCTAGGAAAATAGAACTGACTCGTACCCGGTTTATTTCCTGCTTTGCAGATCCAAGCAGAGGAAGACCAGCGCCAGGCTGTCAACACTTTCCAGGCGTGGGCCACTTCTCGAGTGCCAGCCGCCAAATACATGAATACTTCAAGTATGGCCCAGATTAGGCAGCTCATAGGACCCCGATACCTCTGATCTATACGAATTAATGCATGTGTAAGAGTGCTTGATGCCCGAAGTAGCATAAATTAAGTGGGGCTCCAGATTGGCAGCTGCGGTACCCGAAACCCTGGATCTATACAGAAGTAAGTGCAATGTGTAACAAGTGCTTGATCTAAATAGCATAATAAAGTGGGGCTCAGATTAGTCAGCTGCTGTACCCCCCCCCAATACCCTGGATCTAGACAGAAGTAAGTGGCAATGTGTAACCATTGCTTGAAGGCTAAAATAGCAAAAATAAGTGGGGCTCAGATTAGGCAGCTGCTGTACCCCGAATACCCTGGATCTATACAGAAGTAAGTGCAATGTGTAACCAGTGCTTGATGCTAAAATAAGCAATAAATAAAGTGGGGCTCAGATTAGGCAGCTGCTGTACCCCGAATACCCTGGATCTGTACAGAAGTAAGTGCAATGTGTAGCAAGTGCTTCTTGCCAAAATAGGCAAAGCATCAGGTGGGGAGCAGATTAGCCAGCTGCTGTACCCCATATACCCTGGATCTATTCAGAAGTAAGTGCAATGTGTAACAAGAGCTTGGTGCCAAAATAGGCAATGCATCAAGTGGGGAGCAGATATGGCAGCTGCTGTACCCCGAATACCCTGGATCTATACAGAAGTAAGTGCAATGTGTAACGAGAGCTTGGTGCCACAATAGGCAATGCATCAAGTGGGGAGCAGATTAGGCAGCTGCTGTACCCCGGATACCCTGGATCTATTCAGAAGTAAGTGCAGTGTGCAACACAAAAACCCGCCCCCCCCCCCCCCCCCCCCCCAACACACACACACACACACACACACACACCACAAACACACCACACACATGCATCACACCACACCACACACACCACACACACACATGCACACACTCCCCCCCCCCCACACACAACACACGACACACACACACAAAGCACACCACACACATCACACCCCCTCTCATCTGCGTCAACACACACACAAACACACACATACACACACCACACACATGCACCCACTCACTCACACACGAGAACAACGCCCACCACACCCAGCCAACACCCTCTCCATCTGCAGTTCAACACCCACACACACCCACACACACACACCTACCCACCCTCACACACACACCCTCCCCACCCACACAAGCACCCACCCTCCATCTCCATCTGCAGTCAACACACAGCACCCACCAACACACCCACACCTGCACCCACTCCCCACCACCACACCCACGCCCCACACACCCAAGCCCACCCACCCTCTCAAATCTGCCGTCACCACACACCACACACCCACACACCACCACACATCATCACATTGGAACACACACTCACACACACACGCAATCACACACCATCTCTGACTTCATTCAACACACACCCACAGCACACACACCACACACACCCACATGCACACACACATCTCACTACAGCACACCTCAGGGTCGCACTTATAAGAATAAAACTGCTCTGATGCAAAGCGTCCGCTGGCCGCTTCTGAAAACCCCTTCCCTAATTAGGCACGAGAAACACTCACACCAAGGCACTCACACATGAGCACACACAGGATGCACATCCTCGTGCTCTGTCTTGCCGTCAACACAACACACACCCCACACAGAGCACCATGCACACAATCACACCACACACAGGGCAGCTCTGTATCAGAAGAACCTACAGACGCTGGCGGCTTGCTGGTGCCGCTTCTGAACCCCTTTCTGGATCAGGCGAGGGGGATGCAACAAAGAAAAAGATAGCAAAAGCACCCAAGGTTGTGGAGGAGCTTCCCCCTGGCTGCCGCTCCTTCAAGGTGCGTGCTAGGTGTTGGTGGTGGTGGTGGTGGTAGTGGTGGGTGGGTGGTGGTGGGGGAGATACAACATATAAAAAGATAGCAAAAGCACCCATGTTGTGGAGGAGCTTCCCCCGGGTGCCGATCCTCAAGGTGTGTCTAGTGGTGGGGTGTGGTGTGTGTGTGTGGTGGGAGGGGGGGGGGTGGGGGGGGGGGGGGGGGGGGTGGGGGGGGGGGGTGGGTCAACAAGAAAAAGAAAACCAGGGGCCCAAGGTTTGTGTTCGTAGCATTTTCCTCCCTGTCTGTTAGCTCCTTCTCAATGGTGCGTGCTTGTGTTGGTGTGCTGTGCATGCTGTGTTCGAGGGGGGGTGGTGGGGTCTGGGAGGCTGGGGGACAGACGAAACGAAATGAGGGGGGCCAAAAACAAATGTTTTTGGTGGAGCTTGACTCTGGCTGCTGCTGCTCCGTTATGGTGTATGCTTGGTTGTTGGGTGGGGGTGGTGTGTATGTGCGTGGGGTGGGTGGGGGGTGGGTGTGGTGGTGGGGGGAAACAAAGAAAAGAAAACAGGGTGCCAGGTTGTGTTTGGACATCTTCCGCCCCTGTCTGGCCGATCCTCAAGGTGTGTGCCGTGGTGTGTGGTGAGTTCGGTGTTGTGTCTTTTTGTGTTTGCTGTGTGTGGTGTGTGGTGTTTGTGTTTGTTGTGTGTGGGTTGTTGGTTTGGGGGGGGCCCCCGCCCCCTCCCCCCCGGGTGCCCCCGTTTGTGTTGGCGCTTCCCCCTTTTTGTATGGTTGTGCTAGTGGGGGGGGGAGGGGGGGGGGCGGCCAACAGAGAAAGGACTTAAAATGAGGGCACGAATCGGTTTTATTGGGTTTTTGTGGAGCCCGCTGGCTGTTCGCTCCGCAGGTGCGTGCTCCGTGGTGGCGGTGTGTGTGTGTTGGGGGGGGGGGGGGAGGTGGGGGTGTGGGGGGGGGATTTGCAACAAATAAAATAAACATATATATGATTTACACACACGCACAAAACTCCCATCCTGGTTGAGTCTAAGACCTAAATCCTGATTACCAGGCTAAGATGGAACTGTACAAAACTGAGAGGGCAGATGGGAAGAAACACACACACACACATGCTAACACACACACCTACACACATGCACACATACACACACACACACGCACACACACACATGCAAACACACACACACACAACACACGCACACACACAACACACGCACACACACACACCTACACACACACACACACACACACACACACACACACACACACACACACACACAAAAACCTACACACATGCACACACCTACACACACACACACACAACACAACCACACACCCACCACACCGACACACACCCACACAACACACACACACTGCAAACACAACACACACACCTCTGCTGCAACTACAGCACCCGCGCGTACACAGACACCACAGGCACACACAAACAACAAACACACCTAGCACAGACCACACTACACCACACACCACACACACACACACACTACACACAGCACACACACCTCACACCACACACACAACGCGTCACTCACACACACACACACTACACACACAACAGCACCACACACACACATGCAACACACACACACACCTGCACACCTACCACACACCGACACTCACACACCACCAACACACACACAAACACACCTACAACACACCACACATACACACACATGGATGCCACCACACAAGGACGCCACACAGCATACACATACCACCACCACAAAGAACGCCACACACACACGTCAGCACACACACAAACCCAATAAAACACCCTCACACTGGTTGCATGCCGTAGACCCTGAGTATGAGCCAAGATGGGAAACGTATAGTGCTGGATAGGCAGAGGGAAAGAAACCTCCCAGCCATCAAAGAACATCGCGACATACATTACAAACGGTGCTTTGGGGTGCTCTAGGTGTACCCGTGTGACTTCCGACCGAAGCTGCTGTACCAGACTGATGCTGCTGTACCAGTTGGGATTATGTACCTTAAGTGAGTTGGTTGGGGTTGGTCTGGTACTTTGGTGTGAGGTAGTGGTGGAGTGGGGGGTGGTATGGGGTTGTGCTCTGGGTGTGCGGGGTGGACTGGGCCGGAAGCGATTACCAGACTACGCTGGCTGCTGTTGGTATTATGTACCTCAGTGAGTTGGTGATGGTATGGTGTGTGTGGGTGATGGCTGTGTGGTGGGGGGAGGTTGTTTGTTTAATTGGGGTGGGTGTGTTTGTGTGGGGTGGGGTGTGTGGGGTGGGATGATTATCTGAAGCAGACTGGGTAAAAAGGGTAGAGATCTAAAAAGAGGGAGAGAAAGAAATGATAACCAGGGAAAAAAAAGAGTCGTAACGAATTAAAAAGAAGAAAGAAAAAAAGGAGACTAAAAAAAATAACAATTACAGAGAAGGAGGAGGAAAGGAAAGAGCAAGAGAAGACGAAAAGAAGAAGCGGGTGACGGCTCGTTATCACCCAAGGTGAGAAGAAGGAGCACAATGAAAAAGAACGTAAAAGAAAATACTCTCTTTAAGTAAGCCCGCTTGTTACAACCCGCCGGAAGCGCTGACCAAGACTGCTGCCTGCTGCCGTTTGGATTTGTTACCTCAGTGAGTGGTGGAGGGTGGGTGGGGTGGTTGTAGGGTGGTAAGTGGGGTGTGTGGGGGGGGCTGTGAGTAGGGGTGGAGTGGGGGGTGGGAGGTGTTCGGGTTGGTCTAGTGTGCCGGCTGGACTTGGGCGGAAGCGCTGACCAAGACTACTGCTGCTGACGATTTGGTTATGTAACTCAAGTGATTTGTTGGGGGTGGGGGTGGGGGGTAGTATGGGGTGTGAGGTAGGGGTGGAGTGGGGGGTGGGAGGTGTTAGGGGTCTAGGTGTGCCGGGTGGACTTGGGCCGGAAGCGCTGACCAAGACTGCTGCTGCTGCCGTTGGGATTATGTACCTCAAGTGAGTTGGTGGGGGTGGTTGTGGTGGTGTGTGTATGGTGGTGGTGTGGGTTATTGGTGTGTGTATGGTGTGGTTGTGGTGGGTGTGGAGGTGTGTGTGTGTGTGTGGGGGGGGGGGGGGGGGGGGGGGGGGGTGTGATTAGGGTCAAGGGTGGCTCGGTGGCTCCGACGGAAGCGCTGACCAAGACTGACGCTGCTGCTGTTGGGATTATGTTCCTCAAGTGAGTTGGTGGTGGTGGTGTGTGTGTGTGGGTTGTGGTGGGGAGGAGGTGTGTGTGTGTGGTTGGGGGTTGCAGTGGTGTGGTTGGTGTGGGAGTGTGTGGGTGTGTGGCGGGGTGGGGGGAGGAGATACCATGCTGCGTGCTGTTTATTAACTCTCATGTTTATAATGTCTCATTTTTATGATCTCTAATGTTTTTTATCTCTCATGCATGTAATGTGATACCTTTTATGATCTCTCATGCTGATGACCTCTCATGCATGTTATGTGATACCATTTATGACCTCTAATGCTGCTGACCTTGATATTTATGATCTTTCATTTGCATGATCTCTCATTTGTATGATCTCTCATTTGCATGATCTCTCATTTGCATGATCTCTCATTTGCATGATCTCTCATTTCTATGACCTCTCATGCTTGTTATGTGATACCATTTACGATTCCATGCGTATGATACCTCATGTTTATGATGGCTCATGTGTATGATCTCTCATTTGTATGATACCTCATGTTTATGATGGCTCATGTGTATGATCTCTCATTTGTATGATACCTCATGTTTATGATGGCTCATGTGTATGATCTCTCATTTTGTATGATCCAATCATGTTTATGAGGGCTCTCGTGTATGATTCTGCTCATTTGTATGATAGCATATGTTGTATGATGGAGCATGTGTATGATCTCTCATTTGTATGATACCTCATGTTTATGATGGCTCATGTGTATGATCTCTCATTTGTATGATACCTCATGTTTATGATGGCTCATGTGTATAATCTCTCATTTGTATGATACCTCATGTTTATGATGGCTCATGTGTATGACCTCTCATGTGTATGATACCTCATGTTTATGATGGCTCATGTGTATGATCTCTCATGCATGATATGTGATACCATTTATGCTGTTTGCAGTCGTCTTGCTTATGTGGCTAAAAACACGCACACACGCAAACACACACACGCGCACACACACACACACACACACTCACACACACACACACTCACACACCCGACCGCCTCACACAAACAGTCACGGCGCACGACTCAACACACCACACCCGACACATGATACGCTAGACTGATGCTGTTTGCAGTCGGCTGGCTGGAAAGCCTGGAGCTGCTTACAAGGCATTGAAGGCACTAGAGGCAGAGGTGCGACTAGTGGCGAGGAAGCGGAGCGAGAGGGCTAGACGGCGATGTCTTGATGTGGGTGGGAGAGAGGTGAGAGTGGGCTACCGGGAGGACGTGTGCGGGGATTGGGTATAAGGGAATGGGTGGGTGGGTTGGAGGGGGAGAGAGGAGTGTGGAGGGGGTGACAAGGGGTTGGAGGGGGATGGACCGAGAGTGGACAAGGGGGTAAGTGGGTGGAGAGGGTGGACATGGGCGTGGCAAGGGGTTGGGGGGGGGGGGTTGGGTTCAACTATTGGGTGGGTGGGAAGGAGAGGGTGGATGGGTGGTGGTGGGTGGGATTTTTTTTAAAAACATTAAACGCCCCTACATATCAAACCCACAGCAAGAAGAAGCCTCACCCACCAGCATCGACCAGCTTAGTGAGGTCAACATGCTGGCTGCTCTTGCTGTGGATTTGATATTGTACGTTTGTTTAATGTATCCCACTACCACCCACCCATCCACCCCAGTCTTCATTCCTTCCACCCACCCACTATGGCCCCGCGCCCCCCCCTCTCTTCCCTCGCCATCTCAACGACTCCCCCCTATTGCCCCCGCCCCCTCTCCCCTCTCCCACCCACTAATCCCCCCCCACCCCCCCCACTCTCCTCCCCTCACCACCCACTCAGTCCCCCCACACCCGCCCCCCCCCCCCCCTCTCTCCCCTCCCCCACTCTTTCCGCCCCCCCCACCCCCCCCCCCCCCCCCCTCCCCTCCCACCCCTAGTCCCCCCCCCCCCCCCCCCCCTCCTCCCACCCACCCCAATATTTCCCCCCCCCCCCACCCCCCCTCATCCCCCTCCGCACCCCCTAGTCCCGCCCCCCGCACCGCCCCCCCCCCCCTCTCCCCTCCCACCCACTCTCCCCTCCCCCCCGCCCCACCCCCCCCCCCCCCCCTCCTCCCCCTCCCACCCACTAGTCCCACCCCCCATCGCACCCCCCCCCGCGCCCCTCCCACCCACTAGTTCTCCCGCCGTCACCACGAGTGCCCCCCCACCCCCACCCCCCACCCCGACCAGCCAACCCACGAGGCGCCCCCCCCCCCGCCCCCCCCCCCCCCCCCCCCCTCTCCCATCCCACCCACTAGTTCCCCCCCCCCCCCCCCCCCCCCCCGCATCCCCTCCCAACCCACGAGGCCCCCCCCCCCCCCCCCCCCCGCTCCCCCCGCGCCCCTCCCACCCACTTAGGGTCCGCCCCCCCCCTCTACCCGATCCCCACCACACTCCCCCCCCCCCCCCCCCCCCCCCCTCCGCCCCCTCCCACCGCCTATCCCCCCCCCCCCCCCCCCCCCCCGCTCCCTCCCACCCACTAGTTCCCCCCCCCCCCCCCCTCTCCCCGCCCCCACACATAGCCATCCCCCCCCCCCCCCCCCCCCCTCTCCTCCCCTCCCACCGCACTATTCCCCCCCCCCCCTCTCCCCTCCCCCCACCCCATAGCCCCCCCCCCCCCCCCCCCCTCTTCCCCTCCCACCCACTATCCCCATAAGGTGTACCACCTTCCCACGTCGTCCCGGCACCCCCTCGAAACTCCCCTCCTCACCCACTCTTCCCCTCCCCCCCCCCCCCCCCCCTAACTGCTCCCCCTGAGGAAGTAGGCCATGCTCCCCTAGTCCCCCCCCCTCCCCCCCACCCCCGCCTCTCCCTCACCACCCACTAGTCCACACCCCCCCCCCCAACCCCCCCCTCTCCACGCCCTCCCCCCACTCCGTCCCCCCGCCCTGCTTCGCCCCCCGCCCCCCCACCACTCGTGCCCATGCCAACCCCCCCACCCTCATCACCCTGCCCACCCCCACACCCCCTCATCCACCCCCAACCGCCCCCTCGATCCCCTCCCCCCCACTCATCCACCTGCTCTTGCTCTTGTTCTAGGTTGATCAAAGAAGTCAGAAAAAAGGAATATAAAATGAACTAAAGTTATGTAAACTAAAGCAAACTAAAGTAAACTGAGCTAAGCTAAGTTAAGCTAATCTCATCTAAAGCAAAGCAAAGCATACAAGCCATACCAACCCAAACCCTAGTTAAGGAGAAGCCTCAGCCACCGGGAACATCAAGATTAGTGAGGGCAACATGCTAGCTGTTCTTGCTCTTGTTCATGTTTCATCAAGATTAGTGAGGGCAACATGCTAGCTGTTCTTGCTCTTGTTCATGTTTCATCAAGATTAGTGAGGGCAACATGCTAGCTGTTCTTGCTCTTGTTCATGTTTCATCAAGATTAGTGAGGGCAACATGCTAGCTGTTCTTGCTCTTGTTCATGTTTCATCAAGATTAGTGAGGGCAACATGCTAGCTGTTCTTGCTCTTGTTCATGTTTCATCAAGATTAGTGAGGGCAACATGCTAGCTGTTCTTGCTCTTGTTCATGGTGTACACTCAAACATAGGAAAATGCAGAGCAAGGTACGCATAAATCATCAAAATAAAGCAAGTGAAGTGCACGGACTGAACTGAGCTAAGCTAAGCTAAGTTAAGCTAAGCTAAACCAAACCAAAACATACCAAACCAAACCCACCAGCATCATCAACACATGTTATTGTTTTTGTTTCATCAAACAAGTCGGTCACAAAGTATCGTATAAAATGTAGCTCAGTCAAAGAACTCTGCAAACTAAAGTAAAACTAAACTGAACTGAACTTATCTAAGCCAAGCTAAGCTAAACTTAAGCAAACCATACCAAACCCACCAGCATCATCAACAGCAGTGAGTTCAACATTTCATTAAGCTATGCTAAACCAAACCAAACTCATAACATATTTGGGGGCCATACCGTACCTATACCATCCCCAGACCATACCAAACATAACCATACGCATAGCCATACCCGACTATTCACATACCATAAGGACCCCATAAACCCACCATACCAGACATACCATACCATACCATACTATACCATACCATACCATACCATACCAAACCATACCATACCATACCAAACCATACCATACCATACCATACCATACCATACCAAACCATACCATACCAAACCATACCATACCATACCAAACCATACCATACCATACCATACCATACCATTCCAAACCATACCATACCATACCATACCATACCATACCATACCATACCAAACCCACCAGCATCATCAACAGCAGCAGTGAGTTTAATATTCGGTTTAATATCATGATGGATGTCATTGCTCTTGTTTTTGTTTTATCAAACAAGTCGGAACAAAGGAATATAAAATGAGCTAAAGTAAAGTAAAGGAAAGTAAAGTAAACTGAACTTGTCTAAGCTAAGCTAAAGCAAAGCAAAGCAAAGCAAAGCAAAGCAAGCCCACCAGCATCATCAACAGCCGTTAGTTCAACATTCGGTTTAATATTATGATGGATGTCATTGCTTTGTGGTTTTTTTGCTTTGTGGGTGCTTTTTCTTTTTGTTTAAAGCACAGAGTCTCACACACCCTCGCGGTGTCAAGTAGACTTTAACATGTAATGTAATGTAATTGCTCTTGTTTTTGTTTCATCAAACAAGTCGGAACAAAGGAATATAAAATGAGCTATAGTAAAGGAAACTAAAGCAAACTAAAGTAAACTGAACTGAACTTATCTAAGCCAAGCCAAGCTAAGCTAAACTGAACTGAACTTATCTAAGCCAAGCCAAGCTAAGCTAAACTGAACTGAACTTATCTAAGCCAAGCCAAGCTAAGCTAAACTGAACTGAACTTATCTAAGCCAAGCCAAGCTAAGCTAAACTGAACTGAACTTATCTAAGCCAAGCCAAGCTAAGCTAAACTGAACTGAACTTATCTAAGCCAAGCCAAGCTAAGCTAAACTGAACTTATCTAAGCTAAGCTAAACCAAAGCAAAGCAAACCATACCAAGCCAAACCTGCATAAATGAGAAGCCTCAGCCAGACCAAGCCAAGCCAAACCATACCTCATCCAAACCAAACCAAGCCAAAACATAAGCAAAGCCAAACCTGCATAAATGAGGAGCCTCAGCCAAACCAAGCCAAGCCAAGCCAAACCATACCAAATCAAAACAAACCATACCAAGCCAAACCTGCATAAATGAGGAGCCTCAGCCAAACCAAGCCAAGCCAAGCCAAACCATACCAAATCAAAACAAACCATACCAAGCCAAACCTGCATAAATGAGGAGCCTCAGCCAAGCCAAGCCAAGCCAAACCATACCAAATCAAACAAACCATACCAAGCCAAACCTGCATAAATGAGGAGCCTCAGCCAGCAGGGGAGGGGGCATGGGGGAAGGACGGGCTACACGCTTGTGTTCCGGTGGAGGCACTGTGTGAGGTAAAGAATTAAAACAGTATTTCTATCCATAGTGCATAAATGAGGAGCCTCAGCCAGCCAAACCAAGCCAAGCCTAACCATACCAAGCCTCAGCCAGCCAAACCAAGCCAAGCCTTACCATACCAAGCCTCAGCCAGCCAAACCAAGCCAAGCCTAACCATACCAAGCCTCAGCCAGCATCAGGAGTAGTGAGCTCAACATTTTGTGTTCATATAATCATGGATGTTCTTGGTCCTGTTCTTGTTTCATCAAACAAGTCGGAACAAAAAATATAAAATGAATATAAAGTAAACTAAAGTAAACTGAACTGAACTGAACTAAGCTAAGCTAAGCTAAACCAAAGCAAACCAAACCAAGCCAAACCCACAGGAAGAAGAAGCCTCACCCACCAGCATCATCAAGATTAGTGAGTTCAACATTCTGGATAATAATCTGGATGAGATTGAATCCAAGTTCAACTTGTTCTTCATTGTGCTACATATAAAATGCATAAACGCATGTTAAATGCTTCATATAAAAGGCATAGTAACCAAACAGAACTAAATTGTACCATACTGAATTAAAACTATTCAAACAAAAGTAAAATGTACCATACTGAATTAAAACTATTCAACCATACACATATACAATGCATAGATGATGCCCCACAGAACATGCATAACATGCATACAATTCTCTACATAAAATGCATACAAGATGCTCCATAGAACATGCATATAATTCTCCATTTAAAATGCTTGAAATGCATCAACCCAAATAAAATTCTCCATGTAAAACCAAACCAAACCATGTAATCCCAAACCAACCCAAACATTTAAACCCAAACCAAACCATAGAAACCCAAACCAAACTAAAATGTACCATGCGGAACCAAGCAAAAATAAAACAAATTTAAAATATAGAAAGGAGTAGCCTCCTCCATCACCAAGAGTAGCAAGATCAGACGATGATATGATGATATGATGATGATATTGATAATGTACCATACTGAACCAAACAAAATAAAACTAAACTAAAATATACCATGCTGAAATGAAAAACAAGTAGGACGGGGAAGCCTCGTCCACCATCAAGAGTCGCAAGATCAACCTTCTAGGTGATGATCTTGATACGATGGAATCCAAGTTCCACTTGTTCTTGATTTGGCTCCATATCAATTGCATGAAATGCATAAACGCATATAAATGGTCCATATAAAATGCATGAAATGCATAAACGCATATAAATGGTCCATATAGAATGCATGAAATGCATACACGCATATAAATGGTCCATATAAAATGCATGAAATGCATAAACACATATAAAAAGGTCCACATGAAATGCATAAACGCATATAAATGGTCCACATGAAATGCATAGAAATGCATAAACGCACATAAATTGTCCACATGAAATGCATAGAAACCAAACCAAACTGAAATGTACTATATACTGAACCAAAACAATTCAAACAAAACTAAAATATAGGAAGGAGAAGCCTCGTCCACCACCAACAGTAGCAAGATCGACATTCTAGATGATGATATGGATAAGATTGAATTCAAGTTCCCCTTGTGATTGATTTGCTCCATATTAAATGCATGAATTGCATAAACGCATATAAAATGCTCCACATAAAATGCATAGAAACCAAACCAAACTTAAATGTACCATGCTGAACCAAAACAATTCAAACAAAACTAAAACAATATATACATAGGAAAGAGAAGCCTCGTCCACCACCAACAGTAGCAAGATCGACATTCTAGATGATGATATGGATAAGACTGAATTCAAGTTCTCCTTGTGATTGATTTTGCTCCATATAATTTGCATGAAATGCATAAACGCATATAAAATGCTCCACATAAAATGCATAGAAACCAAACCAAACGTAAATGTACCATGCTGAACCAAAACAATTCAAAATATATACATAGGAAGGAGAAGCCTTGTCCACCACCAACAGTAGCAAGATCAGCATTTTGGATGATGATATGGATAAGATTGAATCCAAGCTGTTTCCCTCAACTGATGCTAACCCTGTAACCGGACAAACTGCATTGACTGGTGATGAAGAGGAGGCGGCGTCAGGTGAGATGCGCCCGTATATGTGTGTGGCTATATGTGTGTGTGAGCGTGCGTGCCTGTGCGTGTGCGTGTAAAGTGCAGTGCATTAATACATGTAGCATTCCTCTACTGATGCTGACCATGTAACCAGTAAAACTGGATTGACTGGTGATGAAGAGGAGGCGGCGTCAGGTGAGATACACCGCTATGTGTGTGTGTGTGTGTGTGCGTGTGAGAGAGTGTGTGTGTGTGTATAAAGTGCACCAAGACATGTAGCATCCCGCTACTTATGCTGACCCTGTAACCGGCCAAACTGCATCAAGAATGATGAAGAGGAGGTGGCACCAGGTGAGATGCACTGCTATACGTGTGTGTGTGTGTGTGTGCGTGTGTGTGTATGTGTGTGTGTGTGTTTTTGTGCGTGTAAAGTGCATCAATACATGTAGCATCCCTCTACTGATGCTGACCATGTAACCGGTCAAACTGCATCGACCGGCGGCGAAGAGGAGGCGGCGTCAGGTGAGATACACCGCTATGTGTACATAGTGTGACTATGTGTGTGTGTGCGTGTACGTGTAAAGTGCACTAAGACATGTAGCATCCCGCTACTGATGCTGACCCTGTAACTGGTCAAAGTGGATCAAGAATGATGAAGAGGAGGTAGCATCAGGTGAGATGCACTAGTATATGTGTGTGTAGTGTGACTATGTGTGTAGGTGCATGTGTGCAAGTGTGTGTGTATATGTGTGTGTATGTGTGCATGTATGTGAGGTGTCAGGTGAGATGCACTAGTATATGTGGGTGGGTGCACGTGTGCAAGTGTGTGTGTATATGTGTGTGTGCGGGTGGGTGGGTGTATGTATGTGAGGTGTCAGGTGAGATGCACCTGTATGTTTGTGTACATAGTGTGACCATGATGATGATGATGATGATGATGGTGGTGATGATGATGATGATGATGGTGGTGGTGATGGTGATGATGATGGTGGTGGTGATGGTGATGATGATGGTGGTGGTGATGGTGATGGTGATGATGGTGGTGATGATGGTGACGGTGGTGATGGTGATGGTGGTGATGATGATGATGGTGGCGGTGATGGTGATGGTGATGATGGTGGTGATGGTGATGGTGATGGTGATGATGATGGTGATGGTGATGATGGTGATGGTGGTGATGGTGATGGTGGTGATGATGATGGTGGTGATGATGATGGTGGTGGTGGTGGTGAGGGTGATGTGGATGGTGATGATGATGATGATTGTGGTGGTGATGATGATGATGATGTGATGATGATGATGATGATGATGATGATGATGATGACGATGGTGGTGGTGGTGGTGATGATGATGATGGTGGTGGTGATGATGGTGGTGGTGATGGTACTGATGATGGTGATGATGATGATGATGATGATGATGATGATGAAGATGATGATGATGATGATGATGACGATGTTCGTGGTGGTAATGGTGATGATGATGGTGGTGGTGATGATGCGGTTCATGGTTGTGGTGATTATGATGGTGGTGGTGGTGGTGATGATGATGATGGTGATGGTGGTGGTGATGATGTTGGTGGTGGTGATAATGATGTTGGTGGTGGTGATGATGATGATGATGACGATGGTGGTGGTGGTGATGATGATTGTGGTGATGATGATGGTGGTGGTGATGGCAATGATGATGATGATGATGATGATGATGATGATGCCCATGAGAAGGGGTTGGCAAAGATGTATGTATTTGAATACCAATACAAATGTGAAATTCCTGATGCTTATGATGGTGGTGATGATGATGCCCAAGAGAATGGGTGGCAAAACATTGTGTATTTGAATGCCATTACAAATGTGAATTTCCTGATGCAGATGATGGGGATGATGATTATGATGGTGATGGTGCAGCTGCTGATTTTTATAACGGTGATGTGGCTGCCCAGGACAAGCGTTTGGGGAAGATGTATGTATTTGAATGCCATTACAAATGTGAATTTGTGATGCAGATGATGGGGATGATGATGGTGATGAAGCTGCCCACGAAAAGCGATTGGCAAAGCTGAAGAAGGAAAAGGAGGTTGAAGAGGAAACAGCACACAAGTGAGTATAGGTATATTATTTTTACGTGGTGTACACTTAAATGCGTGGAGTGTATGTTACAGGAATATAGTCAAAATGTGGCTAAGTCAATAGATTTAGAGTTGAGATTTGTTTTTCGATTATTTTTTGTTTTTTATTTCCTATTTTAAAATGTTGAAGTCAATTGATTTGAAGTTGAGATTTGTTTACAAATGTTTTATTTTTCTTTTTTCAATTTATATTTTTTGTAAGTCGATTGATTTAAAGGTAAGAAGCGGATGTCAAAGCTTTAAAGGAAACGGAGGCCAAAATGGAAACAACACACAAGTGAGTATAGGTATATTATTTTTACGTGGTGTACACTTAAATGTGTGTAGTGTATATTACAGGAATATAGTTCAAATGTGTATAAGTCAATCGATTTGAAGTTCATATTTGTTTCTCCATTACTTATATTTCATATTCCCAATTTTCCAATTTTGAAGTCAATCGATTTGAAGTTTGTATTTGTTTTCGATTATTTATATTTTATATTCCCAATTTTCCAATTTTGAAGTCAATTGATTTGAAGTATATATTCGTTTTCGATTATTTTTATTTGAAGTCGATTAATTTGAAGTTTAGAAGCGGTTGGCGAAGCTGAACAAGGGAAAGGAGGTCGAAGAGGAAAACAGCACACAAGTGAGCCTGTGTTTAACAACCATTTTATTTGTTTTAGGATGTAGAGGTGTGCGCACAAATTAATTTAAATTAAATTTATAGAGACTGCGTTTATGTGTATAATACTTTCATAAGCACAGCACGCAAGTGAGTCTATCTTTTTACTGTGTTAAACAATCATTGCATTTGTTGGGAGGGTTATAAAGGTATGTGCACAGGACAGAGAGATTACATGTATTTGTATAATTATTTCATATCAACAGCGCACAAGTTGGTCTGTCTTTTTATTGTTTTTAACAATCATTTTATGTGTTGGGGGGTTATAAAGGTATGTGCACAGGACAGAGAGATTACATGTATTTGTATAATTATTTCATATCAACAGCACACAAGTTGGTCTATCTTTTTATTGTTTTTAACAATCATTGCATTTGTTGGGGGGTTATAAAGGTATGTGCACAGGATAGAGAGGTTACGTTTATATGTATAATTATTTCATATCAACAGCACACAAGTTGGTCTGTATTTTTATTGTTTTTAACAATCATTGCATTTGTTGGGGGGTAATAAAGGTATGTGCACAGGACAGAGAGATTACATGTATTTGTATAATTATTTTATATCAACAGCACACAAGTTGGTCTATCTTTTTATTGTGTTTACTATCATTGCATTTGTTTTAGGGATATAAAGGTATGCAAAAATATTCCTCCAGGTTGGCCTTGGAAGCGTAGGCCAAGGCCAAAGGGTTTAGCAAGCTATAGACACACACAGACACACACCCAAACCAAATCAGACCAAGCCAAACCAAACCAAATCAGACAAAGCCAAATCAAACCAAACGAAACCAAACCCCTCTACTCACACACACTCAAAAAATGCCTTATCATTTGGCATTTTTTCACACACACAGAACAATGCCAAATCCTTTGGCAAGCTGTAGGCGCACACACACAAAGCCACCCAAACCAAACCAGATCAAAGCAAACCAAAGCAAACCAAACCAAATCAGGTACAAGCCAGATCAAGCCAAACCAAACCAAACCAAATCAGGTACAAACCAGATCAAGCCAAACCAAACCAAATCAGGTACAAACCAGATCAAGCCAAACCAAACCAAATCAGGTACAAACCAGATCAAGCCAAACCAAACCAAATCAGACCAGGCAAGGCAAGGCAAGGCCCCTTTACTCACACACTTAAAACAAATATCACCCACCAGGTTGGCCTTAGAAGGGTTTGGCAAAGGGTTTGGCAAGCTGTAGCTGTACACACACACACACACACACACACACACACACACATAAACACACACACACACACAAATCAAATCAGACCAAGCCAAACCAAATCAGGCCAATCCAAACCAAACCCCTGTACTCACACACACAAAACTTATATCTCCAGGTTGGCCTTAGAAGCGGAGGCCAAGGCCAAAGGGTTTGGCAAGTTGTATGCGAGCCTGGGAGGAGGGAAGGAAGGGCTACGCGCTTGTGTGGCGGTGGAAGCACTGTGCGAGGTAAAATCTGTGGGTGGGTGGGTGGGTAAGAGTGGGTGGGTGGGTCCGGGGGGGGGGGGGGGGGGGGGGGGGGAGGGAAGGGCTACGCGCTTGTGTTGCGGTCGAGGCACTGTGCGAGGTAAAATGGGTGGGTGGGTGGGTAAGAGTGGGGGAGAGGGGGGGGGGGGGGGGGGGGGGAAGGGCTACGCGCTTGTGTTGCGGTCGAGGCACTGTGCGATTTCAACAATTAAACAAGTATTGCTATCCATTGTGCATCTGTTGGGTGGGGTTGTGTGTTTGGTGTGTGTGATGTGTGTGTGTGTGGGGTGGGGTGGGGTGGGGGGGGGGGGGGGATGGGGGTCGGGAAGGGCTACGCGCTTGTGTTGCGGTGGAGGCACTGTGTGAGGTGAACAATTGTTTTGCTATCCATGGTGCTTGGGTGGGGGGGTGGGGGGGGGGGTTGTTTGTGTGGTGGGTAGGAATGGGGGGTGTGGGGGGTGGGGGGTGGTTCGTGTGTTTGTGTGGGTGGGTGTGGGGCACTGTGGTTGGTGAGGCCACGCAACATTTATATTTCAACTTCAACTATTAATATTTAAATTCAAACAATTTATATGTAATTTTAAACTGCTCACGACACCACTGTGGTTGGTATGGGCCACGCAACATTTAAATTTAAATTTAATATATTTATATTTAAATTCAAACAATTTATATTTAAATTCAAACTGCTCACGACACCACTGTGGTTGGTATGGGCCACGCAACATTTAAATTTCAATGTAATATATTTATATTTAAATTCAAATTATTTAAATCTGCTCATGACACCACTGTGGTTGGCATGGGCCACACAACATTTATATTTAGATTCAAACTCACATTTACACTCAAATTCAAATTGCCCTCGGAAAACATGCAGGTGAGAGCCTTCAAATTCAATCTCACATTTCAACTCGAATTCAAATGTGGCCTAGGAAAACATGCAGGTCAGCACCATTGGCAAGCTACTCTTTGCCTTCATCTGCCCCCTATGTTCATATTCAAACTTTGTATATTTAAATTTAAATGTATGCAGTTAAGCGCCATTGACAAGCTACTCTCTGCCTTCATCTGCCCCCTCCAAGGCAACAACATATCAGATTTAAACTCAAATTCAAATTTGACCTTGAAAATCACGCAGGTGAGCGCAGTGAGCGCTAATAATTTCAAACTCAAATTTAAACTCAAATTCAAATGTGCCCTTGGAAATCATGCAGGTTGGCGCTATTGACAAGCTACTCTCTGCCTTCACCTGCCCCCTCCAAGGCAACAACATATGTAATTTAAACTCAAATTTAAACTCAAATTTAAAATCAAATTTATGCAGGTTAGTGCCATTGACAAGCTACTTTTCTTCCTTCATCTGCCCCCTCCAAACAAGGCAAGGCAACAACATATATAATTTAAACTCAAATTTACACTCGAATTTAAACTAAAATTTAAACTCATGCTGAAAAACAAATTTATGCAGGTTAGTGCCATTGACAAGCTACTTTCTTCCTTCATCTGCCCCCTCCAAGGCAACAACATATATAATTTAAAATCAAATTTAAACTCAAATGTAAAATCAAATTTATGCAGGTTAGTGCCATTGACAAGCTACTCTCTTCCTTCATCTGCCCCCTCCAAGGGGACAACATATCGACCACGGTTGGTGGCAAGAGCCGCGTCCACGCCTCACTCAACATCAACACTGAGACGGGGAGGTTGTCATGTCGCCGACCTAACATGCAGAACCAACCTGCCCTGGAGAAGGATCGCTACAAGGTGGGATGCGGACAAGGGTTAGCGGATGCGCTGCAATGAGTGCAGTGAGAGGGGAGGGAGACCGGAGGAGGGGGCGGGGGGGGGGGGGGGGGGGGGAGGAGGTGGAGGGAGAAAGGAGGGGGCGGAGGGGGGAGGGGGGGGATGGAGGGAGGGGGGGGGGTGGAGGGCGTTGTGCGTCAGCTGCCTGGCTTCAACCAGAACACTGAGAAGGTAGATCCCCTTTGCTTCCCCACCCTCTTCTGGTTGTGTGTGCTCGACCTAACATGCAGAACCCACCCTCGCCCTGGAGAAGGATCGCTACAAGGTAAGATGTGAACTAGGGTTTGTTGGGATGGATAGGTGGAGTGGTGGGTGGAAATGGATGCATGGGTTGTGATGTGTGGGGGGAGGGCGTTGTGGTCGGATGCCTTGCTCAACATCAACACGGAGACGGGGAGGTTGTCGTGTCGTCGACCTAACATGCAGAACCAACCCGCCCTGGAGAAGGATCGATACAAGGTAAGATGTGAACAAGGGTTTGTTGGGATGGATGGGAGTATGGGTGGGTGGAAATGGATGCATGGGGTGTGATGTAGGGGGGGAGGGCGTTGTGGTCGGATGCCTTGCTCAACATCAACACGGAGACGGGGAGGTTGTCGTGTCGTCGACCTAACATGCAGAACCAACCCTGCCCTGGAGAAGGATCGATACAAGGTGGGGATGCAGACAAGCATTAGGGATAGCTGCATGAATTGAAGGGGGGGAGGGAGGGGGGGGGGGGGGGGGGGGGGCAAGTGAAGGGGGGGGGGGGGGGGCGGGGGGGGAGGGGGGGAGGGGGGGTATGGAGGGGGGGGGGGGGGGGGGGGGGGGGGGGGGGGCCCGGGCGTTGTGGTCAGCTGCCTGGCTCAACAGAACACTGAGACGGAGAGGTTGTTGTGTGCTCGACCTAACATGCAGAACCAACCTGCCCTGGAGAAGGATCGATACAAGGTAAGATGTGAACTAGGGTTTGTTGGGATGGATGGGAGGATGGGTGGGGTGGTGGGTGGAAATGGATGGATGGTGTGAGATGCCTGTCCTGAAGAAGGATAGCTAGAAGGTGGGATGTGAACTAGGGTTTGCAGGGATGCATGGATGAATGGATGGGTGGATTTGTGGGTGGGTGGATTTGTGGAGTGGTGAGTGGGTGGAAATGGATGGATGGAGTGGGATGCCTGCCCTGGAGAAGGATCGATACAAGGTGAGATGTGAACAAGGGTTTGGGATATCTGAATGAGTGAAGGGGGGGGGGGGGGGGGGGGGGGGGGGGGGGGGGGGGGGGGGGGGGGGGCGGGGCGCGGTGTGGTAAGATTGAACTCGATTTGTATGGATGGATGGATGCATGGATGGGTGAGGGGATAGGTGGAGAGAGGAGAGATGGAGGGAGGAGGTGGGAGGATGGATGGATGGATGGAGGGTTGTTTGGTTGGTTGGTTGGTTTGCAGGTGTGGCAGATCACGGCCAACTGAAGCTCTGCACCTAAGCCAACCGTACCGCACCCACACGGACCAACCCACCACCACCCACCACAGCCATTACCACAAACCTCCATCAAACCCCACAATAGTTTCGCTCCCCCAAACCACCAACCACCCACACCAACAACCAACCCATTACCACACATGCACTCACTCAAACTGACCTTAGTGGTGCAGACTACAGACAAACTAGAGCTTGCGCATATAGATCACATAGAAGCATGCACCCAATTCCACCACACCCACCATACACCCTCCAACCCACCACCACACCTTTTTGCTCCCTCCCACCAACCCCACCCACAACACCTTAGGTTACGCAAGCTTGCAGGCCAACACGGATGCGAACAAGACCTTAGTGGGGGTTGTCAGGCCGACTACCTCTCGGTCGCTCCTCAAGCTTCGCATTCTAGCTAACATAGCGACATGCAAGTCGATGCTTGAGGCGTTCACACCCACACCCACACCCACACCCACCCATCACCTACCACCCACCACCCCACAACCGTAGGTACGAAAAGCCTTCAAGGCCAACACGGATGCGAACAAGACCTTAGTGGTGGCGGACTACGGTCAACTAGAGCTTCGCATCCTAGCTCACATAGCGGCATGCAAGTCGATACTTGAGGCGTTCACACCCACACCCACACCCACACCCACACCCACCCACCACCACCACCCACCACCCACAACCGTAGGTACGAAAAGCCTTCAAGGCCGACACAGATGCGAACAAGACCTTAGTAGTGGCGGATTACGGCCAACTCGAGCTGCGCATCCTAGCTCACATAGCGGCGTGCAAATCCATGCTTGAGGCGTTCACATTGGGTGGTGACTTCCACTCACGGACAGCCTACGGCATGTATGACTACATCAAAGACGCTGTGCGGGATGGTGAGTTGAATTTTAATTTGAATTCGTACGGCATGTATGACTACATTAAAGACGCTGTGTGGGATGGTGAGGCACTGAGGCATGATTTGAATTTTAATTTGAATTGTATGGCATGTATGACTACATCAAAGACGCTGTGCGGGATGGTGAGGCATGATTTTAATTTGAATATGAATTTGAATTTATATGGCCTGTTTAAATACATCAAAGACGCTGTGCGGGATGGTGAGGCATTATTTGAATTTGAATTTGAATTAACACCAAATACCACCCATTTTCTATCAAACTGAACCACCCACCCTCTGCTAACCACCAACCACCAACATGTGTGTGACTGCTACCTTGAGTGGGAGGGTATAAGAGAAACCAACCACCAACAACCAGCCAACAACAACAACCAACTGCCAACCAACAGCAACCACCACCAACCACCACCAACAGCCTACCACTAACCAACAACAATCAACAAACCACCTACCACCACCAACCGACAACCTACAACCAACCACAAACAACTAACAACCAAACACTAACTAGCAACAACCAACAACAAACCCCCTGCCGCCAACAACCAACAACCAACCACCAATAATCAACAACTAACAACCAACAACCAACCACCAACAACCATCTACCAACAAACAACAACTGACCCCCTACCACCAACAAACAACAACCAACCAACACGAACAAGCAACACCAACCAACCACCAAGAAGCAACCCACCAACACCAACCGACAACCAGCAACCAACAATCAACAACACTGTGTAAGTGAATGCTACCTGGAGTGGGAGGGTACAGGAGAAACTGACTAACAACCAACCAACCACCTACCACCACCAACCAACAATCAACAACACTGTGTCAGTGAATGCTACCTGGAGTGGGAGGGTACAGGAGAAACCGACGAACAACCACTAACAAGCAACCAACCACCACCAACCAACAATCAACAACACTGTGTAAGTGAATGCTACCTGGAGTGGGAGGGTACAGGAGAAACCAACTAACAACCAAACAACCACCTACCACCACCAACCAACAATCAACAACACTGTGCAAGTGAATGCTACCTGGAGTGGGAGGGTACAGGAGAAACCGACGAACGTCCACTAACAACCAACCAACCACCACCAACCAACCAACACTGTGTAGGGGAATGCTACCTGGAGTGGGAGGGTACAGGAGAGCCTGACAACCAACAACCAACAACCAACCAACCAACAACCAACCAACCCACCAACACTGTGTAGGGGAATGATACATGAGGGGGAGGGCTACAGGAGTCAAACCAACAACCACATCAACAACCAACACCACCAACAAACAACTAAACCACCAACCAACCACACAACACTGTGTAGGGGAATGCTACTGGAGTGGAGGGTTCAGGAGAAACCAAACCCAACACCCAACACAAAACAACAATCAACCAACAAAACACCAACCAAAACCTAAAACACACAAACTAAAAAACCCAACAAACTATTCCATTAAAACTGTGCGGGGTGTGATTCCTCGGAGGAAAACCAAACAAACCAACCATAACCGAGCAACCCACCCAACCAACAACCAACAAACAACAAAACAACAACAACAGGCAACAACCAACAAACCAACAAAACCAACCAACTGTGTAGGTGAATGCTACCTGGCGTTGGAGGGTCAGGCGAGCCTGACAAGCATGTGGTGAAGGGAACAAGTATGCAGTAGAGAAGAAAGGTAGGTGTGTTGTGTGGGGGGGGGCGCGGTTCCTGGGGCTCTTCTTGGGTACGCGGGGTGCGCGGGGGGCGGTTGGGGGCGGCCCGGCGGGTCGGGCGGTAGCGCTAGAGGTCTGGCGAGGGGTTCTGTGGGGGGGGGGTCGCGGGTGGGGGGGGGCCTGTTAAGCGCGGGGCTATGGGGGGGGGGGGGGGGCGGGTGCGGTTCGGGGGGTTGGGCGGGGGGCGGGGGGGGGGGGGTGGGGGGGGGGGGGGGCGGGGGGGGGGGGAGAGGTGGGGGGATGTATCACCATTTATCCATTACTTATTCATGATTATCCATTTATAATCATATTTATTCATGATTATTCAACATTATTCATTATTTTGCCATATTATTCATTTTTCCGATTAAATCACCATTTGTATTATTCACCATTTATTCATGTATCATAACATTTATTCATTTAGTATTCACCCATCGTACTGGCCATCTTAATCATCATTTTCATGAATGATGATATTTATCCAATAGGGTATCCCCCTCCCCCCCCCCCCCCCCCCTTAGATATGTACCGTATTATTAGGGTTATTATTAGGGATATTATTATTATTATTATTAGGGATATTATTAGGTACCGTATTATTAGGGTTATTATTAGGGTTATTATTAGGGTTATTATTATTATTATGATTAGGGATATTATTAGTACCCGTCTTTACTTAAGGGATTATTCTTAGGTTATATTATTATATTAGGGAATTATGAGGGTTAATAGGGCGATATTATTATTATTATTATTAGGGATATTATTATTATTATTATATTATTATTATTATTATTATTATTATTATTATTAGGGATATTATTAGGGATATTATTAGGTACCGTATTATTAGGGTACATATATAACGGTAATGTGATATCAAATGATATAATGTCATTATACAATATCATATGATATCAAATGATGCAGGCACTCTGACTAGGCTACAGTTACCATTTATGTAATTATATGCAATATCATATGATGCAATTTGTATGATATCATATGATGTCATACTCGCCTAGTGTCAAATTCATATGATATGCCGGTCCCTTCGTATTATAGATTTTATATATGATAAATGATTATATTATATTCCCCCTTCTATATATACCAGCTTATATATATTATATATGATATCTAATATATGATATATATTATATTCCCCCTTCTAGATATACCAGATTATTTATATGATATACCGGTAATATATATATTATATTCCCCCTTCTATATCTACCATATTAAATATTTTATATATGATATATGATATATATTATATTCCCCCTTCTATATATACCAGCTTATATATATCATATATGATATCTAATATATGATATATATTATATTCCCCCTTCTAGATATACCAGCTTATATATATTATATATGATATCTAATATATGATATATATTATATTCCCCTTCTAGCGTTACCAGATATATATATTATATAGAATATACTAATATATGATATATATATATTCCCCCTTCTAAGTATCCCAGATATTTACTTATGCTATACCCGTCTGCTCTCAAAAATTTAACGGTTAAATTGACGGACGCAACCGTCAATCGTGGCCCGTACACGTACGAGTATATACGAAACGAAAAAACGTCCAAATCGTATTTTTGCGGATATTAGGTGCATCACTAGAATGACATATCTGAATGCTCAGGGGGCCGCCAAAACCAACATTTTTAGTGATACGAGACATCCCGGGGACCTCATCATCTGCTCTGCATATTCAGATGCCTCATCCGACCAAAAATAACGAGTTTGGGAGCACAGACCATGTGGCCATCTTTAACCCACTCTTCCTTGCTCCAATGTTTGATTAGGACACACTGAGTGATTGAGGATGAGGTCCGCCTTGGCCCTTTTCTAGATCCTGAGCAAACACATGAACATACATTATGCTTATGCTTATGAAATTAACTGCGACAATAGATGATTTCGGGTTAATGGGAACGATTGCATGTCTCATTCTAGTTATTCAATGAGACCGTTGTTAGTGGTATGCTTGGAAATAGATGGGATCATTGCAACTATTATATGTACACTCTTGCAGGTCTAGAACAGTGTACCCTAATATTTTACCATGACCATTGAACAGTTGTTGTGTAAATGATTAAGTAAAACGTTCAGTTGCAAAATGGGATTTTCATAAAATGGAAAACGTCAAATGTAACGTCAATTTATATTCTATTAAAAAAAAACGTCAATGTTACACAGTCAATTTATAATAAAAAAAAAAACAAAAGCCGTCAAATTTTGCAACCGTTAAATTTTGAGAGCAGTACGGTAATATATATATTATATTCCCCCTTCTATATATACCAGATTATATATATGATATATGATATAATATATATTCCCCCTTCTATATATACCATATTATATATATTATACATGATATATGATATATATTATATTCCCCCTTCTATATATACCATATTATATATATTATACATGATATATGATATATATTATATTCCCCCTTCTATATATACCATATTATATATATTATTAATAAGATATTATTTCCCCCTTCTTCTTATGTATTAAGATATTCACTCAAGATTTTACTTCCCCCTCCTTCTTATCTACCAAGGTATTCTCTCAAGATATTATTTCCCCCTTCCTCATACAGGCTAAGATTCAAAACTTCTCAATTGCCTACGGCAAGACGGCCCATGGTCTGGCTAAGGACCTTCTGTATATGATGTGTATTATATTATATTATATTATATTATATTATATTATATTATATTATGTTATATTATATTATATTATACTAGTACGGTAGCCCGTGTGGCCGGTGGCCACCCCCCACCCAGGCCATGGGTCCTAGTCTGTCTGGGTACATAACGGGTAACGCCTCCTGGTATGCCCCCCCTCCCCCCACCCCCTCTCCCTTACAACAGTCAAGAATCAGCCATTCTCAGCCCTTTGCTCAACGCTCCCATGGCCTCTCCCCCCAAAACCCACACCCACACTTCTTCTACCTACCCTATTCCCATTCTGCTCAGTGCTGTGGCCTCCCACCCTGTATACACAAATACCATCCCCCCCGTCCCCCCCATCTGACTTTCCCTACCCTCACCCACCCAATCACCACCGCACCTCTCTTCTCTCACCTACACCCCCACACCCTCCGTTTCCCCAACCACAACACGCACACCAAAATTTGCTTCTCAGACCTCGCACCCTTCACTCCACCTGTGGGACTCAATCGTGCAGAAGAGGGACCGCTGTGCTTTGAACCTACAAAATGCAAACGCTCAGATTCGATCGCCCCGAGCTACACCGGGACCGTGCTGTGCCATTGCATGGCTACAAACCTGCAGCTTCGTCTTCTCGTACAGTGCCCCAGTCGAGACTCGGTGAACTCAGAACAGCAAAAATCGCAGCAACGTACTTCATGCTTCTATACAACGAAAAGAGCTTGCAAAGATGGGATGGGCGTGGCAAGCGCGAGAGTGTCCAGGGGGACGGAATGGCCATGGCGATCTGAACAAAGGTAATTAATCGCAACTGGATGCCAATCACTACGAATGTGATGCGATGGCATGGCAAAATTGCGCATGCGTGAGATGAATGGTGGCAACGCTCGCAGACGGAGAAAAAAAAGCCATTCACGAAGAAGGGAGGGAGTGAAAAAACATCAAAACAGACACAGAAGCACCCCCTCCCACCCACACCAACCCCACCCAAAAAACATAAACAACCGAAAAAAAAATAAAAATAACACATAAGACAAAAGAAAAAAAAACAAAAAACACAAAAAACACACAACCAACACAACATCAAGACCACAGCATCCCCTACTCCCCCGACCTCTCCCTACCCCGTACCCCACCCCATCAACACCACAATCTATTTCTTCTCACCTTTTCTCCACCAACATCCCTTCCCCCACCCACTGCCAACCACGCACACACCATCTCTTTCCTCCTACCTCGTCCCCTTCACTCAACCTGTGGGATCAATCGGGCAGACGAGGGGCATGCTGTGCTTGAGATTTCCTACACAACTGCGAAACGCTCAGTTCCGATAACACCGAGAACAACGGAAACCGGTTGCAATGGCAATGCAATACACATGAAGATTTCTTTACTGTGCGTGCACCAGTCGATGCTCGGTCACACCCGGAACAGCAAAAATCGCAAGCAACGTTTCAGATAATCGATACCAACGAAAAGGCTTGCAAAAATGGGGATGAAGCGTGCAAGCGCAGAGAGTGTGCAGGAGGAGAAAGAAATGGCCATGGGATCTGGAACGATAGTCAAAATATCGCCAACAAATGCCCGGGGTTGCAAACCACGACGACATGCGATTGCGATGGCTAGCAAAAGTGCGCATGCGTGAGTGATGAAGGGAATGGTGGCAACGCTCGCAGTCGGAGAAAAAAAGCATGACGATCTGAGGCCGGCTGCTTAATGATCTGGGTAAACTTCCCAAGGTTTGCAGCATATCTTCCGCCTGCTTGATTGTAAGCATGGCGCCGGTCCTCCGATCGGGCCAGGGCGGGCATTTCGTTCGACGCCTTGTTGGCTCAGTCCATCTTCGTAGCTCAGGCAAGAAGCTCCCGTGAGCGCTGACTGGCGGGTGTTGTTGGGGCCCTCCTGTCGAGGATCCCCCGTTGGCATGCATCATGCGCCTGGGGCTCATGCCGTTAAGAAGCACTGCACTGGTGACTATTATTCTGAGCGTCATGCGAAGCTGTCTTAGGGTCAGCAGATGACCTCCAAGGAGAGGATCTTCTCATTCAAAATTTCTCGCAGTTATAGTATGGGAGGCAGATGTCGACATGAAATGAGTGCGCGCATAGCTAAGCGCATCTGCTGTTTCGGCGTTTGAAAAATTCGCTGGGATTGGGTGCACGGAAAGTCGGTCGGTTGCAAGTCGGTTACACTTCGCACGCCCACGGCACCTGGGTACGCCATGATGACACCACGACCACGACCGCGACCGCCATGATTTCTTTATATATATAGATAGATTCCGCCTTATATATTTTTTATATTTTATTCCCCCTTATATGTTATGTAATATACTCACTCAAGATATTCTCCCCCCCTTCCTCATACAGGCCAAGATTCTGAACTTCTCAATTGCCTTACCAGAGCTGAGAAAACGATGGCCAAATTTTCAAATAAATATTACAATCGTGCAAACAAACGATTAATCGCTAAAATTAAATAAATCATTGATACAGCCCAAGATGGCCGAATTCTCAATTATTCATTAAAAGCGTGCAAACATGATTAATCGTTAAAATTAAATAAATCATTGATACAGCCCAAGATGGCCGAATTCTCAATTAATCATTAAAAGCGTGCAAACATGATTAATCGTTAAAATTAAATAAATCATTGATACAGCCAAGAGGGCGCGCAATTCTCAATTAATCATTAAAAGCGTGCAAACATGATTAATCGTTAGAATTAAATAAATCATTGATACAGCCCAAGATGGCCGAATTCTCAATTATCATTAACGCGTGCCTGGCAAACATGATTAATGTTAAAAATTAAATAAATCATCACTGATTACAGCCCAGATGGCCCACCCGAACCCGAAATTCTCAATTACCTCATAAAAGCGTGCAAAAAATGATTAACGTGCCTAAACATCGTCACCTCGACTCGTGGCCTAAAACAATCGTGCCTAAAATCGAGCTTACAAATTCGAGCCTCAAAAAATACCCACCAAATTGCGCATAACACAAACTATGCCTCCCCACGCGCCTAAACAATCAACTGGACACTGGCCCAAGATTGACACTTCTCAATGCATACCCGGCAAGAGGCCCCAATGGTCGGTATTGACCTTTCCGTCCACCCCCCCTAGCTACCCTCCCGGTCCTGAGGTAGGGTCTCTCCTCCCTCTCTTTCCGCTGGGAGCCCTACCACCTCCCTCCCCCCCCACAACCCCCACTCGCCACGCCCCCTGACCCCCTCTCGGAGACCCACCCATCCTTAGGGAGGTGGGGCCGAGAGTACATCCCTCCCCCCCTTTCTCCTTCCACCCCTGCCACCTTCCCCTTGGCTCACCCCCCACCCCCCTCCCCCCCCCCCCCCCCCCCCCCCACTCTCCCCCCCCCACCCCCCTCCCTCACCCCATCCACCCATCCGGTGCCCTCCCTTCTTTCCCACTCCCCCCTTCCACCTCACCCCTCCCCCCCCCGCCGCTTTTCCCCCTCCCACCTCCCACCCTCTCACTCCTCATCCTACCACCCCCCCCCACCCCCCCCACACACCAGCTCCCAATCACCACACACTACCACCCCCCCCACACACACCCCCCCACCTCACAACCTTATTGTATAAATTCTACACTATATACTATAGCATCATGGTCGTGGCTTACTCGTACGGTCGCAGTCGTGGTGTCGGCTGCGTCGTGGTGTCCAAAAGGCCCCGCCGAAACCAAGTGCAATGGGCGCACGCTGCCCAAGTGTAACAAGACTTGCAAACGACTTTCCGATACACCCAAGTCTTCCCCACGACGATTTCCAATGCCGAACAGCAGAATGCGCCCCCTAAGATATGAGCCGCGCGCTCATTTCATGTCCAAATGCCTCCCATCTGTGAATGCAATGAATTGCAATGAAATGAGGTGAGGAGATCCATGCCCATCATCCACCCCGCGACGGGTCATTGCTGGACCCTCAGATCGCTTTGCATGGCGCTAGGCCCAATATAGTTTTCAGTGCTACTGAGCTTCCGGAGCGACCTGCGGGCCCTGCGGATCATGCTCCAGAACTTTCCACTTCGGATCATGATTCGCTGGCACCAATTGACTTAGAGCCACTTGCGCTTCCGCCATTGCGCATATTTCTCATCTAAGCATTACATTATCGTCGCATTATGCTCCCACACATCGGCCTGATTCGCTATCACCGACCTTGATTTCGTGATTGGAGGGTTCGTTCACTTCCATATAAGACCCGGCTCCTCCCCTTGCCTGGTATAGTCGAACAGGTCAAAGCCCAGCAATTCCTTGCTTCTATCCACAACCCCACCCGCCGATGTTCCAACAGCTTGCTCCAGGCTGTACGTAGATTACCGCTGAATAGACAGGATCCTCGACTAATGCAGGTTTTAATTCTCCCTATACAATACCCCAGTGCGCCGCACGGCTCATCGGTCGTCTCAAAAGACACTATCTCCCCAGTCCCTGCACCCTGTGCGGTTAGACATAGCAGCGTACTAGACTCCGACACATACAGCTCCTGAATCTTTGCTGCGGCGCCTGGGCACCGCGCAGACACTGAATACCCTCTCAAGATCTCCCCCCCCCACCGACTCAGACACAACCTAGCACCTATCAGTTTCTGATATTAGCGCTGAGCTTTACTCAGGGACCCGTAGCTAGGAGCTGATAAGTGTTTTTGGTTGTGTGTCTTGTGTGGTGTAGGGGGAGTGTGTCCGCCCCCCAATTTGACCGAGCGACCAAGGGCCCTTTCGGGAAACCACCGCTCCTTGCACGCCCAACCCGGTATCTATGCGCGAAGAGGAAGCTACAGGTAAGCACCTTTGAGCCTCCTCTCGCAACTTCCCGATCTCTTACCAAGTGAGTCTGAACTGCGAAGACGTCCTCGTATGAGCGTACTGAGTCACTCGAGCGATGTCGGTGAGAGGTCAGCCCCCCCACATCAGCTAGAGACGACCTTCGCCATTTCCCGCCCTACGCGTCGTCTGACGAAACGTCCAAACGTCTGCGCGATTTCGAACTCAGCTGGAAACATCATAATCGCTTCTGTTAAACCCATCTGCTAAAGTGGCCGAGAGAAGATAAGATTAATGGGAACGGAGAAGCAGGGAAGTGCGTGTGTGTTGGCGGGTAAAGGGGGTGAGGCAAATTTGAGATTGGGCCTGGGTCGAGGTTTGGGCAGAGTGGGGACTGTGTGTGTGTGTGTGGTGGTGGTGGGGGGGGATGCATGGGGAGGGATTAGTGTGTGGGTAGTTGTTAGTGCTGGGGAGGGGGGGGGGGGGGCAGATGCGTCAGGATTTGAAGTGGGGGAAACATGATGACTGTGTTTATGAGAGGGGTGGAGGTGAGGACATATGTGTAGCCCATTCTGTAACCCAGCCCCACAGGCACCCTATTATGATTGGGGTAGGGGTGATGTGTGTCTGTGTGGCCACCGGCCACACGGGCTACCGTACTAGTATATATATATATATATATATATATTATATAATATTCCCCCTTATATAAATTATACTAACTAGCGATATTCACTCAAGTTATGATTTCCCCCTTCCTCATACAGGCCAAGATTCTGAACTTCTCAATTGCCTACGGCAAGACAGCCCATGGCCTGGCTAAGGACTTCAACACAAGCTTGGAAGAAGCAGTAGCAACTGTGGACAAGTGAGTTGGTTGGTTGGTTGGTTGATTGATTGGTTGGCTTCCTTGTTTGTTTGTTTTATTTCTTTCTTGTTTGTTTGTTTGTTTGTTTTATTTATTTCTTGTTTGTTTGTTTGTTTGTTTGTTTGTTTGTTTGTTTTATTTCTTTCTTGTTTGTTTGTTTGTTTGTTTGTTTGTTTGTTTTATTTCTTTCTTGTTTGTTTGTTTGTTTGTTTGTTTGTTTGTTTTATTTATTTCTTGTTTGTTTGTTTGTTTGTTTGTTTGTTTGTTTGTTTGTATGTATGCTTCTTCTTCTTCTTTTTGCTTGCTTGTTTGCTTGCTTGCTTGCTTGCATATTTTATTGTTTTTTTCAACTCTGCAGGTGGCACTCAGATCAAAAGGAGGTGCTGAGCTGGCAGATGAAGACAAATCAAAGATGATATCTTTAATTGTCAATTCAATATTTTAATAAAATACTGTATGTTGACAGTAATGTATGTTGACAATAAAATACTGTATGTTGACAATAATATACTGTATTTTAATAGTATACTGTATGTTGACAATAATATTCTGTATTTTAATAGTATACTGTATGTTGACAAGTTATGGTCTTATTCAGAATATGCAGATGGTACTCTAATCGATTCGAAGTGCTGAGCTTTTGCAGAGGAGAAAAAATTAATTGATGCAATCATTAATTGCATGTTACGTATGTTACCTTATGCATGAGGACGTATGACCTATTCTAAAATATGCGGCTGGTACTCTGATCCATTTTGTTTTTTACTCTGATCCATTTTTGGCGGTGCCCCCCCTTCTGGGGGGCGGGAGCCCCCAGTGTTACCCATTTGTCCGTCCGACCATCCATCCGACCATCCATCCGTCTGACCGCGATGAAGCCCGACACATCAGCCAACGGCCTCGTAACTAACTCGCTTCCGTTGCCACCTGTCGCTCCGTCGCGATCACTCTCCGCCAATTTTTAGCGTCGCTGGCGACGCTGCTTAGATTTTTTTTTACTCTGATTCATTTTTTTGTTTTCGTGCGGAGCTGTTGCAGATGAGAACAAATCAAAGGATGCGGCAGAGACCACAAATCAAAGATTATATCTTGAAGTGCATCTAACATCTGCTTATTGATGACGAGATATGAACTATTCCAAAATATGCAGATGGTACTCTAATCAATTTAAAGTGCGGAGCTGTTGCAGATGAGCACTAATTATAGCGTCAATCATTAATTATATTACATCTGTTACCTGTTTTATGAGGAGGTATGACCTATTTTAAAATATGCAGGTGGAACTCAGATCGATTTGAAGTGCGGAGCTGTGGCAGATGAGAACAAATCATAGATCCTATCATTAATTTTATATTAAATGTTTTACGTCATGTATGACAAGTTATGGTCTCATTGAAAATATGCAGGTGGAACTCAGATCGATTTGGAGTGCGGAGCTGTGGCAGATGAGCATAAATCATTGATTCTATTATTATTTGTACAGTACAGATTTTACTGTATTTGTACAGTACAGATTTTACTGTATTTGTACAGTGCAGATTTTACTGTATTTGTACAGTACAGATTTTACTGTATTTGTACAGTACAGATTTTACTGTATTTGTACAGTGCAGATTTTACTGTATTTGTACAGTGCAGATTTTACTGTATTTGTACAGTACAGATTTTACTGTATTTGTACAGTACAGATTTTACTGTATTTGTACGTACAGATTTACGTATTTGTACCTAAGATTTTACTGTATTGTACAGTACAGATTTTAACTGTATTTGTACAGTACAGATTTTACTGTATTTGTACAGTACAGATTTTACTGTATTTGTACAGTACAAGATTTATATTTACTGTATTTGTACAGTACAGATTTTACTGTATTTGTACAGTACAGATTTTACTGTATTTGTACAGTACAGATTTTACTGTATTTGTACAGTACAGATTTTACTGTATTTGTACAGTACAGATTTTACTGTATTTGTACAGTACAGATTTTACTGTATTTGTACAGTACAGATTTTACTGTATTTGTACAGTACAGATTTTACTGTATTTGTCCGTACAGATTTTACTGTATTTGTACAGTACAGATTTTACTGTATTGTACAGTCAGATTTACTGTATTTTACAGTACAGATTTTACTGTATTTGTACAGTACAGATTTTACTGTATTTGTACAGTACAGATTTTACTGTATTTGTACAGTACAGATTTTACTGTATTTGTACAGTACAGATTTTACTGTATTTGTACAGTACAGATTTTACTGTATTTGTACAGTACATATTTTTGACGATCTTATTCAAAATACACAGGTGGTACTCAGATCGATTTGAAGTGCTGAGCTGGCAGACGAACACAAAGGATGTGGCTAGAACTCAGCCTTCACCGTACGTGACCACTCTCATGGGAAGACACCGCCCCCTGCCTGACATGATCAGTAAGGACCGAGGCGCAAGAGGTCATGCGGAGAGGGCGGCTATCAACACACCCATCCAGGTATGTGGGGAGGGAAAGGGGGGGAGGGGGAAGGGGAAGGAGTACGGGGCCAAGGGCGAGGCGGGGGGGGGGCGGGGGGGGGGGGGGGGTATGGGGACGGGGGAGGAGGAGGGGGAGGGAAAGGAGGCGGGACGGACGAGGGGGGCGGAGGAAGGGGGACGAGAGAGGGGTACGGAGAGGGAGGGGGGGAGGGAGGGGGAGGGGAAAAGAGGCTATTGCTAGAACTCAGCCTGAGCTGTATGTGGCCACTCTAATGGGTAGGCAAGGCCCCCTGCCTGACAATATCAGTAAGGACCGAGGCGAGAGAGGTCATGAGGAGAAGGCAGATGTCAACACACCCATCCAGGTATCCACAGACCTGGGGAGGGGTAAGTTTCTCCAACTCCCCTCCCCCCTCCCCCCCCACGTACCTGCAGGTTGCGGACGTAGCAAATAGGGCCAACATACTGGGGTGTGAACCCAACTGCCACCCACCCACACCCAACCACCACCCACACACCCACTGGGGCCCACCCACCCACCCACCCACCCACTGGGCGTGATGAACCCACCAACCCCAGCCCTAACTCCTCTGTACGACCTTCCTTCCCCTCAATTCCTATCCCCCCCCCCCCAAATACCCCCCCCCCCACCCCACCCACCCCAACCCACCACCCCCCACACACACAACACATCCCGGATCCCTGGAGGTAAGCCCGTTTCAGTGATATACATTGGTCTAGTGGTACACCAAATCGATGGAACGAAGCAGGTTCGGGTGTTCGATTCCCTCTACGGTCGCCCTGAGCGTTGCAGGTCGTTGTCAACCGCGATGGTAGCTTGTCCAGTTGGGGTGGTAGACCGTTCTCTGCCCGCGTACACCGGGTTCCCTTAATACCACGCCCCACCAGGCGTTATCATTACCATTACCTGGGAAGGTTGGGGGGGGGGGGGGGGGGGGAGAAGGGAGGGGGGAAGGGGAAGAGGCCACAGCTAGAACTCAGCTTGAGCTGATTGTGACTGGCCAATCAAACAATCAATTAATCAATCAATCAATCGATCAATCAGTCAAGCATTAAATCAAGCAAGTAAGCAGTCAATCAATCAAGAAAGAAAGCAGTCAAGCAAGCAAGCAAGCAATACATCAACCAATCAATCAATCAATCAATCAATCAATCAATCAATCAATCAAAACTATCCAAAGCAAGCAAGAAGCAACCACTTCCATCACTACCATCAGCCCAAGCAAAAACAACCACATCACCACTTGTAGGGTTCAGCACTACCATCAGAATCACTAAAGCAAGCAACAAGTAGCAGCCACGTATATCTATACCACCCACCCACCACCACCACCACCATCCCACCCCACTTGCAGGGTTCAGCTGCGGATGTTGCCACAGTTGCCATGTAGCAGTAGCAGCCACGTATATCTATACCACCAGCCTAAGCACCAACACACACTCACACACAACCACACACAGACCCCAACCCCCACCCCCCCAACCCCCAACCCCCCATCCCCCCCCCAACCCCCACCCCCACACCACCACCACCACCACCACCCACCACCACCATCCCAACACCCACCACAACCACCACCACCATCCCACCCCACCACCACCACCATCCCACCCCCACCACCACCACCACCACCCACCAACCCCCAACCCCACCACCACCACCACCATCCCACCCCACCACCACCACCAGCCACCACCATCCCACTTGCAGGGTTCAGCTGCGGATGTTGCCACAGTTGCCATGATTGCCATCGCACGGTGCCCTGACCTCAAAAGAAAGGGTTGGAAGCTGATTATGCAGGTAGGTGGTGGTTGGTGGTGGTTGGTGGTGGTTGGAAGCTGCTTATGCAGGCAGGTGGTGGTTAGTGGTGGTTGGAAGCTGATTATGCAGGTAGGTGGTGGTTGGTGGTGGTTGGTGATGGTTGGTGGTGGTTGGAAGCTGATTATGCAGGTAGGTGGTGGTTGGTCGTGGTTGGTGGTGGTTGGTGGTGGTTGATAGCTGATTATGCAGGTAGGTGGTGGTTGGTGGTGGTTGGTGATGGTTGGTGGTGGTTGGAAGCTGATTATGCAGGTAGGTGGTGGTTGGTGATGGTTGGTGGTGGTTGGAAGCTGATTATGCGGGTAGGGTGGTGGTGGTGGTTGGTGATGGTTGGTGGTGGTTGGAAGCTGATTATGCAGGGAGGTGGTGGTTGGTGGTGGTTGGAAGCTGATTATACAGGTAGGTGGTGGTTGGTTGTGGTTGGAAGCTGATTATGCAGGTAGGTGGTGGTTGATGGTGGTTGGAAGCTGATTATGCAGGTAGGTGGTGGTTGGTGGTGGTTGGTGATGGTTGGTGGTGGTTGGAAGCTGATAATGCAGGTAGGTGGTGTTTGGTGGTGGTTGGAAGCTGATTATGCAGGTAGGTGGTGGTTGGTGGTGGTTGGTGATGGTTGGTGGTGGTTGGAAGCTGATTATACAGGTAGGTGGTGGTTGGTGGTGGTTGGTGGTGGTTGGAAGCTGATTATGCAGGTAGGTGGTGGTTGGTGGTGGTTGGTGATGGTTGGTGGTGTTTGGAAGCTGATTATGCAGGTAGGTGGTGGTTGATGGTGGTTGGAAGCTGATTATGCAGGTAGGGGGTGGTTAGTGGTGGTTGGAAGCTGATTATGCAGGTAGGTGGTGGTTGGTGGTGGTTGGTGATGGTTGGTGGTTTTTGGAAGCTGATTATGCAGGTAGGTGGTGGTTGGTGGTTGTTGGTGATGGTTGGTGGTGGTTGGAAGCTGATTATGCAGGTAGGTGGTGGTTGGTCGTAGTTGGTGGTGGTTGGTAGCTGATTATGCAGGTAGGTGGTGGTTGGTGATGGTTGGTGGTGGTTGGAAGCTGATTATGCAGGTAGGTGGTGGTTGGTGATGGTTGGTGGTGGTTGGAAGCTGATTATGCGGGTAGGTGGTGGTGGTTGGTGATGGTTGGTGGTGGTTGGAAGCTGATTATGCAGGGAGGTGGTGGTTGGTGGTGGTTGGAAGCTGATTATACAGGTAGGTGGTGGTTGGTGGTGGTTGGAAGCTGATTATGCAGGTAGGTGGTGGTTGGTGGTGGTTGGAAGCTGATTATGCAGGTAGGTGGTGGTTGGTGATGGTTGGTGGTGGTTGGAAGCTGATTATGCAGGTAGGTGGTAGTTGGTGATGGTTGGTGGTGGTTGGAAGCTGATTATGCAGGTAGGTGGTGGTGGTGGTGGTGGTGAGGTTGGTGGTGCTTGAAAGCTTGATTATGCAGGTAGGTGGTGGTGTTGGTGTGGTTGGTTGAAGATGATTATGCAGGTAGGTGGTGGTGGTGGTGGTGGTTGTGAGGTTGGTGGTGGTTGGAACTGAGCTGCATATTATGCAGGGGTGGTGGTGGAGTTGTTGTGGTGGTTGGTGAGGTGGTGGTGTTTGGAAGCGATTATCAGAAATGTGGGGTTGGTGGTGGTTGGTGGGGTTGGAAGCTGATGATGAGGTTAGGGTAGGTTGGTGGTAGGTGGTAGGTGTGATGGTGGTGTGGTGGAAAGGATTATGCAGGTAGGAGGTGGTGGTTGGTGGTGTTGGAAGTCTGATATGAAGGTAGGTGGTGGTTGTGTGGGGTGGTGATGGTTGGTGGTGGTTGGAAGCTGATTATGCAGGTAGGTGGTGGTTGGTGGTGGTTGGTGATGGTTGGTGGTGTTTGGAAGCTGATTATGCAGAAATGTGGTGGTTGGTGGTGGTTGGTGGTGGTTGGAAGCTGATTATGCAGGTAGGTGGTGGTAGGTGGTAGGTGGTGATGGTTGTGGTGGTTGGGAAGTGATTATGAGGTATCGGTGGTGGTTGATGGGGTGGAAAGCTGATGATTATGCAGGTAGGTGGGGTTGGTGGTTAGTTGGTGATGGTGGTGTGGTTGGAAGCTGATATGAGAAGGTAGGTGGTGGTTGGTGGTAGTTGGTGATGGTTGGTGGTGGTTGGAAGCTGATTATGCAGGTAGGTGGTGGTTGATGGTGGTTGGTGATGGTTAGGGGTGGTTGGGTGGGTGGGTGGGGGGGGGGGGGTTGGGGGGGAAGAGGGGGGGGGGGGGGGGGGGGGGGGAGGGGGGGGGGAAGATGCTTGTGAGGGTACGTGGTAAGTGCTGGTAACCACCACCTACCACCACAAACAACAGCAACCACAACAACAACAACAACAACAACGTCAACAAAAACACATGACCGTACACCTCACCTAGCACCAATAACAGCTAGCACCAATAACAGCTAGCACCAATAACAGCCCCCAGCACCACTCAGGTCCATGACGAGGTCATCTTAGAGAGTTCCAAGGAATCGGCAGAAGAGGCACAGCACACAACCACACCATCCCGAACACCAATACCAATACCAATACCTCAAACAAAACCAGCGCCACTCAGGTCCATGAAGAGGTCATTTTAGAGGATCCAACGAATTGGCTGAAGAGTCACGGCACACAACCACACCATCCCCAACACCAATACCAATACCTCAAACAACAATACCGCCAACACCAATATTAATACCTCAAACAACAACAACACCAACATGACTGACCAGGTCCATGACGAGGTCATCTTAGAGGGACCCAAGGAATCAGCTGAATGGGCACGCCACATGGTGATGGCGCACATGGCCAACCCTTGGAAGGATGTAATTGATGCTTGCGGAAGGCCCGATCTGATGCTGGATGGCCGCACTCCCCTCCTGGTGGAGCTGCTCACTGACTGCAACAGTGCCGACACTTGGTATGAGGCCAAGTAGACGGCACAGGTATTTGTAGTAGGATAGGGCACTTGGTGATGGAGCACATGGCCAACCCTTGGAAGGATGCAATTGATGCTTGCGGAAGGCCCGATCTGATGCTGGATGGCCGCACTCCCCTCCTGGTGGAGCTGCTCACTGACTGCAACAGTGCTGACACTTGGTATGAGGCCAAGTAGACGGCACAGGTATTTGTAGTAGGATAGGGCACTTGGTGATGGAGCACATGGTCAACCCTTGGGAGAGTGTAATTGATGCTTGCGGAAGGCCCGATCTGATGCTGGATGGCCGCACTCCCCTTCTGGTGGAGCTGCTCACTGACTGCAACAGTGCTGACACTTGGTATGAGGCCAAGTAGACGGCACAGGTATTTGTAGTGAGATAGGGCACTTGGTGATGGAACACATGGCCAACCCTTGGAAGGATGCAATTGATACTTGCGGAAGGCCCGATCTGATGCTGGATGGCCGCACTCCCCTCCTGGTGGAGCTGCTCACTGACTGCAACAGTGCTGTCACTTGGTATGAGGCCAAGTAGACGGCACAGGTATTTGTAGTAGGATAGGGCACTTGGTGATGGAGCACATGGCCAACCCTTGGGAGGGTGTAATTGATGCTTGCGGAAGGCCCGATCTGATGCTGGATGGTCGCACTCCCCTTCTGGTGGAGCTGCTCACTGACTGCAACAGTCCCGACACTTGGTATGAGGCCAAGTAAGCAGGTGTTTGTAGTAGGAAGGGCAGGTGTCCTGATGGAGCGCATGCCCAACCCTTGGAAGGGTATGGTTGGACGTAAAAGCCGCATGAAAGGCCTGAGCTGGTGGTGGATGGCCGCACTCCCCTTCTGGTGGAGCTGCTCACTGACTGCAACAGTCCCGACACTTGGTATGAGGCCAAGTAGACAGGTGTTTGTAGTAGGAAGGGCAGGTGTCCTGATGGAGCGCATGCCCAACCCTTGGAAGGGTATGGTTGGACGTAAAAGCCGCATGAAAGGCCTGAGCTGGTGGTGGATGGCCGCACTCCCCTTCTGGTGGAGCTGCTCACTGACTGCAACAGTCCCGACACTTGGTATGAGGCCAAGTAGGCAGGTGTTTGTAGTAGGAAAGGCAGGTGTCCTGATGGAGCGCATGCCCAACCCTTGGAAGGGTACGGTTGGAAGTACGAAGCGCATGAAAGGCCTGAGCTGATGCTGGATGGCCGCACTCCCCTCCTTGTGGAGCTGCTCACTGACTGCAACAGTGCCAACCAGGGTACTTCAGGAGGACCCCCATATCTACTGCCTGAGACGCAACCAATTGTCTAGCCTGCGTCCTGCGATGCAAGGGACCCTTCCTTCTGGTCAACGGACCCTCCCCACGTCGCGTCCTGCGACGCAATGTAGTCTGTTGGCACCATCTATATAGAATGGTGGCCCCGGTGTCAGTGCAGCAATAGATGTACAGCGATATAATGGTGGCCACGTGGCAGTACAACAATAGATGTACTGCAATATAATGGTGGCTACGTAGCAGTACAGCTATAGATGTTAGATAGATAGACAAGAGCCCCTTGTTATCCTCGATTGTAGTGGCTTGTGTGGAAAGGACACTCGTTGTTGTTACACAGTGGGTGCACTATTAAGTAGCGCGGTAGAACCTAGCTTAGGTTATACAGTGGGCCTGCCGGGCTAAGCCGACAAGCAGCACTAGCTGGCACGCGCCTAGTGGATTGGTCTGGCAGTCATCCTGACCAGCCACACGGCGCTCACGCGTGTGAAATAACACGTCATGCTACCTGCATGTGCAGTAGCATAACAACTTGTAAGTTGAAAATTGAAATATCGAGTATCCAAGTAAGTCACATTGCCGGGGACAGTTAACCCTACTAAAGACGTGGTATTATCGACGCCGGTTCGTAAGATCACCTTGCTAAAGTCGGCAACAAGTCTTGCACCAGTCACGCTTCATGCGGTTGATGGCCACCGTGAGAACCGAAACGCTCCCGACGGGGTTCGAACCCGGCATCTCCTTCGATCATGGTCGGTAACTCAACCGTTGTGCCATTCCGAGTCCGGATCGGGGACATGATAACTTGGTATCTTCTTCTACGATTTAGCACAGTCTGGAGAGCGATAAGGTCCAAACCCGGTCATTAAGGCTTCGGTGACCGGAGTTCGAGCCCCGCTGCCGGAAGACGGCGGGTGGTTTCTCGAGTCCGACTTTAGGGCGGTGTTGTGTCACTGCTAGGACATGAGCCCCTTGTAATCTTTCGGTCCAGACTCTGACGTTGAGGCTTTCATATCATCGAGCTCTACCATCGAGCATTTCGTCGAAACGGGATAGTCCCTTGTAATCTTCTTCATGTTTATGCTCAAACATTTCCCCCTCTTGGCTCACTCAGATTTTAAAAACAGTGACATCTCAAAACGTAGATTTTGAAGTATAAAAGAACAACCCTGATAAAAGGTAGTGATAACGCCTGGTGGGGCGTGGTGTTAAGGGATCCCGTCGTACGCAGGTGGGGAGCGGTCTCCTCCCTCAACTGGACAAGCTACCATCGCGGTTGTCGACGACCTGCAACGACAAGAGCGACCGAAGGGGGAGTCGAACCCCCAACTTTTCATTCTTAAAGTGATATAGTCTGCCACTAGACCAATGAATATCACTGAAAGAGGCTAATAACCCTGATGTTCCCGCCGGAAATGGCGTGCAGCCTGAAAGGCTGGATCCATGTAAGCAATTTTTTGCCCAGCCTGGAGGGCGGTATGGTCCAGACTCCGATGGTAGAGCTCACGCCAATCGGGAGAAGTTTCGAACCCCACTGCCGGAAAACAGTGGGCGTTCGGAGTCCGTTCCTTCGGGAGCGGTGGTGTTTCCACTGCCAGGATAAGTGGCCATTGTAATCTTTCTTTTTTGCAAGTTCAAGTTCAAGTTGGCTGTCAAGCTATGTAACAATCCAATCCAATAAGGTACTGAGCTGGACATACGGGAGGGTCCCGTTAACACCACGCCCCTCCTGGCCTTTTGTTTTACTGAGCTGGACATGTCTTTGACCTGCCGTCAGACTTGTGATTAAATTCATAATCGTGGTTACATTCAGAATTGTGATTACAATCAGACGTGCTTACATTCATACTTGTGATTACATTCAGATATGAGGTTACATTCAGACTTGTGATAACAATCAGACGTGATCACATTCATACTTGCGAATACATCAAGACGTGTGATTACATGCAGACTTCTAATTACATCCAGAGGTGTTTATATTCAGACTTGTGATTACATTCTATACTCGGGAGTGCCGTGTACTAATGTATAATGTTATCCGTGTTTACTCCGCCGGCAAGCTTGAACTTGAACTTGAAATTTAAATCGTCAGACGGTGAGTACTGAGTAGCCTAAAGGCTGATGGTCCATGCAATAAAAAAAAAGCAAACTAATCCAGCAGTCGGTGGGCTACTGGGCTGCCTAAAGGCGGGCGCTAGTGATATACCATGTAATAAAAAAAAAACTACCCATGTACCAGCAGAAAGATTACAAGGGGCTCATGTCCTACCTACCAGCAGAGAGAGAGAGAGAGAGAGAGAGAGAGAGAGAGAGAGAGAGAGAGAGAGAGGGTTCGTTACATAAACTCAGCAAATCACTGCCGAGACTGGACAGCAGCACAGCCTGCTGACCATCCAATTTTATAACACGGTAGCACGAGGGTTTTGAAGGCACCCCCACAAACCTGAAAACAAACTAGATCAAGTCTAACAGAAGGAAACAAACTAGAGGCGGAAAGGGGAGCGTGAAGGGGAGGGATGCAGAGGCAGGCAAACCAGAGCACCAAGCCAAACAAACACAAGAGAAGAGGGCTGAGCCAAAAGAACTAAAGACCAATCAAGGGCACCAGCCTACCAGGGCTAAACAGGATCGACCGGCAGTCTGTGACAGTGTGATTGTGTGTGGCTGACACAAGCCTCTTTCGGTGATATACGCTGGTCTAGTGGTTGACTTAAACACTGTAAGAATGAATAGTCCGAGGTTCGACTCCCCCTTCTGTCGCTCTTGGCATTGCAGGTCGTCGTCAACCGCGATAGTAGCTTGCTTTTACGCAGGTAGGAGACCTCTCCCCACCCGCGTACGAGGGGCTCCTTCAACAACAAGCCCCGACAGGTGTTATCATCACCTGTGGCTGCCTGTGTGAAGGCTAGACAGCACCGCCCACTCCCTCAATCCGAGTGGGAAAGGCCCCGCAAAACCACATATAATCCTTCCAGTCTAAGACAAGTGCAGGGAGGCCCACCCTTGGAGGCGAAAATCCTTTTGGGGGGGACTTGGACTTGGACGGAGATCAGCTCAGAGATGGCTGGCGAAATGATGGGTGCATGTATGTGTGTATGTATGCATGTATGTTACAGTCCAGATGAGCCCAACAGACCAAATAGACTTGCCCAACCGTGATAGGATGGGCTTAATTTTTTTTTTTTGATGAACTGAACCCCAAACGATCGTTCTACCGACGGGGGGCCCTGAGTTCGTGCTACAGTAATGATTTAATTCTACAATATGAAACAAGTAAAATCAATTCAATTTAACGATCTACCGTATAACTCAATACATCCGAGAATAACGAGTTGACTCCTCAAGCTCATCAAGGGCAATGGCACCCAGGACCCGGACAAGTCTTTAAACTGTGTAGTACACTTAGTGTGATCCCTGCTGGTTTCCGTGAATATCGCACAAGAGGACTATGAATTGGCAGACGGTGGGCAGCCCAGAGTTGGCTGAAAACCATGTAACAATTCAAATTCAAAATTCTAAGGCATCTTGACAAAACTCAATCCAAGTAAAGCAGGTGCCTACTGTTCAACTATAATACAATAATACCATAATACTGCAAGTGCTTCTAGACATCTTGCAAGATATCCAGAACCCACTCGCATTCCGTGTCGTTCAAAAACTACCATGTCATTGTACTAACTAGCTAGAGGATCTGGACACCAGGCCAGGGTACTATATTTTGTCATTTTGGGTTGTGCTTTTGACGCAACTGCCTCCTTTTGGGCTGCGCTTTTGACTCAACTAAAAGCGGAAATCTGTGTGCTGCGCCCAGAGGGGGGTTACAAATGTGCGTCAACTGCGCAGTCAGGATCCAAAACCTTGCGCGCTAATGCGTAGTAGCGCGCATCATGTAGTACCCTGCACAAGGCTTGTTTCCAAGGGGACCCCCAGCTCTGCGTCCTAAGACACAACTCATTGTACAGCCTGCGTCCTTTAGGACAACTTATTGTACAGCCTGCGTCCTTTAGGACAACTTATTGTACAGCCTGCGTCCTATAAGACAACTAATTGCACAGCCTGGATCCTGATACGCAACCAATTTCATAGCCTGCGTCCTGAGACGCAACCGGCCCACTGAAGCTGCGTCTGCGATGCAACAGACCCTTCGACGTTGCGTCTGTTACTCAGGATCCTTCATCTACGCAGAGGCAGAGGAAAATGCAGCGGCAAAGCTCAGCGTACTCGCATCCAACCACCTACCCATGCATCCTCCATCCATACGCTGAGACATAGACATAGACAAAGGCAAAGGCAGCGGTAGAGGCCTCTTTCCCTGCCCCGCTGCCCCGGGGGGAGTCTCCGGCCTCCCACATACCCACGTACCCCACATCTGCGCAGAGACAGAGGTAGAGACGGAGGAAGAGACAGAGGCCTCTCCCCCTAACTCGCTACGGGGGATAATGAGCTTACTCGCATCTACCCACCTATCCCCCATCTACGTTGAGACTGAGGCAGTGGCAAAGGCAGGGGTAGAGGCAGCGGCAAATACAGCGGCATAGGTCTCTTCCCCTGCCCCACTGCGGGGGAAAGCCAGCTCACTCGCATCGACCCACCTATCCCTCATCTAGATTGAGACAGAGGCAGTGGCAAAGGCAGAGGCTGAGGAAAAGGCAGGCGTACAGGCAGAGGCCTCTTCTCCTGCCGTGCAACGGGGTCAAGTCAGCTTACTCACATCTACCCACCTATCCCCCATCTACGTTGAGACAGAGGCAGTGGCAAAGGCAGAGGCTGAGGAAAAGGCAGGGGTTGAGGCAGAGGCCTCTTCTCCTGCCCTGCTACGGGGGGAAGTCAGCTTACTCGCATCTACCCACCTACCCATACATCCGCCACATCTACGCTGAGACAGAGGCAGAGGAAAATGCACCGGCATAGGCTGGCATCTACCCACCTACCCATGTATCCCTTATCTACGCAGCAGCGGAGGAAAAGGCAGCGGCATAGCTCAGCGTACTGGCATCACCTAAACCACACACACATACATCCTCCACATCTACGCTGAGACAGCGGCAGAGGAAAATGCAGCGGCATAGGCTGGCATCTACCCACCTACCCATGTATCCCTTATCTACGCAGCAGCAGAGGAAAAGGCAGAGACATAGCTCAGCGTACTGGCATCACCTAAACCACACACACATACATCCTCCACATCTACGCTGAGACAGAGGCAGAGGAAAATGCAGCGGCATAGGCAAGCATCTACCCACCTACCCATATATCCTCCACATCTATTTTGAGACAGAGGCAGAGGAAAATGCAGTGGCATAGGCTGGCATCTACCCACCTACCCATATATCCTCCACATCTATTTTGAGACAGAGGCAGAGGAGAATGCAGTGGCATAGGCTGGCATCTACCCACCTACCCATATATCCTCCACATCTACGCTAAGACAGAGGCAGAGGAAAATGCAGCGGCATAGGCAGGCATCTAACCACCTACCCATATATCCCTTACCTATGCAGCGGCATAGCTCAGCGTACTGGCATCACCTAAACCACCTACACATGTATCCTCCATCTAACCAGAGGCGGAGACAGAGGCAAAGGCAAAGGCAGAGGTAGAGGTAGAGGCCTCTTCCCCTGCCCTGCTGCTGGGGGGGGAGTCTCCTGACTCCCACGTACGACCTACCCTCCATCTACCCCCTCCACCAGCTATTAGTAGTGGTGGTCCTTGCGGTCTACTAGCCAACTCGTTCGCCGCTTTTCCCCCCCCCTCTTCTTTACGAATACCCATGAGCTTGTTCTTGGCACAAGCTGTAGCACCAGCAGCGGCAGAAGCGAAGGCACTACGGGGGGAAGACAGCTTATCCGCATCTACCCACCTACCCTCCATCTACCCCCTCAATCTTCCTCCTCCTCTTTACCAATACCCATCAGCCGCACTAGCAGCACCAGCAGCGGCAGAAGCGAAGGCACTACGGGGGGAAAACAGCTTATCCGCATCTACCCACTTACCCTCCATCTACCCCCTCCACCAGCTCCTAGTGGTAGTGCTCCTTGCGGTCTACCTGCCAACTCGTTCTCCGCTTCTCCTCCTCCTCCTCTCTACCAATCACGAGCTTGCTCTTGGCACTGGCAGCAGCACTAGCAGGGCACGGCCTACCATCACGGCTACTACTCGCTTGCCTGTCATCACGGCTACTACTGGCTTCCCCTACCCCTGCCCCGCCCACCCTCGCATTGCCCGAGGGCAACAGCTGACCCCCGCCCAGGGAGACAGCCGCCCCCCGCCCCCCCCAGGGATCAGGGTAGTCCAGACTGGCTCGAATAGATGTGGCGACAAATTTGATGGTGTCGAGGATCCGAAGGCCGGTACTCATGGGGGGGCCCCCAGATGCAGCGGGGGCTCCGGCCCAGTCAACGCTTTGCCGGCTGGTGCTGAAGAGTCGAGATTCGGCGATGGTGGGGATGGATGGGGGGGGTACGGAGGAGGACGCGTAAGCGTACTTGGATTTGAAGGCAGCCATGTCCTCTTGGTTGAAGTCGAGCGAGGGGCGGTACTCGTAGCTCATACGGTTTGAGGACTTGTAGTGCCTGAGGAGCAGTTGGGTTGGGTTGGGTTGGGTTGGGTTGGGTTGGGTTGGGTTGGGTTGGGTTGGATTGGGTTGGGCTGTGTTGTGTTGTGTTGGGTTAGGTCGGGTTATGTTGGGCTGGGTTGGGTTGGGTTAGGGTGAATGAAAGATGGAGTTGAAGGCGTCCATGTCTTCTTGGTTGATTGTTGGCTGGTTGTTGGTTTGTTGGTTGGTTGGTTGGTGGTTGTTTGTTGGTTTGTTGGTTGGTTGATGGTTGTTTGTTTGTTTGTTGGTTGATGGTTGGTTGTTTGTTGGTTGATGGCTGGTTGTTTGTTGGTTGATGGCTGGTTGTTTGTTGTCTGGTTGATGGTTGGTTGGCTGTTTCTTTGATGGCGGTATTCACACCTCATGCGGTTGGAGGACTTGTAGTACCTGGGGGGATTGTTTTGTTTTGTTTTGGTTGCTCTAGTTTGATTTGGGTTGGTTTGGTTGTTTTGCTTTGGTTTGCTTTAGTTTGGTTTGGTTGTGTTGCTCTGGTCAGGTTACTTTAGTTTGCTTTGGTTCACTTGTTTTTGCTTTTGCTTTGGTTCGCTTGTTCAGTTTGGTTACTTGAGTTTAATTTTCGTTCATTTAGTTTGGTTTGGTTAGTGACCGAATGTAAGGGTGGCCGAATGTAAGGGTAGCCGAATGTAAGGGTGAACGAATGCAAGGGTAGCCGAATGCAAGGGTAGCCGAATGTAAGGGTGAAAACATGTAAGGGTGGCCGAATGTAAGGGTGAACGAATGCAAGGGTAGCCGAATGTAAGGGTGAACGAATGCAAGGGTAGCCAAATGTAAGGGTGAAAACATGTAAGGGTGAACGAATGTAAGGGTAGCCGAATGTAAGGGTGAACGAATGCAAGGGTGAATGGATGTAAGAGTGAATGAATAATGGACTTGAAGGCTACCATGTCTTCCCTCTCACTCTTTACTTGGGATGCTATCCTCCCATCCTTCAGGCTTGTGCCAGCTGTTCACATAGAAGGCCTCCTCATCTTATTCCGGGTTGAAGTTTACATTCCACATTTCAATATTTGGTCCCAAATTCCGGTAGTGACAAATGTAAAGAAACGGTTGATGCACAGAACCAGACCATGTCTTCCCACTCACTCTTTACTTGGAATGCCGTCCTCCCATCCTTCAGGCTTATACCAGCAGCCTGCATAGAAGGCCTCCTCATCTTCCGGGTTGAAGTTCACATTCCTCATTTCAACACTCTGCCCCAAATACCGCTTGTGAAAAATGAAAAGAAACAGTTAATGCTCCTTACCAGACTAGGCATCCACTCACTCTTTACTTGGTATGCCATGTTCCCATCCTTCAGGCTTCTGCCAGCAGCCTACATGGAAGGCCTCCTCATATTCCGGGTTCGTATTCCACATTCCACATTTCAATATCTGATTCTAAATAGTGAAAAAATATTTGATTCTAAAATAGTGAAAAATAGTGAAAATAGTGAAATAGTAAAATAGTGAAAAATGAATAGTAGTATTAGTAGAATAGTGACTGAGTACATTAGTAGAATAGTGAAAAATAGTAAAATAGTGAAAAATGAAATAGTAAAATAGTGAAAAAATAGTGAAAATAGTGAAAAATATTTGATTCTTAATAGTGAAAAATAGTTGGACATGTATGGAACATGAATCTGAACCATAAACAAACAGCAAGGCCCTGATCAGACATCTACTCACTCTTTACTTGGAATGCCGTCTGCCCATCCTTCAGGCTTGTGCCAGCAGCCTGCATAGAAGGCCTCCTCATCTTCCGGATTGAAGTTCTCAGCACCTTTCAGAGCCGGGTGGTATGCATCAGGGTCGTTGGGCTGGAGGGGAGAGGGGATGGGGGGTGGGGGTGGGGGTGGGGATAATAAGGGATGGGAGGTGAAGGTTTAGTTCAAGTTCAAATTAACACCTTTCAGCACCCGGTGGTATGCATCAGGGACGTTGGGCTGGAGGGTGGGGGATGGGGGATGGGAGGTGAAGTTTTAGTTCAAGTTCAAGTTCAAATTGACACCTTTCAGCACCCGGTGGTATGCATCAGGGACGTTGGGCTGGAGGTGGGGGATGGGGGATGGGATGTGAAGTTTTAGTTCAAGTTCAAGTTCAAATTAACACCTTTCAGCACCCGGTGGTATGCATCAGGGTCGTTGGGCTGGAGGGAAGAGGGGGTGGGGGTGGGGGATGGGAGATTTAGGTTCAGTTCAAGTTCTCAGCACTTGAAGAGGAAGGGGAGTACTGAAGTTCGTAATGCATTGTGGAGGCCGGGTGGTATGCATCAGGGTCGTTGGGCTGGAGCGAAGGATGGGGGATTTGAGGTTTAGGTTCAGTTCAAGTTCAAGTTCATTGAGGTGTAGGCCGAGTTGAGGTGTAGGGGGGTACTGAAGTTCTAATCAACTTTCAGAGCCGGGTAGTATGCATCTGAGTCGTTGGGCTGGAGGGAAGAGGGGGTGCGGGTAAGGGATGGGCGATTTGAGTTGTAGGGGGGTACTGAAGTTCTCATCAACTTTCAGAGCCGGGTGGTATGCATCAGGTCGTTGGGCTGGAGGGAAGAGGGGGTGTGGGTGGGGGATGGGTGATTTGAGGTGTAGGGGGGTACTGAAGTTCTCATCAACATTCAGAGCCGGGTGGTATGCATCAGGTCGTTAGGCTGGAGGGAAGAGGGGGTGTGGGTGGTGGATGGGTGATTTGAGGTTTAGGGGGGTACTGAAGTTCTCATCAACATTCAGAGCCGGGTGGTATGCATCAGGTCGTTGGGCTGGAGGGAAGAGGGGGTGGGGAAGAGGGGTGGGGGATGGGGGGTGGGGGTGGGGTGGGGGGGGGATTTGAGGTTTAGGTTCAGTTCAATTTCAATTTCAATTTCAATTTCAATTTGAAATTCAAGTTCATTGAAGTGTATGATGATTTGAGGTGTAGGGGAGTACTGAAGTTCTCATCAACATTCAAAGGTGGTATGGCATCAAGGTCGTTGGGCTGCTGAAGGGGGGGGGGAAGAGGGGTGGGGGATGGGGGGTGGGGTGGGGTGAGGGGGGGATTTGAGGTTTAGGTTCAGTTCAATTTCAATTTCAATTTCAAGTTCAATTTAGTTGAAGTGTACAATGATTTGAGGTGTAGGGGAGTACTGAAGTTCTTAATGCATTGACGATGCCGGGTGGGATGTATTAGGGTCGTTGGACTGGAGGGAGGATGGGGGACTTGAGGTTTAGGTTTAGGTCAAGCTCTCAACACTTTTAGCTCTGGGTGGTATGCATCAGGGTCGTTGGGCTGGAGGGAGGATGGGGGATTTGAGGTTTAGGTTTAGGTCAAGCTCTCAACACTTTTAGCTCTGGGTGGTATGCATAGGGTCGGTGGCCGGGAAGGGAAAGGCTGGTGGATTTAGGTTTTCGGTTTCGGTCACAGCGCTCCCCCTGTCGCCGCGCTGGGTGGTATGCATCAGGGTCGTTGGGCTGGAGGGAGGATGGGGGATTTGAGGTTTAGGTTTAGGTCAAGCTCTCAACACTTTTAGCTCTGGGTGGTATGCATCAGGGTCGTTGGACTGGAGGGAGGATGGGGGATTTGAGGTTTAGGTTTAGGTTCAGCTCTTCACAAAACCTTTTTAGCTCTGGTGGTAGGCAATCGGGTCGTTGGAACTCGGAGGAGGATGTGGGTTTGACGTTTACGTTCAGGGTCAAGCTTTCACCCTTTTAGTCTGGGTGTGTAATACATCAGGTTGTGGACTGAGGGAGGATGGGGGATTTGAGGTTTAGGTTTAGGTCAAGCTCTCAAACACTTTGGATCTTGGTGTTAGCATCAGGGTCCGTTTGGACTGGAGGGAGGATGGGGATTTGAGGTTAGGGGGTTAGGTCAAGCTCTCACACTTTTCGCTCTGGGTGGTTGCTCAGGGTCGTTTGGACTGGAGGAGGATGGGATTTAGGTTTTAGGTTTAGGTCAAGCTCTCAACACTTTTAGCGCTGGGTGGTATGCATCAGGGTCGTTGGGCTGGAGGGAGGATGGGGGATTTGAGGTTTAGGTTTAGGTCAAGCTCTCAACACTTTTAGCTCTGGGTGGTATGCATCAGGGTTCCTTGGACTGGGAGGGAGAGGGGGGATTTTTGAGGTTTAGGTTCAGGTCAAGCTCTCAACACTTTTAGCTCTGGGTGGTATGCATCAGGGTCGTTGGACTGGAGGGAGGATGGGGGATTTGAGGTTTAGGTTTAGGTCAAGCTCTCAACACTTTTAGCTCTGGGTGGTATGCATCAGGGTCGTTGGACTGGAGGGAGGATGGGGGATTTGAGGTTCAGGTAGGGTCCCGCTTTTCAACATCAACACTTTTTAGCTCTGGGTGGGGTAATCATCAGGGTCGTTGGAACTGGGGGAGGCTGGGGATTTGAAGATTTAATTTCAGGTCAAGCTCTCAACACTTTTAGCTCTGGGTGGTATGCATCAGGGTCGTTGGACAGGAGGGAGGATGGGGGATTTGAGGTTTAGGTTTAGGTCAAGCTCTCAACACTTTTAGCGCTGGGTGGTATGCATCAGGTTCGTTGGGCTGGAGGGAGGATGGGGGATTTGAGGTTTAGGTTTAGGTCAAGCTCTCAACACTTTTAGCTCTGGGTGGTATGCATCAGGGTCGTTGGACTGGAGGGAGGATATGGGATGGGGATTTGAGGTTGTAGGCTGATTTGATGTGTAGGCTCAATTCAAGTTCAAGTTCATTGAGGGGTAGGCTGATTTGAGGAGTAGGGGAGTATTGAACTTCTTAATGCCTTGTGGATGCCGGGTGGTATGTATTAGGGTTGTTGGGCTGGAGGGAGGATGGGGGATAGGGGATTCGAGGTTAAGATTCAGTTCAAGTTCAAGTTCAAGTTCTCAAAAACTTTCAGCACCCTGTGGTATGCATCAGGGTCATTGGGCTGGAGGGAAGATAGGGGATGGGGGATTTGAGGTGTAGATTCAGGTCAGTTTAAGTGCAAGGTGTACATTCAGGTCAGTTGAAGTGCAAGGTGTAGATTTTCAGTCAGTTGAGTCAAGTGTAGATTCAGGTCATTAGTGCAAGTTGTAATTCAGGTCAAGTTGAGTCAAGGTTGTAGATTCAGGTCAGTTGAAGTGCAAGGTGTAGATTCAGGTCAGTTGAAGTGCAAGGTGTAGATTCAGGTCAGTTGAAGTGCAAGGTGTAGATTCAGGTCAGTTGAAGTGCCAGGTGTAGATTCAGGTCAGTTGAAGTGCCAGGTGTAGATTCAGGTCAGTTTAAGTGCAAGGTGTAGATTCAGGTCAGTTGAAGTGCCAGGTGTAGATTCAGGTCAGTTGAAGTGCAAGTTCTCAACACCATTCAGCATCAATGGTATGCATCTATGCACTCTCTCCCCCTTAGAAACCTTCCGAAAGTCTGTGTATACATGTGTCATGTGGCTAGTGTGTGGTGTACTGATAGCCCCCCCCCCCCCCCCACCCCCCCCACCCCCCCCCCACCCACTCTCCCCCTTAGAAACCTTCCGAAAGTCTGTGTATACATGTATCATGTGGCTAGGTGTGGTGTACTGATAGCCCCCCCCCCCCCCCCCCCCCCCCCCCCCCCCCACACACACACACACACACACTCTCCCCCTTAGAAACCTTCCTAAAGTCTGTGCATACATGTCATGTGGCTAGTGTGTGGTGTACTGATAGCCCCCCCCCCCCCCCCCCCCCGCCCCACACACACACATACACACACTCTCCCCCCACAGAAACGCATCCTCAACCTGTGTATACATGTATCATGTGGCTAGTATGAGGTGTGCTGAGAGCGTCCCCCCACTGGCACCACCTTGGCCGCAGGGGGGGCCTTCGCAGGGGGGCCTTCGCCCCCCCATACTCTCGGGGACCCAGAACTCTGGGATCTCATCACTCAGTTTCTCCCTCTGGGGGCCCTCCCCATACTCTGCGTCGCTCTCCCCCCCCCCCCCCCCCCCCCCCCCCCCCCCCCCCCCCCCCCCACACACACACACACACCCACCCCACTGGCACCCACCTTGGCCCAGGTGCCCCCCCCCCCCCCCCCCCCTCCCCCTCCCAACACACACACCACCCGTCCCCCTCTCCCTTCACATCCATACACTGCTAACCCCCTCACCCCACGGTGTGCTCCCCCCCCCCCCCACACACACACACACCACCACCACCACTGGCACCCACCTTGGCCCCAGGGGGGCCTTCGCCTCCCATACTCTCGGGGACCCAGAACTCCGGGATCTCATCGCTCGGTTTCTCCCTCTGGGGGCCCTCCCCATACTCTGCGCCGCTTTCTTCCCACATCTCGCCCGCCATACCAGACAGGCCAGACCTTTCTGGCCCAACATCGCAACCGCTGGGATCCCCCTCGACGCTCTGGCCCTCCCTGCCTTGGTCATCGTACAGACCGCTCATGAGGGCCACGGCCAGGCCGGGGGGGCCAGCCAGAAGAGTGCCAGCAGCTGACACCTGGGGGGTGGGGAGGGGTGGTGTCTTTGTGGCGGTGGTGGTGGGTTGATGTCGTGTGTGTGTGTGTGTGTGTGTGTGTGTGTTGTCATCGTACAGCCCGCTCATAAGGGCCACGGCCAGGCCGGGGGGGGCGGCCAGAAGAGTGCCAGCAGCCGACACCTGGGGGGTGGGGAGGGGTGGTGTGTTTGTGGCGGTGGTGGTGGGTTGATGTCGTGTGTGTGTGTGTGTGTGTGTGGTCATCGTACAGCCCGCTCATAAGGGCCACGGCCAGGCCGGGGGAGGGCGGCCAGAAGAGTGCCAGCAGCCAACACCTGGGGGGGTGGGGGAGGGGTGGTGTGTTTGTGGCGGTGGTGGTGGGGTTGATGTCGTGTGTGTGTGGTGTGTGTGTGTGTGGGTCATCGTACAGCCCGCTCATAAGGGCCACGGCCAGGCCGGGGGGGGCGGCCAGAAGAGTCCCAGCAGCCGACACCTGGGGGGTGGGGAGGGGTGGTGTGTTTGTGGCGGTGGTGGTGGGTTGATGTCGTGTGTGTGTGTGTGTGTGTGTGTGTGTGTGTGTGTGTGTGTGTGTGGTCATCGTACAGCCCGCTCATAAGGGCCACGGCCAGGGCCGGGGGAGGGCGCCAGAAGAGTGCCAGCGCCGACACCCTGGGGGTGGGGGAGGGGTGGGTGTGTTTGTGGCGGTGGTGGTGGTGGTGATGTCGTGTGTGTGTGTGTGTGTGTGTGTGTGTGTGTGTGTGTGTGTGGTCATCGTACAGCCCGCTCATAAGGGCCACGGCCAGGCCGGGGGAGGGCGGCCAGAAGAGTGCCAGCAGCCGACACCTGGGGGGGGGGGAGGGGTGGTGTGTTTGTGGCGGTGGTGGTGGGTTGATGTCGTGTGTGTGTGGTGTGTGTGTGTGTGTGTGTGTGTGTGTGTGTGTGTGGTCATCGTACAGCCCGCTCATAAGGGCCACCGGCCAGGCCGGGGGAGGGCGGCCAGAAGAGTGCCCAGCAGCCGAACACCTGGGGGGTGGGGAGGGGTGGTGTGTTTGTGGCGGTGGTGGTGGGTTGATGTCGTGTGTGTGTGTGTGTGTGTGTGGGGTCATCGTACAGCCCGCTCATAAGGGCCACGGCCAGGCCGGGGGAGGGCGGCCAGAAGAGTGCCAGCAGCTGACACCAGGGGGGTGGGGAGGGGTGGTGTGTTTGTGGCGGTGGTGGTGGGTTGATGTCGTGTGTGTGTATGTGTGTGTGTGTGTGTGGTCATCGTACAGCCCGCTCATAAGGGCCACTGCCAGGCCGGGGGGGCCGGCCAGAAGAGTGCCAGCAGCCGACACCAGGGGGGTGGGGAGGGGTGGTGTGTTTGTGGCGGTGGTGGTGGGTTGATGTTGTGTGAGTGTATATGTGTGTGTGTGTGTGTGCGTGGTCATCGTACAGCCCGCTCATAAGGGCCACAGCCAGGCCGTGGGGGCCGGCCAGAAGAGTGCCAGCAGCTGACACCAGGGTGGTGGGGAGGGGTGGTGTGTTTGTGGCGGTGGTGGTGGGTTGATGTCGTGTGTGTGTGTGTGTGTTTGTGTGGTTGTCGCACAGACCGCTCATAAGGGCCACGGCCAGCCCGGGGGGGGGGGCGGCCAGAAGAGTGCTGGCGGAAGAAACCTGGGGAGGACAGAGAATGGTGTGTTTGTGGTGGTGGGTTGAGTGGGGGTGTGTGGTGTGTGCTGGTGGGGTGGGTTTGAATGTGTTTGTGTGTGTGGGTTCCTTGTAAGAGCCCGCTCACGAGGGCCACGGCAAGGCCAGGGGGACCGGCAAGGAGAGTGCCGGCAGCGGATACCTGGTGTGTGTGTGTGAGTGTGTGTGTGGAGGATGGAGCTGGGTGGGGGGGAGTTGTGTTTTGTGTTGGTTTGGTTGTGGTTGTGAGGGGGGGGGGGGGGCGGCCAGAAGAGCCGGCAGGGGCACGCTGGTGTGTGTGTGGTTAGTGTGTGTTAGAAGGGAATCTGGGGGGATTGGTGTTTGTTGGATTGTGTGGTTGTGTTGTGAGGTGGTGGGGCTCGGCCGAATAGTCCGGCAGCGTACACCTGGTGTTTGGTGTGTGAGTTGGGTGTGTGAAGGGAAGCTGAAGCTGGGGGGGGAGTTGTGTTGGTGGATTGTGGTGGTGGTTGTGAGGATGGGAGGGGGGGGCGGCCAGAAGAGTGCCCAAAAGCGGCAGCGGACACCTGGTGTGTTGTTTTGTGAGTGTGTGTGTGTGAGGGAAGCTGGGAGGAGTATGGCGATTTGTTATAGAGCCGCTCATGCGGGGCCACGGCCAGGCCGGGGGCCTGGGTAGCAGGGACTGGGACTGGGACTGAAGACATGTGTGGGGCTAAGCCCCCCCCCCCCCCCCAACCCCCCCCCCCCCCCCCCCCCCCCCGACCCAACCACCCACAAACACACCTCACCATAGCTGATGGGGTCATCATATTGTCCTCCTCTCCTCTTCTCCCCACCATCCCCATACATGAGCTATCAAGTGTGGTATGCTGCGCTGACGGAGCGCTAACCCCCACCACCAACCACCAACACCACACACACACACACACACACAAACCAACACACACCTGCACACCTGCACACACACACACACCATATCATTCACCCACACATTCATTCATTCACACACACACACATAACGAGTAATCATCGAAAAGTCTAGAAAGCAGCACACCCAATCACACTAGGCGATGGGTCATACATATCCTCGTCCTCATCCTCCTCATCGTCCCATTGGCTATTATCCTGGTACAGGGACTGAGGCACGTATGGGGCTAAGCCCCCCCCCCAACCCAACCCACCCACACCCACTCACCATCGTCGATGGGTCATTCATATCGTCCTCCTCCTCTTCCTCCTCGTCCTCATCGTCCCATTGGCTATTATCCTGGTACAGGGACTGAGGTACGTAGGGGGCTAAGCCTCCCCCTAAGCCCCCCGGGTTGGACCCCAGAGATCCCGAGGTCCTTTGGTAAGGGTGACCCAACTCATAGGACTCCTCGCCAGCCTGGAACGTTGACTCAGGCCCAGACAGATGTTGGTGTGCACCACTGCAGCTACCACCACCACCACTGCCGCCCCCACCAAACTGGTAGCTCTCCTCGTGGTTCGAGTAGAGTCCGTCGAACTCTTCCTCCCATTGGTACTGCTCTACGACCTGGGGGGAAGGTGGGGGGGAGCGGGGGGTGGGGGTCAGTTGGGCTTCAGTGTGGCCCTGTTTTGGCATTCATTTCGTTGGGCATCAGTTGTTGGCCAGGGTTAACATTTCATGGGCATCTTTGTAGTCAGGCTTGGGCATTCAGTTGGGCATTCAGTTGGGCATTCAGTTGTGGCCAGGGTTGGGCATTCAGTTGGGCATTCAGTTGTGGCCAGGGTTGGACATTCAGTTGGGCATTCATTTGTAGTCAGGGTTGGGCATTCAGTTGGGCATTCAGTTATGGCCGGGGCCTGATAGAGTTGGTGTGCACCACAGGGTGGGGGTCAGTTGGGCACTCAGTTGGGCATTCAGTTGTGGCCAGGGTTAAGAGTCAGTTTGGCATTCAGTTGGGGATTCAGTTGTGGCCAGGATTGGGAGTCAGTTGGTTTGCCCAGGGGTGACAGGTACTGATTTCCGTTCCCCCCCCCACCCCCCCCCCCCCCCCCTACCCCTCCCATCCTCTATCCCCCCCTACTCACCGCTGTGCTCATATCAATGCTTCCGTGAAGGTTCCCAACCTTTAACGACGATCCCTGGCCCAACGCGCTTGATTGGTTGTTTGCTCAACATCAACGGATTTGCTGTTTGCAACCCCCACGCTCCCCTCCCCCCCCACCCCCCCCCCCCCCCCCCCCCCCCGATCGACCCACTCCCCTTCCACCCTCCTTCCCCCCCCCCCCCCCCCCCCCCCCCCCCCCCCACCCACCCCTCAAACCACCCCTACCCCACCGCTGTGCTCATATCAATGCTTCCGTGAAGGGGCCCACCCTTCAACGACGATCCCTGGCCCAGCGCGCTTGATTGGTTGGAGACAGACGACTGATTTGCTGTTTGCAACCCCCTCCCTACCAACCCATCTCCCCCTACTCACCACCGTGCTCATATCGATGCTTCCGCGAAGGGGCCCACCCTTTTAAACGATTCCTGACGCGGTGCGCTTGATTGGTTGTAACCGACCCACTCTTGCCCCCCCCCCCCCCCCACACACACACACCCCTATACCACCACTCTATCCCCCCCACACACGTCCTACCGCCACCGCGTAACTGCATTTCGAGCTTCCGCGGAATGGGGCCGCCAACCTTCGACGACGATCCCTGTCCAAGTGTGCTTGAATGGTTGGTGACCGACGACTGATTTGCTGTTTGTAACCCCTCCCTTCCCCCCCCCCCCCCCCTTCCCCCCCCCCCCCCCCCTTCCTCCCCCTCCATCCTCTATCCCATCCCCCATCCCCCTCCCTCCCCCCCCCCCCCCCCCCCCCCACACCCCCTCTCATCCTCTATCCCCCCCCCATTCCCCCCCCCCCCCCCCCCCCCCCCCCCCTCTCATCCTCTATCCTCCCCCCCCATCCCCCCCTCTCATCCTCTATCCCCCCTATTCCCCCCCCCCCCCCCCCCTACCTACCCCTCCGACCCATCCTCTATCTCCCCCCCCTACCCCCCCTCCCCCCCCCCCCCCCCCTCTATCCCCCCCTACCCCCCTCCCCCCCCCTCCCCCCTCTCTCCCCCCCCCCCCCCCCCCCCTACCCTCCCCCCCCCCCGCCCCCCCTCCCCCCCCCCCCCCCCCCCCTCCCGCCTCCCCTCCTCTCTCCCCCCCTCCCCCCCCTCCCCATCTCCCCCCCCCCCCCTCCCGCCCTCCCCCCTACCCCTCCCATCCTCTATCCCCCCCCTACTCACCGCTGTGCTCATATCGATGCTTCCGTTACGGGGCCCAACCTTCGACGACGATCCCTGGCCTAGCGCGCTTGATTGGTTGGAGACAGACGACGGATTTGCTGTTAGCAACACCCCGGGGATATGCTGGGTGGACGACTGGGATGCAGAGGCAAGTGTGTACGAGTTGCGTTGCGATTTAGATCCCGCTGTTTTCGCTGTTTCTGTTTTGAACACAGGCACCTGGCGGATGCCTGAGGGTGCCACCAAGTCGGCAAAGTTGTAGCCTGCCCGTGTGTATGCAGTCCTGTGTAGGTGTATGGAAGGGTATGTGTGTGGTGGTGGTGGTGGTGGTGGTGGGGAGGGCAGGTTTTGAGTGTATGGAAGTGTGTGTGTGCGTGTGTGTAGCCTGCCCGTGTGTATGCAGTCCTGTGTAGGTGTGTGGAAGGGTATGTGTGTGGTGGTGGTGGTGGTGGGGAGGGCAGGTTTTGAGTGTATGGAAGTGTGTGTGTGCGTGTGTGTAGCCTGCCCGTGTGTATGCAGTCCTGTGTAGGTGTGAGTGTATGGAAGTGTGCGTGTGTGTGAGAGAGTGTGTGTGCGTGCATGTAGCCTGTCTGTGTGTATGCAGTCCAATGTAGGTGTATGGAAGGGTGTGTGTGTGGTGGTGGCGGTGGTGGTGGTGGTGGGGAGGGCAGGTTTTGAGTGTATTGAAGTGTGTGTGTGCGTGTGTGTAGCCTGCCCACGTGTATGCAGTCCTGTGTAGGTGTGAGTGTAGGGATGCGCGTGTGTGTGTGGTGCTGGTGGTGGTGGTGGTGTGTGTGTGGGGGGGTGAGGGGTTCAAACTTAGGGGTTCAGGGTTCAAACTTAGAGGTCGGGGCTTCGAACTTAAGGGTAATGGAGTTCAAACCTAGAGGTTAGGGCTTCGAACTTAGGATTTAGAGTTAGGGAATTGGGGTTAAAACTTAAA